>CM046886.1:11089770-11215968 GCA_025688845.1 Cucumis hystrix
CTTCTTTTTTTTTTTTTTTTTCTTTAGGGCGTTACACATATTGAATATGTTGTCGATTAATTGTCACGTTTGATTACATTCACAATTTCAATTATCTATTGTGACATAACACGTAAAAGTGGAATAACGAGTGCAAATATACATATAGACATATACATATATATATATATATATATAAATTAAATTACGTCACATTAATTTTACTGTATGAATAATTGAAACAAAAAACACATAACTTGCAATATCATTAGAAAACATCAATAGAAAAAAGCTAACATACAGAGTCAAAAACAATAACAATCAGCTAGCGCCTCGTATGATCACCGTGCAGTAGTCAAGTTTCTCATCATCTGTCAATTCGAGGAAACTCTTTATGTCCGCTAAATTGTTCATCAGTATTTGATTGCATTGCGCCCTTTCCAACCTAGTGAGCTGAGGTATGGCATGCAATGCACGAACGACCTCTCTACATCCCTACTTTCATCCTCGAGTGCGAACCACAACCACTCTGTAATGAGCCTCAGCTAGTTTGTTTGGCAAGTCATGGCATCCTTAATGACATCAACAGTTTTCGAATTCTGCCCTCTCCGCTTTCGCTTTGAGCCGCTGGAACACGTCCAACTATCGCTTCTTCGACTAGGTGGTGCGATGTCGTCGAGGGACATGTTAAATTCATTGCTAGACATAGAAAGAATTTTAATATCATTGAGATCCACGTGTGCAAAGTCCTCAAACCCAAGAGGAACATTCGATCTCACGTCGGTAAATGTCTCCGCACGAGATCCCGTTGCCCGATCTTTTCCAAATACATATGACAACTCGTCGTGATATGGGAATGGCTTATTCAGCAGGCCCTTAGCTGCAAGATGACTCTGCATAGGAAAGAAAAATCAAATATTAGACTTGTTTCATATTGAAGTAAAAATTATATCAGTGTACAATTATACTTTTCACATACCCTGACCCAGTTGTTAAACAACTCCTTCTCAGCAACCAAACCCACTGCATGACAGGTCATGCATTTCTGCTATTACCTAGTATGAGATCTTCAACGTCTATATGTTGCAGTCAATGACTGTAGTCGCATGGACATTGCATCTCGACAACTTCGCCGCCATCATTCGCAGAAGTTATGCTAGATACCCCGATCTGAATGTGCCATTGTTTAACTTCCATCCACTAGCAGACACCAACTCCACCATACACTCCACGAGGGTTGCCTCCTCCTTCGTCCACACATGCTTAGGTGCACGTGACGAACTTGCCATACTCACAATCATACAATGACGCATAGAAATTAGTAGCTTCAATACATAGAAAGGCAAAATTGTTAAAATGGTAATTAATAACGTCTATTGCATGAAGGTAGACAATTTCATTCATTTTGGTCATGGATGCATACATTAAACTATGCAGGAAGACACACCCAATACTAACTAAAAACAAATACAAGAATACTAAATTGACACACATAGTCTATTGATTAGGCAACTGCCATTAATTGAAAATCTCGGCAGCCAAATCATCTCTCCACTACGTCCATTTGTTCGAGTTCTCCATGAATTGAATGTCATCACCTTCGGTCGTCGCGTAGGTGGAGTCTCCCTTATCAACGTCGTCAACAAAATTGACATTAGTCATCTCGTGGTTGATGAGATTGTGTAGTAGACAACATGCTAGAATGGTTCAACATTGAATTTGCACGGGATAGTACGACTTGTCGTGAAGGATTGCCCATCGACCCTTCAACACAACGAGTGCTCATTTAATAACATTCCTAGCAGAGGAATGTTTCATGTTGAAGTACTCTTTCGCGGTGGTAGGGGCATTTCCTACTCCTCACCACTCTTGCAAGTGGTATTTTTGTCCTCTATAAGGAGCCAGAAATCCCTCTGTGTTAGGGTATCTCGCGTCGCATAGATAGTAATAGCTTGTTAAGAATGTGTCAGATCTAACTAATTTGATTAATGTTGTAGGTAGTAGATGTTGGAGGCATAGAACTTTTGATTATCCTTAGGAATATGCAGGTCGTTTGGTTGTGCAATAGCATCTCGAAGAATGCACGAATCAGTTGAGGACCCTTCTGAACCAGCCAAGATGAAGACAAAGTCACCTTTCGTGTCACACACACCAAGGACGTTTGTGGCTACTTCTTCCTTACGTGTTCTATACCTAGGCCTATCATTTTGCGATACGTTCACCTTGATGTACTTGCCATCTAAGGCAGTTCTGCATAATGAAACACAGCGCAGTTAAGTAGTTGGACTTCGTGATTGATAAGTAACAGAATTGAAGAATATGCAGACCTTGAAGCACCTCCATCGTGAATCGGTGCATGTGTTAGTTACTAGCTTTGGTTTCTTCAACAACTCGTCATGCAGTCCAACACAGCCAATAGTACGAGGTTAAAGGGATGGGAAACAGTCTCCCCTGATCGCACGAAGTCCCGCTGGATGACTCTATTCTTCACATCGTGCGCCAATAGATGCAGAAACATTGTGACCATCTCCTCGACATCGACGATTTTGGTAGACGTCAGACCAGCAATTATCCTCAGTAAGTGACATAGAATGGCAAAAATTTGCCTGTCCATTCTAGACTTTGAAGACAAACGAGGTCGGAGGAGTGGATCATACGGAAGTACGCAAGCTGTCTAATTTGATGCCTAGTTTCGTACGATGTATGTGTCACCCACTTATTGTCGTTCATTAGTGCCTCCAATAGCAGTACTAACTGATTATGGGTGGATGTGAAGATAGATAATATAATGCGAATGTTTTCATACGCCATTTGAGGGTAGCGACTACGAACCTGACAATCTATTTTTCTAACCGGAATGCTATTACCCCTACAATGCATGCATTAGAATATAATACATTTTTTTACTTGTAAACTGTAGTTAAGTAAAATGAACTTATGCGTGACCAATATGTTGCTAATATGGGTATGTACTGTGCGTGACCAAAATGTTTTTTCAAATTCATGCGGTTGAGTTTGAAAAGCATTGCTAATATGGAAAAAAGCAATTGATCCATTTTTTTATAAACTCAGTTAGCATGTGCTAAAACTTATTTTATAATGGTTGTGAAAACTGTAAACTCATATTTTGTTTAAAATTAATGGTCCACTATAATTCAATTGAAAAAAAAAATTGTGACTTCCTATAATTACTTATACAGTTTCGATTTTTTATATAAAATACGATATGCTCATTTAACTATATCTATCTATTGTGGTTTGACAAAGAAAATGTGTGACAAAAGAATACTGTTAAGCATTTTGATAATGAACTACTAGCTAGAGTGATTGAGATTAAACTTAATCAAACGAAATCATATGAATTGTTGTGTGCAATAGGAATTAAAATGGTAATTTAACTCAACTTATATCATCAAATTCAAACTTGATTCAATTTAATAACCATTTCGTTTGATAAACAGTGATTCTGTACTTCCACCTATGAGGTTATACATATGTATATGTATATATATATACATACATACATACACTTTCTTTACAACTGTTTTCAAAATTGAAGACAATTTTTCAAAACAAAAACAAGATCTTAAGTACGAAATCGATATACATTTTAAAACACGAAAAGAACATAATTAATTAATAACCAATAGGGTCAATAATGTTCGAAATACAATAAACTATAAGGCAAAAATATTCTACAAAAAGATACAAAAATAAAATACTACAGTACAAAGCGTCAATGCCACGTACCTCTAACGACTGAAGTATAAAGTCAAGTATCCTAAAAAGAAAGTAAGGAAATTAGTGTCTTGGCCTAACACAAGTAGCAGTAAAAATACTATAGGGATGAAGTGTAACGATTACATACCGTAAAATTTGAAGGAATGTCGATGTTGAAATGAAAAAACAACAATCATTAAAATGAATGATAAAATGTGACCATTTTATTTTAAAAAACGTTGTGCCTCAGAGGAATTAAATCCGTTCGATGTAACGAATTGGATCTATTAGTAGAAACATCAATACAAATTATGCAGCAATAGAATGTGCAACAAAGTATATATAGGGTTGTAAATGCAACCAAACAATCATACAACATCAACAACCCCTAAAATGGATATCAAACAATCATATAACATCAACAACCCCTAAAATGGCTATGGACAGTGAACATGAGATGGCATGGAAAGAAATCATGAAAAGTATGAAATGGCAGTGGATACGGTTGTGTATTAAATGATATATCATTGCATAAATAAAGAAAGTCATGACCCATAATATGCCTTAAATATAACAGAGAACTGAAAAGTGAGGGCAGACACACACATTATTGTTAACATAGATATGGAAAATGAACATACAAGGACAAATGGAACTTGAAAAGAAGAAAAGAAAATGAACCTACCTACCAAATCAAGAAGGAACAAAGGAAGAAGCAGAACAGGAAAGGAGAAAAACAACACACAATAAAATACAACAAATGAAGTGCTATATATATAGGGATAGATGGTCAATAAAGTACCCAAACCAAAAAAACAAAAGAAGAGAATCTCTGCAAATAACATAAGTGTACAGAAATGTGAGGAGATAGTTAAAACCTACCACATTAAGGACAAAGATAAGTTGTGAATAGACAAATGCATAACCAAGGAAAAGGATTGAACACAGACAATGCAGTGTTATGGATGGATGAAAGTTGCTTACAAATAAAGAGAACATAACAGAGAGTTGCTTGCAAATAAAGAGAACAGACTTCACAGAAAACCAAATTCAGTAGGCATCTTAATTGCAAGTATATTGGAACTGTAAACATAACGTTACTCAAATGCTAGAAGAAATAAATATGACAACATATTTGAGGGCACCAATTACAAAAAATGCACGAAAATTCAGTGTTCAAATTGCTAGGCATCGTAGCAAAAATGAATTCAAACAAACAAAACTAATCAGAAACAAACAAAACCAGAACAACAATGTAGTTTCTAACGGGGATGCCCAAATATGCACAAATATGGAAGTAAATTGAAGTAAGAAACAAAACAAATTACAAATAATTATTCAGACAAGTACATAAACAAAACTAATTACAAATAATTATTCAGACAAGTACATAAATGTAATCCTCATCATCGACTTTGATAGAAACTCAAAATTCAACCACTTACCTCCAACCCTACCTTGCTCAAACATCCCATATGCAGAAAATGATAGTAAGGATAGTGTAGGAAGTGTCCAAATCAGTGCGAAAAGAAATACCCGATCAGCAAATGGAAGTCCAAGCGGCAAGGGAAAGTGGAATAGGAAAACCGAGTCGAAATTGCATATTCACCTAGACGAGTGGTGAACATGCAATCAGTTGAGTTTCAAAGGCAAAGTGTAAACTCAGCAGTTCAACGAAACCGAAAGGGAGACCCATTTGTTTCGGAGGCAACGTTGTGAGCGAAGCCTTCAACGAAACTTTGGAGGATAAAGAGTGGGAGAGAAACAAAATTACAGAAAGAGAGGTTTTTTTACCCAGAAGAAAAAAAAGGCCAAAGAACAACCGGAATAGGTTGAAGACGAGTTGAGGAGAAAAAAGGAGGATTTATTTTTGTCGGCCATTAAACCCAAATCAGTGTGGTTGACAAGGATTGAAAAGATGAGATGATTTCGTTTGGAAATTGGAAAAGGATTATATCGGTTAAGGAAAAGATGAAGTGGGTGTGGAGAGATTGAAGACGAGTGGAGAAAGGATGAAACGAGATGAGAGGGAGAAAACCGGTAAGCGTTAAGAATGGAAGACGATGGATTAAGGGTAAAAATGAGATAATTGAAACCCTAAAACTAGGGTTTCCATTACACGGGCCCCAAACGTGGGTTAGGGTTATTATAACCCAAGCCCACATTGATAACATCGGGTCCAAACACATCCTAAGTGTTGATTTGGAAAGATAAAAAAAAAGTTGATTTGATAGATAATTAATGGAGGAAAGAGGAAAGATTTTTATTGTTTGTTGTTGTTGTTGTTGTTGTTGTTGTTGTTGTTGTTGTTGTTGTATAATACTTGGATTCGCAGAGCCCAAGGACTTTAGGAATTTGAAGTTGAATAGAATAGATTTAATGTTGAAGGTTATGTGTTGAAATAAAAATTTGGTTTTCTGAAAACTTTATGTGTAATTTATGTTATGATGAATTGTTCTGTTTCTAGTATTATGGAAACACTGAAACGTTATATGCATATATTTTTAATATGATACAGTATATTATTCTATTGTGTTCATTATTTCGAAAATTTTATGAGATATTGGTTTAATGGAGATAAAATGTTCACTAGGTATATTATAAATATATTTAGAGTAAGAAAGTGTACATTACAGCATAAATGTTTATGATCAGTAATGATGTGTTTCATGAGTATAAATTTTAGTCATGGTGTGTATTTTAGAACTAAAGGTTTATGATAAGTATATGTAATATATGACGCTAGTAAAATTAATTAAATTTGATGATGTTATAAGAATGTTATTTATGTTAACAAGAACACAAATGATATATTCTCTAGTATTTGTATGAAAAATTGTATGAATGAAGAGAACATATCAAATAGTAATTTTTTGCAGTATATTTTTTATAATATGGTGTATATTAAAGATGTAAATTTCTTACCGTAACATGAAACACAAACATTAATGATCATAAACAATGTTGTAAATAAGATGATGTATATATATACTAACTCATAGAACAAAACTATAATAACTTACGGATATATTAAAGTATATATTGATCATTTAAAATATATACAAAGTGATAGTATGTATGTATGATATACTCACTGTGTATTAGAGATACATTGAGAATGTGTTGTTTACTACTGTTATAGTAATATTTACTAGATAAACATATAATTTAAACCAATATTCTGTCAGAATTATGTAGTTTATATGATAAACAAAATAACAAAAAAAAAAATTAACGAATGGAAAAATTCAAACGTCTTATTGTACATAATTATATATGTGATATTGTATATATGCAGTGGTATATATGTATAAAAAATTAAAACGTCTTACTGTGCATAATTAAATTTCTTCGAAAATCTCGTATGAACAAATTGGCACGCTTAGTGAGACCTCTCTACCTCTCTACCTCTCTACCTCTCATCTCTCTCTTGTCATCCAAATCTACAAGCAAACCAATGGCACCAAATAAAGTTGCATCCAAATCTTCTATTGCAAGTGACACCTACAAGGGATTTGTCACTTTGTAAGGGGATCATCCAGGAGCAGGATCGAGGATCTGTCTTCGCGCAAAGCATCCTCAAGCAATTGATGGAGTCTTCTAAAGATAGGATTTTCATCAAGGAAAATTCTCTGTATGGTAACTCTAATTCTGCCTTTAGCAAGTTAAAGAGGGAAGCATACCCTCGTTATGTCTGTCATGATGGCTAACGTAACGGTTGAGACTGTCATGGCGAAGATGTAAAGAAAAATTAATCTCATGATAAAGGCTGTTGAAGAACGAGACCATGAAATTGCAACTTTAAGAGAGTAGATGCAGACTCGTGAAACTGCTGAGTCAAGTCAAATTCCTATTGTCAAAACTGGTGACAAAGGAAAGAATGTGGTGCAAGAAAAGCAACCACAACAATAATCAACTTTTGTGGCTTCCCTTTTAGTTCAGCAGCTACATGATATGATCGCGAACTCCATCAAAGTTTAATATGGAAGCTCGTCCCAGACTTCTTTCATGTACTCTAAGTCGTACACCAAAGGAATCAACAATTTGAGAATGTCGCTTGGGTACCAACCTCCAAAGTTCCAATAGTTTGATGGAAAGGGCAATCTGAAGCAGTACATCGTCCACTTCATCAAAACATGCGAGAACGTAGGATCAAGAGGAGACTAACTAGTCAGGCAGTTTGTTCGAAGCCTAAAAGGAAACACTTTTGAATGGTATACCGATCTAGAACCAGAAGTCATCGATAGTTTTGAACAACTAGAAAAAAGAGTTCCTAAACCGCTTCTACAGCACCAGGCGCACTGTAAGCATGATGGAGCTTAAACACAAGACAACAAAAGGGAGAGCCAGTCATCGAATACATCAACCAACAGAGCGCCTTGAGTCTTGACTACAAGGATCGCCTCACTTAACTATTTGCTTTGGAGATGTGCACCTAAGACATACACTAGGAACTTCTCTATATTTTTCAGGGAATAAAACTTCACACGTTTGAAGAGTTTGCTACTCTGACCCATGATATGGAACTGAGTATTGCCAACAGGGGAGGAAATACTTTTTAGTTCAAAAAACAAGAAATGATAAAAATGAAATCAGTGACACTAAAAAGATGGCAAATAGTGTCATAAGTAAGTCTATGGCTGTTCATGAGACTCCATTGAAATCTTTCTCTAAAAGAAAAGAAACAAAAGTTGAATGAAAGCATGATGACGAAAAGAAGCATCGTCCTACTCTTAAAGAAAGTCAGGAAAATGTTTATTAATTTCTTGTCTCTAATATTACAGACATGGTAGAGTAATTGATAGAGAAACAACTTATTCATCTGCCAGAATGTAAACGATGGGAACAAGCAGGAAAAGAAGATGATCCTAACTATTGCAACTATCGTCGAGTCATTAGTCACCATTTTGAAAAGTGTTTCATGTTGAAGGAGCTTATTCTGAAGTTGGCTCAAGAAAAGAGATTGAGTTGGATATTGATGAAGTAGCTCAGATGAATCATGTTGCAGTCGAGATGACTTCAAGTGTTCCATCATCAATACAACTTTATGATCAAATGAAAAGCTTGATTCAGTTTGAAACTTTCGAATCGATAGTTGTTCGATTCCAACAAAATATCATGACGACAAACTTCCAAAACAAAGAATAGCCTGTTGAAGATAATGACGAAGGATGGACAGTTGCAACTCATCGAAAAGGAAGACAACCAAATTACATTCAAAAGGAGTCGTCATTTCATCAAAAGCATGGAAAGGAAGCAACTCTCATACAAAGAAGGGAAAAAGAAATAAGAAGATGTGGAAGCCTGAGCCTGTCAAAGGAAAAAGACGAGGACTTCCACCGACCTCCACAGTCGATAACTTTGACATAATTCTTCCCAAGAAACTTTCTTGATGATCATCCAAAGGAAGTATTAGAATTCTCTACCTGTCATGCTGTCAGCATAGTAAAGTCGACAACAAGCATGCATCTTCTGAAGAAGTCGACATTTCAAATAAAATTAAGCAAAGGACTTCTGTCTTCGATCGTATCAAACCTTCAAAATTACCTAGGTCATCCTAATGAAATAGAAACTCAACTAGTTAACGAAGTTATAACTAGTGGTTACTATTTTGCAGTCCAATCTTATGCAAACTCATTGCATAGAATACCCCCACTTTCATGTCAACTACATAAACGTGTTGGATCATTGTGTTTGTATCAAATACAAAGTGAGTTGTATCCAGAGTGTTACTAAGATAAGGTACCCAGCCTTATCCCTATACTATAGACCCTTTAAACTGATCTCGAACATTGATCCTTGTATGTCTCTACATAAGGTTCAAGACTCATCAAACAGCTCAGGATGTTAATTTATTGGATTTAGATTATTAAGAAAAAACTAATAATATAATCAATAACGATGATTGAAATATTAAAAATAACGTTTTATTAATAAATAACAGTCAATGAATTATATATCTACGAGTTTTAGGACATAAAATCCAACACCTACTAGGAGGTGGATCTAATGGCAAAATGCATGATCGTCCCAAGTAGAAGTTGGATGGGTGACAGCATAGTAGAACAAAGATGGTCAATCGTTCCTACTAGGAGGTGGATCTAATAGCAAAATCCCAATTGTCTCTAGTAGAAGTTGGATTGTTGACTGCAGAGTCACTCCTGCAAATGATTGCAAAAAAAGAAAAAAAATCTTACCTTTTGAAAATATGTTTGGAAGAGAGGCGCGACAATTCTAGTTCCTGTAGAAAGATAAAAGAAAAAGGGGTGATAACAAGCAGAAAAGTCCGTTATTATAGTCCTTTTTATTAGAATAATGAGGTCAAAACGCATGAGAAGATGATCATATCGCATGACTCATGTTGTAAATGCATAAATATTTAGAAATACAGTTTACATAAGTGTCATACCTGTTTTACACGATTACCATGTCTAAATGCAGGATAAGTGGAAAAAGAAGAAATGAGCAAACCACAAAGAACATCTCGCGTAAAGGCCACACGATGAAAATTCGCTTGATAGTTAACAACCCAGACGAGGAAATATGTCATCATGCGAGGAAAGCTCACTAGAAGACAATGATGGTAGTTGGAGTGATGTGAGTTCACAAGGCCATATATCAATGCTGACACACTTAGAGGAATAGAAGTTTTCTGCCGAAAAGCAGCCTATACAAGCACTTCGTCCTCACCAAGAGAAAGTAGGTATGAATGGTCCATTAAAGGCTTATATGGGTTCGTTGAGAGAGCTTGTAGCTGGGATAAAAAAGAAGAAGGCCACTCTTTTTGGTCTCCTAACTTGTAACGTTGTTCAATGCCCTTGTCCCCCATTTAAGTTTACATTCTTTATATTGTTTGTTGCACATATTGTATATTGGTCTACGGCCTACATTCTTTGTATTTCTTTACACACACATAACGCCTCAATCCATAATCTCTATACTTTCCATCTGTTAGTGTATTCATTGTAGCTTGGGTAGATAATAAGTGCTTGATAAGAAGAATTGCTTATAAGCTATATCGCGTTAGTTGAGCTAATTGCATCATCGGGCCAACGTTAGTTGCCAACTACCCGAAAGGGAAAATAGCTAGAACCTAATTAACGTAAGCAATGATGATTTATGTCTTTCCTCACGAGGTTATTCCTAACACTTGAATCCCGAAAAGAGAGCAAGTGTGGACAGTGGTACTGAGAGGTAGCAATCCTTAATCACGGAAGCTTATATGGGTTATAAGTAAATCCTTCTAGATATAACTCACAAATTTTGTCATATGGATCTCCAAAAGCGACCATGTGTGGCATATAATGAGTTCGAGAGAAGCATGCCTTATTCATAAATATGGTTTAGTGAGTTACGTCGCATTAAGCTTATCACATTATCTAGCTGCACAATAATACACAGACATTCCTCCATTCATTTCTTGGAAACAAGTTAGTTTGCATCATCACACCTTCTTCTGAGCCTCGCTTTACAGACTCTCGTTGAGTAGTTAGCAAGTCTTACACTTGTTATTCTTTAATTCTTTCAATTCTCCTAAATGATAAGTGGATCCTAGAACTAACGTCTGTAAACAATTCCCTATGTTCGACCTTGGATCACCCAGATAAACCTGTTGTTTCCCTTGCACTTGGGCAAGCAGTAGGAAAACTTGTACTTAACGAGGACTTATGCATCACGCGTTGAAGGGGCACATAGTGAGCATTTTACATGCTATGATCATGACCCATGACTCATCACCTAGAATTGAAGCATGCTATACAGAGAGTTATAGTGAGCGCATTACACGCGATCACCTAACTCAGTAATGTATTGCAATTGCGCTATACACATACGAAACTATTAAGTCCAAACTCTACCAAGCAAAGGGATAGATGTAACACCCCAAACTTTTTAAGTTATTTTTGTTATCATTTTATTAATTTTGGGTGTTATTTTGTGAAATGGTTTTAATTTGTGGAGATTAAGTGTTTTGGAAAGATGTGGGGTTAATGGTTGAAAAATTGGTAATACTATTATTATCATTATTATAATTATTAAGGAGAAATATAAAAGAGGTGATATAAGGGTTATTAATGAAGAGAGAGGGAAAATTAAATGGGAATAGGAAGAGATGAAGGAAAAGAGGAGTTATTTGGGGGAAATTACATAATAATAATAATGGTATTAATGATATTATTATTATTAGTATTTTATATATTTAAATACACCCTCGGGATGCGTGCCATAGTTACTATTCATCTTCTTCCTCACAAAGAACCCTAGCCGCCGTGCCCCATTCATTGTGCACCTCCTGCCGCCGCGAACCTCACGACTGAAGCAGCCGCTGCACGACGACGATCGCCGGACGAAGCCTTCAGCCGCTCGCGTCTCAGTCGTCCAGCCGCACGGGTCCACGCGTCCGTCTTCACCGAGCCGAACGAGTGGTGGGTCGCGTTCCTTCTCCGCCTCGCGTCTCCATCCATCAGCTGCAGCCGCACGCATCCGTTGACTTCCGATTCGCGTCCCTCCTGCCGAGCATTTCGTTTCAGTTGAGACGCGAAGCCTACGTCTCTGTCATCGGGCCGCACGCGTCCAGCCACCAGCGTTCAGCCGTCTTCGTCCGTACGCAAGCCGTGAGCCTCAAGATCCTAGCCACGTCCGAATAACAAGTCGAGCGTCTCCCCTGCTTCGAGCCGCACGCGCGAGTTCTCTCCACCGAGCCGTGTCTGAGCCGAAACCTCTTTTAGTTGAGCCATCTTCAAGTTTAGCCTCTTGCAACCTTTTGAGCCATTTGGGGTGAGTTTGTATGGGTTTGGTACACCCAATTAAATATTTTTTTTATCTTAAATGGAATTGTATTTGGAATAAGTTGGTCTATGGTAGCTTGAAGGTCCAAGCGAAATTGGTGGAAATAGGACGATGAATTTCCATTTAAGGTGGTGTTGGATTCAATCCTAATCTTGAGGTAAACTTGGATAAGCTTGGTTACTAATTAAAACAGTAGGGTGATAATGAACAGAATGATTGATTTTAAATTTTACTGGTGGTTAGGTTTGAGTATTGGGAGAATCTGATTATCGACCAGTGAATTATTTTAGCAAATCTCCAGGTAAGAGAATTTTCCCCTTTTTGTTTGAAATGCAGTACTATTGGTGCATGATGTGATTATATGTATTTCTGAGATTATGTATGTTGAGCTTAATGTTGATTTTATGATGAGCATGTATAGCCTATAGTGTTAAGTTGGTATGCTGGTTAGAGTCGTACCACGAGGGGTCCATTAAGGTCCTCCCCTATATATGTTTGAGTATTATTGAGACGTGATTCGACGTGATCACTTACAGCCCGACTCTCCTTTAGGGTGATTCCTTCGGGTTCACCGAGAGCCCAGTTCAGTCCTGGTGGGACTACTGGATAGTGTGCGTTCAGGAGCACCATAGAGCGTGGTACTTTATTATAGGACTCTAACAAAGAGACTAACAACACATAGGGAGACTAAGTATGGGTCTCTTACTGAGTATAATTTTATACTCATTCTTTTAAATGTTTAATTTTCAGGTAAGGGTAAAGGCAAGGGCAAGCTGGCGAATGATAAGAAGTGACTGTGGTTCGCCATAGGGAATAGTTCAGCTTTTCCGCATTTATGTTTCAGAAATTATTTTTAGGATTTCAGAACTTTGGTAAAATTATTTTAATGTATTTCTTTTATTTTATGGGCCCAAACTAGTATTTTGTTTACCACTTTAATTACTTATTTATTTTCTTATTATTTAAATTTCTTTCAACTTATAAATTAATTTTCCTTAAAAAAAAAAAAAAAACTATACTTATTTAAAAAGTAATAACCTCAATCTTCTAGTAAAGTTGGGTTTTTACAATAGAAAGTAAAAAAAAAGAAAGAGAAAGGAAGAAGAGAAGTTTTTCATACCTTAAAATATTTTTTGGAATGATATTCAATCTTTTTTAAAAAATAAAATAGAAAAGGTAATTCAATTATCTTATCTTATTTTAATAATATTCAATCTTTTAATAATAAAATAGAAAAGATAATCCATTTATCTTATTTTATTTTAAAAGATTTCATTTTGGGATAAATCTCGAATTTCATTTTTGAGATAATTAACATATTTAAATATTTCAAATTTTATATTTTATCTCCAATTAGGATGTGGTAGAAATCTAATTCTTATTTCAAATTAAAATTTGGTTATGTTCCAAATTTTATCCCAAAAAATCAATTTTAAATTTTTATCCTCAAATCAAATTAAATTGCAGATAAAATCTTAAAAAAATTTCAAATTAATTAAGGTTTGGCCATATTCCAACCCTTATTTCAAATTTAAATCAAATTAATGTACTAAATTCCTAGTTTGATTAAATTGATATGTCGAATTGAGCAAAAAAAAAATGTTCGTATTTTGACATCGAATTTATCTTTTTCGAGATTTACCACCCATATACGTGCATAAATCTTGAAACAGATTGTTCACATGAGATTTTCGAAGAAATATTATTCGTGAAATTGAACTTTGTATATTTATTTATATGGTGTTGTGGATACAATCTTTAATATTTACTCATTTGATGTTTTCTCTCACATACAAATTAAGACTAAGAACTTTTTTATCTTCGGTCTTCAGGAAGCTGTGGTTGCAAGTCTGTTGAAGATTTAATTTTTTGGAATTCAATGAAAGTTTGATCTTCCAAGTCTTCAATTTTTCAGAAGATGACGATCTCGAAGTTGATAAGAACTTGCACGTTTTGAGAACTTTTAAAGGTTTGAGTCTTCAATTCTTCAGAGCTTCAATTCTTAAGAGCTTTAATTCTTCCTTCAACCAAATATCTGCAAAATGAATAAGAATGTCTCTATTTATAGAGAATTTTCATGAACTTTAGGTGGGCTTGGACTTCGGCCCAATTTGCTTGGTGGCCTTGGACTTGGGTCCATTTGTTCGACGTGGACCCATTATTTCTTTGGCTCAAATTTTACATCGGGGGCTTGAATTGAGTTGGATATAAGAAAACTTGACTACCCAAACTCAATTAAATTATGAATATCACAATGTTGTTGTAATGATGTAGTAAAATTTAATTAATCAAAACTTCTTGTTCAACAAATGCCCACTTTTCAAGACTTGTGCACATGTACGAGTGGGTGAATCTTGAAAACGATAAGCTGAAAAAAAAAAAAAATACAAGTGATTTTGTTCTTGACTTTGGCTCCAGTTAATATGTCAAATTAATCCCACTATGCATTT
The DNA here is from genome assembly GCA_025688845.1 of Cucumis hystrix. Lineage (NCBI taxonomy): Eukaryota > Viridiplantae > Streptophyta > Magnoliopsida > Cucurbitales > Cucurbitaceae > Cucumis > Cucumis hystrix. The sequence goes on from CM046886.1 coordinate 11,104,707, forward strand.
AGACATAAGTTTGATTAAAATGAAATTTGGAATACAACTCAATGTCAATTTTATCGTGAATTTTGATTTTAATTCACAATATTTTTTATAAAAATCATAATGTGGCCAATTTTTTTTTTTTTGAATGAAATTGATTTTTTTTTACCCATGAATTTAATGGGAGAATTGAGACTTAAAATTGATAAAATTGGAGTATTGCCAACTCATCAAAATATGAATTTAAGTCAAAACTTTGATTTTTTTTTTCTTCATAATCTCCTAATTTGAATTACCCCCAAACTTAAATTTTGAGAATTTTTTTTTTTTTACTTAATTTAAATTTGAAATGAATTTATGATTTGGGATTTTTTTTTTTTTTTTGTAATAGAAGAAAAACAAAATTATTTGGGAATTTTTTCTTTTTTTATATATATATTAAATTCTCCAAATTTTTTTCAATCCTAAATTTAATTAGGAGAATTTTAAAAGAATAATAATTTATTTTTTATTTTCTTTTTTTTTAAAATAAAGATAAAGTTTAAGAACTTATTTCAACACTCAATCTCAACTCCTAACTCAATCTCAATCTCAAGAGGTTTTTTGAGAAGTTGGAGATTTGATTTCTTTCCTGCTTTGAGAAGAAAGTTGAAAATAAAAATCAGAGCAGAGTTCCTGAGTTCTATCATCATTGTTTATGTATTTGGGTCCTCCAATTTTTCCTTTTTTTTTGCTTCATATTTGAGAGAAAGAAAATGGCCAATGACGAAATTGTTTCCTTACCTATTTTGGAGAAGAGTGTTGAAGCTGTTTTTTTTTTTTTTTTTTTTTGTTCCGTGGAGATAGAGGGAAAAGAAAGAAGAGTGGAAAGAGAGAAAAAAATGAGATGTGAGGGTGGGACGGTCGATGGACGAAAAAAAAATCGGATTTCCTTTTCTTTACTTTGTTTTCTTTCTTTTTTTTTTTTTGGTTTTTTTCTTTTTTTTTTTTCTTTTCAATTACTTTTTTTTTCTAACTCTTTTTTTTCTTTTTCTTTTTCATTCTTTTTTTTTAACCATTTTGTATTACCTTTCTTTCAACCTAATTTTTTTTCGATCTGTTTTTTTAGTTTGCAATTCTTTTATCCCATTTTTTCATAGGTGATAAAGGTAACGTGAGCTTGGAGATGAAAAAATTGAAGTGTACTTCTTTATCATTATTTTGACTTGATCTTGATGATGAAGCACACCATTGAAGATGGAGAAAGGACAAACAAAACCTTGAAGATGAACCATAGAATCTTCAAACTTCTCAAAGTAAATAATAACAAACTTCAAGCAAATGAGGTGTTGAGGCTTCAACATCATGTAGCTAGTTAGTTTAAAAACCAGAGTTTTTTTTTTTTTTCTTTTTTTCTTTTTTAAAAAATTAACAAATGGTTTAAGAAAAACAAATGTATTTTTTAAAATCTATAATATACCAAACCTACCATCTAAAAACTAATATACACAAAACATGAGAGAGTAACTTCTTACAAGAATAATGTAAATTAAACATGGAAGAGAAAAAAAAGATAGAAATTGTGTTATGTAAGCCATATTAGTCACACATGTCAATCAATAGATGGAAGAGACATGGAAGTCCTATCTTTAGATTTGAAAAATCTATCGTAATATACCTTAAATATATTTCAAATCTCACCAACTTTAATTGATTTGGATAGTCCTCCTTCTAATGGATAGTTCTATGAATATTCCGGACTGCGGACTGGTCCAAAGGCTCAAAGAAGATTTCGATAGCTAACGATAAAAGATCTTTTTTGATCCACTACGCGGTACAATCATCAACTCCTACTACGTCTTATTATTAAAATTGCAGCAAATCACACCTCTTGTATTTTGAATTACACGATTATTAATAAATAATAAATAACTCTATAGCCAACAACATGATACATAATACATGAATTATATCTAGTTATCTTAGATATCTTAAGTATAAATCAAACAATCCAAATCTTTATTTATTTTTTATTTTTTTTTTTGTAAAAGTTGGCTAATGCGACATTTTTTTAAGAAAAGAACTAAACAAGTTAAATCTTTAAGTGGATAAATCAAAAAATAAAAAAAGGAATCTTTATATATATATATATATATATATATATTTGTAAAAGTCGGTTTTTGAGATATTTTGATATTTTTGAAAAAAATATAAAAAAAATTCAATCTTCAAATTCGTTAATGAGCTATTCGTTAATTGATTTCTAATATAAAATAAACCATTTAAAATAGGAGTATTTCTCTCCAATCCATTAGGTTTGAAAGACATATCCACGATATTCAATATATCTATAGAAAATTTATACATGATCTCATTTTAGATTTGAATTATGCAAAAATATAATCGAAAAGTCAGACATTCGATCATATAAAGTCGAATTAGACATATTGAAAAAATGTGTTATGCGCAAGTCACATAAATTGCTATAAAACTTAATATATCCAGTTTTTGCCAAAAATGAAGAAAAAAAGAAAATAAATAAATAAAAGAAAAGAAAAAAACTCGGGAGTCCAATTCAATTGAAAGCAAAATAGAAAGAAAGAAAAGGAAGAATGGTTGGTATGAGAATGGCATTGCATCAGCCTTACCCCTTACCTTACCTACCAAACACCCAATAGGAAAGAAATAAAATGATTACCATATTAATTTCAATGTCTCACCAATCCCATTTCCCACCACTAACCTTCAAAAACTCTCTCTCTCCCCCCATTTTTTCCTTCAAAACAAGAAAGATTTGCCTCTCATATTACACTAAACTTTCAAGTTCCGACCATGGGCGGCCGCTCGGTGTTCACCTTGGCTGAGGTTGCTTCCCATGACAATCGCAACGATTGCTGGTTGATCATTGAAGACAAGGTGTTTGATCATTTGTCTCTATCTCACCCCAATCTGCATTCAATTTCTTTTCTCTTCGATGGATTTCTGTTTTTTTTTTTTTTTTTTTTTTTGCTCTTCTTTGGATTATCCTTTTCTTATTTTCAATTTATGTTGTTAAACATTCCAATGGGTCTATTTGATTTTGACTGATTGAGTTTCATTCATGGGATTACTGTTCTGTGTTCTTTTTGAGCCTGAATTGGGATTCTGAATCCTACTTTGGTGTATTTAGACTACGTTCCTGAATTTTGGTCGGTTGTTAGATTCTCTGTTTGTTTTTTAGCCTTGGTTTCCAGCTTCTTTTTCTTTTTCTTTTTTTTCTTGTAATTATTGGGTAGGTCTCATTTTACTTGATTGGATTGGAGTGCCTCTTCTTTTCTCTTTGATGGGTGGTTTTTGCTTTTCTTTGGATCATCCTTTTCTTGTTTTTAGCATGTATGGTTAAACGTTACGATGGGTCTATTTGATTTTGATTGATTGGGTTTCATTAATGGGATCTGTGTGAGCCTGAATTGGGCTAATGATTCTTACATTGGTGTATTTGGACTAGTCCAACTGAATTTTGTCGCTTCATGTTGGGAGAGAAGTAATAGAATATATAGGAAAAAGATTGAATTCTTCTAGCAATTTTCGGTCTGTTGTTAGATTCTCCTCGATTTCTAGGCTTTTTCTTTTGTAATTAATGCCTAGGTCTCGTTTTACATGACTGGAGTCCCTCCGGTTTTCTTTGAGAATTTTAGTTTTCTCAATGCCTCAATGAAAGTCACTTTTTTCATTAAATAAATAATCTACCTGTCCAAGCTCTCTGTTTTAAGAGTTTTTGACTTCCCAAACATATATATGCTGCTTTTTTCATTTTTAATCTAGGTATAATTCTGTGGTAGACTCGTAGATAAACAAAAATACTAATGTTTTCTTAAACCTTCAGAATTTGTTCTTCTCTTTCCCATATCAGATATGTATCCATGCTTCTTAGCTGCATATTGTTTGTGGTGAGATAACTATGGAGCAGTATAAATGCTATTTAGTTCCACGAAAAATATCCTTTCGATAACCATTTGGCTTTTGATTTTTTTAGTTATGAAAAATGGAGTGTATTTCTCCCAATTTGTTACAACACTTGGCATTTTTCTTTTTGTAGAAGAGTGGAATTCTTATCAAATTCTACAAACAAAAATAAAATTCTATAAACTACTTTTATTAGTTTTTTAAATTTGGCTTAGGTTTTTTTTAAAACAATGGTAGAAGTTAGATAACAAAGCAAGAAACTTAGTGGTAGATGAAGTGCTTATAGGCTTAATTTTAAAACTACCAAAAACCAAATGATAGGGTCGTATACTACTGATTAAGTTTTTGCTCAGTATCATTTTCGTTCTGTTCATTTCCCTAATCCAACAGGTGTATGATGTAACAAAATTCCTTGAAGAACATCCTGGTGGTGATGAAGTCTTGTTGTCAGGTGTTGGTATGGAAACAAACAACCATAACTTTTCATTGAAATATGCTCCTGATAACATTTGTTTGAAATACCAATGGTGGTTGTTGACGTTTTGAAATCTTGTTGTCTACAGGTAAGGATGCAACCAATGATTTTTTCGATGTTGGGCACAGTAGCACTGCCAGAGCAATGATGGAAGAATTTTATGTAGGTGATATCGATAGCTCAACTATTCCTGCAAAAAGAGAGTATACTCCTCCAAAGCAACCCCTATACAACCAAGACAAGACACCAGAATTCATTATCAAGGTCCTCCAGTTTCTTGCTCCCTTGGTAATTTTGGGCTTGGCTTTTGGCATCCACCTCTATATCAAAACAACTTAAATATTGACACTATATCACTTCTATTTTTTTCTTTTTTTTTGAAAAATTGGTTCAATATGTCTCAACGAGTGTACTTTGTTGAAACTTGTATGATTATCTTGAAAAATTGTTGGGAGTGTGACCATTTCTTCTATGGTTTTTTTCTCCTTGTACTTCGTTAATGCGCTAACTTTTAGTATACCATGAAGGAGATGATAATAAAATTTGAGCATGTGTACCTCTCTTGCACGCTTGCAACTGTTATTTGACTTCCTCCTCTTGATCTTGAAAAATAGGCGTGCAAACATACTTTCCCCGAATACAACAATTGCAGGCATGATAGATTAAATATTCGATTTTAAGGAAGGGCATATATGTCAAATACTACGAAGTGAAGAACATTTAAAACATAAAAATTTTAAGCAGTTTGAAGAAATGTAGAGGAAAATTGGAAAAAAAATATCAATGAAATATTTTGTAGGTTTCGTGTCCATAAAGCACATATATTTCATGTGAGACAAAGAATCTAATACTTTCATACGTATCAGATATGTTGACAGACACACGATTTGACGTATGACCTTTTCTAAAAAAAAAGAATGATAAGTAACTCATTTAATATTTTCTAACTCAAAACTAAACAATCTATTTAAAGAGCTTATTCTCTCATCCTTCTAAGAAACAAATAAATAAAAGATCAAATCCTAGAATCATCTTTATCATCATCATATTGAGTCTCTACATAGTCTTGTAAAATATAACTCTCTCAAATCTTCAACAATGTAACAAATAAGTTTTTCGTTTATGTAATGACTCAACTTTTCATATTAAGCGGAGGTCTTTACTCAAATAAAAATAATATTTTAAAACCCAAAACCATGTAAAGTTGAGATCATCTTATTAAAGAACAAAATGAAGTCAACCTTCGATGAAAATCAAAGTGTTAAAATAAATAAATAATTAATTAAAAAAACTTAAGTCGGGGTCCCCTAATAAAATCATTAAATAAAACAAACATTTAAATAAACCTAGGTTTATAGCATTAAGAAATCGTAGACATAAAAATAAATTAGCAGAAGCATCAGTCATAGTCTCATCCTAATGGCACGATCACGAGTCCCTTTTGTCACTCGTCAGTCTGTCTTTACCCTTGCTTGAAAGAATAAAACATGGAAATAGTATATAAAATACCCGATAAGGACCCATTTGTGGGCCTGCTAGGTGGTAGCATTAACTTCCTAATAAATAAGCACCTTGTATCATAACATTAACTTTCTATTAAGGAAACACCTTTAACTTCCTATTAAGGAACGTCTTGTGTTATGTCATACTAGTCTAGTGATTCTGTAGAGCACACATCAATCTGTGAGTCTCATATCTAAAAAAAAAGGGAGTCCTATTGAAGAGGAGCGCGCCTTGTTGAAAAGAGTTATTTTAGCTAAAGTGTAAATACGAAGCGTTTCATGAAGTAAGTTGCATCTTGAGAAAAAGCAACGTAGGGAGAAAGCTTGCATCTAAGTGTTGTTGTGGTGAAGTAGGCGTTTTGTTGCAAGAAGAGTTAAAAGTTCTATTGTGGTAATGCGAAGTGAAGTCAGGTAAAAGAAGTTGGTGTTTGTAGCTTGTCACGAGAAGAAGGTAAGGAAGAGTTTAACCTTATGAGAAGATAAGGTTAGCATTTCAAGGGAATGTCTTATGTTCAGTTGACAACTGACTACGTGTTGAGCTTAAGTTGGTTGCATGGCAGGTAAAGGGAGGTTCGGTGATGACTAATCAGGTTAAAGAAGTTGTGCTAGGCATGAAAAGCCTAAAGTCTATGTTTTTATGTTGTAAAGAAAGGATGAATTTTGTCTATATTTGGTGTAAAGTGTTAAGTTAATAAAGAGAGAAGAAGTTGTGTTTATTACTCTGTATTGTTATGTGCTTATTGCTTAGTAGTTAAAGAGCTTAAGTAAGGAAGTTAAGTGAGTTAAAGTTGGTTGTTAAGTTATTTCTGTTGCATTGCGTTGTGAAAGTCACTTGAGTTCAAAGTTAAAGCTTTGCATTGAGATTGGTTTAAGAAGTTGTTACGCTAACTAGACGTTTAGAGTTTATCACACGATGTGATACGTGTTGGATGTCTAGACAACAAGCCTCCATCTGGTTGCATAAAGTGACATTTGGGGGTGTGACAAGTCTAGTGATCATGTAGGAGCACACAATGAGACTCGAGGGCACACATATCAGTCAATACAGCCAAAACTCATAGGGACACCATACACATAGAGTACATAGGGACACCATACACATAGAGTACATACAGCCAAACTCCTAAGTCGCGATCCCATAAGAATATTGTACGCATAGAGTATACTAACCTAATAGCAGTTCAAAAATATTCTAATTTAGTTAATCTCAGTCCAATTCAGACATAAACATATCACCTTAGTCGGATCCAATAGTAAACCCCTTACCTCAAGATTATAGTTAAATCCTTGCAACATAATTTTCAAATCAAGGTCTTAAACATAACACATTTAGTAAAGAAAAAACTTAGGTGCATTGCGGAACCACTCATCTAGGCGCAGATAGTTGCTTTCCTATTTCTCCACCACACAAAAACAAGATTAAAACTCAAGATCAAGGTCCTAGTTATAATCTTGTTTTCGTGTGATGGAGAAATGAGGAATATGTAGATAGAAGCATCTAATCATTGCCCTCTAATTAATAATTTATACACCAAGGTCATCAATTAATTTTTCAACTTTAATTCTTTAATACTTACCAAATTCTCGTAAAACCAAGAACAACCACCAATTTATTTCAAAATTCATTCTTAATTTAGCTCCTAATTGATTCCTTAATGGTACCCAAACCCCATGACAAAATACTCAAAATCTTATCAAAACTCACGCTCCACTTGATAGATTCAATGAATGGCGGCAGTACGGGGCAAAAACCCAAGAGAAAACGGAGCTCGATGGCGGCTGCTCTGTAGAGGCGGTGCAGTCGCCGACGTGGGCTAATGGTGCCGGTGGCCGGTTGTGAGAAAAGAAGGGGAAGGGGGAGGCAAGACTTGAAGAAGAAACGAGGAAGGAGAAGACGAAGAAACTTTAATTTCTTCTCTCTTTGTTTTTTTTTTAAATTAATAATCTAAAAAAACCCTGATTCACCTTTTTCACTTTCCTATAACAAATATATATACTTGGTTTTTTTTTTTTCAAAAGAACAATTTCGAAAACAAAAAAAAATACATAACCGTACGAAAATACCAAAAGTGTCTCCGTCCATTCTCGTTGCACGGTTTAGATTTGGCTACCTAATTCTAAATCATTTTTTTTAAGATTATTCTATACACGTTTACTAGCCAATTCTAAAACATCTTCTATCAATATCATTTTGTTTCAACATCTTTTATATTTGGTACACAATCTTGAACTCAATAACACTCTTAAAAAAAATACAAGATTTATAATTGATTGAAAACAAATATCATGATTTTAAAAATATATAATAGAAAAATTACAGAACAAAAAAGAAGAAAGATGGTAGAAAGGAAAAGAAAAATTGCAAAAGAAGAAGAGAAAGAAGATAGAAAGGAATGAAAAACTTGAAATATTTATAAAAAATGGTCGGCTTCATGAACTTTTTGATTTTGTTACACGGGTCGTAAATATTTGAGTGTTTAACTTTGTTATATTTATGAAAATTAACTTTTCTAAAATTCATTTTTTTTTCAAATAATAATTATATCCTTAAAATCAAATCTTCTCTCCTCATTAAATAGATTTTTTTCTCATTAATTATATACATACGTTTAAACCTTATTTATGTCTCTAAATTTTTTATCTTGTTCTATTTTTGTCATGAACTTTTAAAAACGTTTGTTTTAGTCCCTGAAATTTAAAAAAAAAAAATTTGTCGTTAAGATTCAGTTAACTCTAAATGTGATGTGGCTTCTATATTTAGGTGAGTAGACTGGCAAATAAGATAATCACTCTTAATAATCTAGGATTTCAATTTTTAATTAAAGGTTAAATAGTAAATTGATGTTTTATAAAAAAAAATCAAAATGTTATTTTGACTTCAAGATTTCGATCGTCAACATTTTGGTGCATTGTTATTTTACTTCACATTCTCTTCCTCCCAATTCTTTCTTCTTATTATTTTTTGGTTTTGTGATTCATTGTGGAAATATTTGTTTGCAATATAGTACTATATGTCAGTTATATATATATATTTAATACACTCAATGTCATTATTTTGATTTGCTTCAAAATTCCAATTTAAAAAAAAAATAGAGGGTGGGAAGTCGGAAAGGGGATGCGAGAGATTTAAGTTTTGGAGAAAAAGAATAATTAGTTTTTAAGTTAGGTCTATTTCACACAAGTGTGTTGATTATGTTTCTATGTTGAAATAAAATTTTTATGGAATAAATTAAAATAGTTTTTGGTTATTTTTTAATTTAATGAATATAGAGCCTAATAATCAGAATATAGAGCCTAATAATCAAAATATAGAAAGTCATATCTGAAGGAATGAAATTTCCATAACAGAAGTGTATGAACACCATGCAAATAGAAGTCAATTTGGAAAAAAAAAATTCAGAGAAAACAAAAGTAAAAGCTAAACATCCTTCTAAGGAGAAAAAAAAAACTAATCTTTGTAGAATCTTCCAAGAACACCTCTTTGTAGAATCTCCCAAAAACACTACAAAGTCTTTCTCGTTATTCTCAAGGTGAAAATCACACAAGTTGTGGGCTTCTGAAATGATGATTTTGGTGAAGAGAAGTTATCAAATAACTATCTCCCTCTCCCTAGGAGTTATTCTATTAATTAAATATATATTAATTAAAATAAAATAAATTTAATATAAATTTAAACCATACTATATCATATACAATATAACTAATGGTTTAGATCTCTCTATGACTTATAGTTTTAATATGAATCGAATCTATATTAATTTAAACATAGAGTTTATTTATGAATCTTATTCATATTATTATTATTATTATTTGAATCATATTTAAATATTAATTTCTCTCGTAAAAACTTTATATTATAATGTATAAAATACATTATACTAATTGTATCGTATACAATTTATTCCCTTCAATCAATTTGAACAATTCAAATTAAACCAAAATAAATTTGATTTTCATTTATGCTTATTGAGCTAACAAATTGACCTTATGGATCTACATATTGAAGCACCAATTATATGAGATTAATTAATTAAACTTTTTAATTAAATTAATCTTTATTCATTAACTATCAATCATTTCACTAAAGACTAACAGTTGCACTCTTCTTACCGTAGATATATTTTTGTATCCTTTAGATATAACCAATCAACAATGCAATGACCTTTACAAATTGCTCGTAAGTACATATAGGCCAAAAATTATTGTTTTGCCCCTGTAGTTACATCTAACTCCTTAAGTACCACTGATTCCTCTAATGAATAATAAGTTATAATTTCACTATAACTAAACTCCTCTTAGGCAAAAAGAGGGTGTGGCGCCATATTATTCAAGCTCTGGAATCAACCCTTAAGAGAGTAATTTCTCTACTTACTTTATCTATAGAGAATAGTGAATTTCTTCTCGTGTAGCTGTGTTCTCAGCTTCCCAATTAGGACGAATTTCCAAAATGGTAGGCATATTGTGTCTGAGACATAGGTCGCTCTCACCCATGTAGATCAAAGGATCGCTTTCATAGACAAGAGTTCACAACTCACTTAAGATTTAGGTCAAGTCACCTATGGTCATTCTGGTGAAATGTGGTCTCAGCTAGTAACGGTGTTAATAAGAGATACTATTCATTTCATGGTTCGGTCTTAGACAAACTTTTTGTATAGAATACCCCAGCTCTAATGTCTCGACATGACTGATTAGGATCAAATCATTTATAGTACTTTAGAACAATTGTAACAACTACAAAGCATGTCGTATTCATAGTGTCACTAGGATATCATTTAGGCTATCACTCAAACATGATCAACTTGTATGTGTCCACATACATGTTTAGGTTATAGAAGATAACATTGGATGTTAATTTATTGGTTTGTGGGCTAATGCAACTAAATGTCAAATAAAATGAAACACTTTATTTTATTAGATAAATAAACTTCTATAATACAATAACAAACTACAAGACCACGAGATTTAGGGCATCAACCCCAACAACACCATCTTAACAAAATTGTAATCGCAAGGATCAAAGTAAGTTTTTTTTAGAAGTTTGGGGACCAAAACAGATGCTTTTAAGAGTTTAGGACTAGAATAAAACATGGTAAAAAGTTTAGGGACCAAAATAAAATTTTAACCTATATATACATGTTTTAACTACTTAACCCAAATTTCACAAAATCACACATTATTTTCCTAGACTTTCAAATTATATCAATTAACCTCTATCACAAATTAGTCTTAATAAACCGACTTCACTTAATTAATTTAAGATAATTAAATAAAATTATGCTACAACTTAGTTTTTTTTTTAAAAAAATTATCTATATCCTAGATTTTAAAAAAAATGTACGTCAAACAGATATTTTTCAAAAATTGATGTATCAAAGTATCCTATGTATCTCTTATTTGTATTGATGTATGTGCTTCGTAAGTTTGTGTATTGTGGATTTTATTCACTTTTAATTATTAGGCTGTCAAGAAGAATGACAAATTATGACTTTTACTTTGGAAAAATAGCAAAAATAAATTTAAATTGTTAAAATAGCAAAACATAAAAATTAGAAAAATAAATAAATGAAACAATTTCTCAAATGCTCCTAACCAATATGTAAAATACAATTATTCACATAAACCTCAAATACATTGTAACTGAAATAACATACATGCTACATAAAAATTTCCTCCCAAAAATATAAAGATTAGAAAAGTTGTCATTAATGGGAAGCTCAAAATTTAAAATCTATCAAGTGATCATTTTTTCCTTGGATTTCGGCCACTTACTTCCTTCTTTCATTCGAAACTATAGAGAAAGTTTGAAAACCATTTGAAACCATCAATTCATCAAAGAATTCAAAAGGGGAGCATTGTTGATATTATAATAAAGATAAAATCATGAAATTATACCATAGAATTCAAAACTTGTATACATCAGTGAGTTCTTCAAGTTCTTCATATATCCGAGATTCATTTGAGCTCTCCTCCTCTCTTGTTTGCAAGAAAAAATTTATCTTTCTCATTGTGTTTGTCTCTGGCCGGCTGCCACCTTGATATCTCAATCTCCTTCTTTTCTTTTCTCTAATAAAACCTAAAAGATGAAGATTCAAATAATTGCAAAAATGTCATTGAGGCATAATTAAATTATAAAATTCAAATTCAAATTGTTATTAAAAATATATATTAAAATTCAAATTCAAATTGTTATTAAAAATATATCTTATGTATTATTTAATAAATTGTTAGTAAATGGTTTAAAATATAACAAATTTGAAAATATTGTATATAATAAAATATAATAAATTGTTTAAATATAACAAATTCAAATTTAAACTTGTAATTGCCATTATTTTAGGGATTAGATTGAGAAATGGTTGAAAAACCCCCAATTTTTTAGGGAAAATATTTATTAAACATAAGTTTTATGAATTAAATAAATAAATGTTAATTAATTTGATTTTAATACTAAAAATCTAGAAATTGGTTATGAATTATAGGCATATATTTAGGAGATATTGGAAAAATATTGCTAATCCCTAAAATATCATAAATTAGTTAATATTTTTCAAAATTGATTGCAGTATTTTTTAAAATTGATTGCAGTTTGCAAATACACTGTATCTGTAAAACATGTATTATCCTACATAAAAAGATATAAACACATATTTACTTCTTGATTCAGACATGCATAGCAAGGATGATTGGAAATAAAACGCCACAAACAAAATAAAACGTCTAATTAAAATAAGTATGAATATTAACATAATTAAAAAACACAAGGTAAAAAAATAATTATTCGATACAAGAGGCACAATAAATTAATTTTTTTTAATAAAAATCAACCAAAATAAGTGTATAATCATAATTAGCACAATTGTAGGGATGAATTATAATGACTCGGGAATGGTTGAAATTCTCATAACCATTTTTTATATTAACCATACGTACTATTTATTATCTAATAATTTTTAAAAATAATTTGAAATATAAATCATAAGAAAAATATTGAATCAATGATTGTCATTATTTTAGAGATTAGATTTCATAATATTTGAATTCAAAATATTATGAAATCTAATGAATAAGTAACGGTTGAAAATCTTTTAGCAATTTTTTAGGAAAATCTTTATTAAACATCTTTTATGAATTAAATAAATAAATGTTAATTAATTTGATTTAAATACTAAAAATCCAAAATTTTATTATGAATTATAGACATATATTTAGGGGATATTGGGAAAATCTTGTCAATCCCAAAAATATCATAGTTAATATTTTCCAAAATTGATTGTAGTTTGCAAATACACTATATGTAATATTTGGCCTCATTAAGCAAAGGTTATGAAACGTACCTTGAAGGAATAATATTATCAATGATTTTATGGTGTGAATTAAATAGTGTGTAATAAATAGATATTATTAAAAATAATTTGTTAAGCATTTGATTTGAAGTGTACAAACCCGATAATTTATTATAAATTGAAGGCATGAATATAGCATATATTGATTAAATGAGATCAATCCGAAACATAAATATCTATTTAATATTATTATAAAATCGAATGATATGCAAATACACTGTAATCATAATTCAGTGTTATATTCTATTATTTTACTCTGCACAAATACACTATAACTGAAAAAAATGAGTTGCAGACTATCAAGGGGTAAAATCAGTTGAAAATTTGCAAAAAAAATCTACCTTATGCGATTTTGCTAAAGATCAAATTGTTTTTCGAATTTGCTATTTTTCAAATTGTACTATACTATTTTGCCATTTTCACGCTTACCCCTTAATTATTTTCATTTGTCCCAACGAAGTTAAGAATGGTCTTTAGTTAGTTTATTGTTGATTTTTACTTTAAAAGAAGGAAAAGAAAAATTCGTTATTAATATTTCCTTTAAATATTCACACCTTTTTTTTCTGGCATGAAAATATATTATTATTTAACCAATCTCAATAAAAATAAATTTTGAATTATTGAATTTAATACTTATTTGAAAGTAAATAGACTAATTGTTTGCCTGAATTGACTGGAGAAATATCTCTTAAAGAGGTCATTTTTATCAAAAAGTATTTTAAATTGTTGTCAATGCCAAATGCTCTAATTTTTTATAAAATGACTTATTTTTCAAAATTAAACCGTTGACAAAACTATCTTAAATTTGGACTATAGAAAGCATAAAGACAAAGGTACATGAACCAAAGCAAAATTTTTACTTCTTTTTAATTTTATGAGCTAGAAGATTGAGATTAGATTAAAAAAGATGATGAAACTGTTTCGAAGAAGACAAGAAGCTGCATTAAAGATGCAAAATGAGCAGAAAAATGTGAAGCAAATAAAATCATCTTGAGTTTATGATGATGAAATTGTTCTTTTATGGATTATTGAGATAATATTTCGAAATGTTAATCAAACTGTGAAATATTGTGATAGGATCGTAGTAATGAGTTTTTCAAACATAGTAATTTATACCAATAAGAAACATTCTACACAATGGTATTTTGAACATTTGAGAACAAGTTGGTCTGTAACATTCAATACTATTGAGATTTAGTTACCAAAAACATCATCGACAAAGAAGAGTTCTTGGTAATACTAATCATTTACAAATTACAAGTAGATTAAAAAAAAAAGAACTTGCATTATACTTAACAAAGAAAAGAGACTCTGCATTACATTGAGCGTTGTAAATTGGAACTATTCTGCACTTGTACATGTTCTTTCAATCACCTTTGAATCTGTCCGCTGAGAATGTTTTGACGGCGAACTCGAACCCCTCGAAGAACTATGCCCAAAGATACTCATTTTACTAAATTTCCTTGAGAAAGAATTCATGAATTTACGAGAACTGGACTTTTGCATGTCCCGCCTCATACAAACATGTTCCTTTTCAAGATCATTCAGTCTCATCCGTAGTCGAGTCAGTTCAAGTTTTAATTCGCGATTTTCTCGTCTTAGTGATGCATAATTGTCGCGCGGAGACATTGCTGCACTCAATGCACCACTGCTAATCCGCCATGATTGGTGCAAAGGTTTGTAGTCTTCATCACCGCAAGAATTCGACAATGCATTACGTAGCCTTAGTTGCTCGAAATAAAGGACTTGAACCATGCATTGGAGAGGAAGGCGCTCATTTTGAGCCGCATGAGCACCGGCCTCCGGTGAGAGCTTCTGAAAATCTATTAGCTTGCAAAGCTTCTTCTTGTCGATATCTGGTAGGCCTTGATGAGCCTGTAATAAACCAAAAATAAACCATTCAATTACAATGAAGACATAAAGGACAGACAATTATAGAACTTTGTGCAGCATGTGAGATAATGAAACCAAGAAGAATTGAAGAACAACCAATTTAAAATGTTCAACTATAATCTCCTTCTTGAACTGTTTAAAGGGTCACCAAGATCTCCTTAGTCGACTCTTAAGGGTCACGACCTAAATTATAAGACTCACTCTCCCCAACAGCTATTGAATGATAATTCTTTTTTCTCCCTAAAGTCTGTGTTGGCTCCAAGCCCCAGCATCAAGAGTTTTTCTTATTAAGCTCACCCGAAGATTCAACAGGGCCGTCCTTGGGGGACTAGAACCAAACAGCAATATTCTTCAAACCTAGTTAACTAGACCAAGTTATGGTGTATACACTTGTATACACATGAGTCACCTGCAATAGTTAAATAGTTGGTCCAATCAACTCAAGTGATACCCTAACTTAGGGAGGAAGCATTTTGGCTTCAAGTGTTTTCATTTCCAAGAGTTATCACTCACTTCAAACTTGGTCTGCGGGAAAAGAGAACATGATCAGGAAAAAAGATGCACATACATACTTTAAGATAGATATCAATGGCTCGATATAATCCATCGTGGATGGTTCGTGCATGTGAAGGTAAGGAATCTGCAATGACCACGAACTTTGAAAGTTTGAGGTTTGCATCAGGGGCAATTTCAGCAAGGTAGTTGTCCAGTAGTTTGGATACTTTAAACAATGCACTTTGAGATGGCGAACGAGGACTATCCGATTCAAAAACAGAGGCGTCGTCCATATCTTCCTCGCTATCATCTTGTTGAGAGAAGTTTACCAAAATCCTGTGAACTGTGTCAACATCAAATAAAGTATCAGCTGAATGTTTGAAGGATGGAATCAGAAGGTCATCAAGAGTAGCAATATCCAACTGGGATCCTATCCTTCTCTCGAGGTCGAGTCGGCAAGCAACAGAGCAATCAAGCATCACAGCACTCCTCAGAAGCCCGAAAAGGAAATTGATTGGAACAGCCAATTTTTCAACTGGCAGAAGGCTGACTATTGTCTCAACAACAATTTGTTCTTGCCCATTTGAACCCGTAACAAAATCAACTTTTGTCTGGCCAGATGGGTTCCATAAGCTGGATTTCTTTGTTAACTCCCTTTGAGCATAATTCACCAAGGATGCACCTATGCTCTCAGGACGAACCCCTCGACATTTCATGGCAGTAATGACTTTTTCATACAAGTCGACACGAAGAACAGAGATATCTTCAATCCACCAGTCACTATCACACTTGGCCTGCTTGCTCATATGAAGTCTCCCCGAACTGCTATACTCCAGGCGTGAGAAACTTGAAGCAATTTGCTCCGAACAAGCCTTTGATGCTATTGCATCAATGCAGCGGCTAACTACTTTCAGCTCATCGGCCAGAGGGAGTAAATTCTCACATTGCTGCAACACTTCGACACACATTTCAAGGTTCTTGGAGACAATGCTCTCAAGATATTCTTCAGCTCGCGAGCCAAGATTATCCTTTGAGAACTCTTCAGCCATTTCAAGATAATCGGATACACAACATAGCTGAGCAACATTTCCTGGAGTAATTTCAAAGTTGATCCCATAACAAAATTTTGCTGCCAGCTCAAAAGATTCAGCCCCTCCTGGTAGATTGAGAAGCTCCACCTTTGAGATGTCAGAATCTCTATGTTCTGCAACTAACCTTCGAATCCGTCCACTTCGGGAGACAAGAGGGAACTGCATTTAGTAGTTGAGTTAAACCAGACATTCGTTAGTAACTATTGATTTGAGCTAGCAAAGGCAGAACACATGTTCACGAAAATGGTTTATTAACTCTAATGGGATTTTTCTCTGTATACAATAATACATTAATGCTTTGTCTCTACAAGTTTAATCTGCAATGAATTTTTGAAGGATGAAACGCATTATGGAGGTATTAATCAGAAAAAAACAGTTAGAAATTAAATAATTCACGTTCTTGGTGTCACCTTATGTAAGGAGAATGTCACTCCAGCCACTTCTATTGTAATATCGCTAGGAACATCACGAAAAATCCTACAAAAACCAATAGTTAATTATTAAAAAGAAGAAATGCTTACATTTGCTGAGAGAATTGATAATCATCATCAAATTGCACCTGTACAGATTCCACTAATATTTAGCATACAGCACCGAAAACAAAAGGTAGAGACATTTTGTAGTTAAAATAATCAAGAATTTCAATAAAGTAAACATTTAACCAACAAATTAACGCTTGAGATGACAGTCAATCAAAGCTGCGTATAGATCATCTCGAAACACTCAGAAGCCAGAGACAGATGAGGCATCAATTGATGAACCGTAAACAAATCCTAAACCGGACAGAACTTGCTTGCAAGAAAAAGTTCCAACTTGAGCGAAGATCAGCACATGTTGACTACTCAGAACATTCAAATTCAGGGGACAAATTTATTTTGATATGAAACCATGCTTTCATTGAGAGAAGTGAGAGAATATACAAGGCCATAAAAAAAACTTCAGATAGGGACTCCAATCCAAAAGAACTACACCAAGCTCAAAATTCAAGGGATAATCAGAACAAAAAGCAATCTAGACCAAATAATAAGCAACCCCAATAACAACAATTTCAGAGACCCTGAAGGGCTAGAACGGCAGAGAGTACAAAATGGCGGCATTACAACTATGTATTAAGATATAACCAACAACCAAAGTGAGCAAGTACACACAAATGCACAAAAGCTAAATTAAGATGTACTCAAGAGCTAGCCAAAAAGATGATCAAAGATAACAAACAAACAAACCATTCGTTGCAGCGGTGGCGCACAGACTTGGCGAGAGATACATGTTGCTGGAGCTGCAGCATGTCGCCTAGGTCCATTTGGAGGAAATGAACCGAGGGAGATCAAAGTGGAAGGTCAGTAGGGGGAAAAAAACGATGGTGGGGTTCAGGAAACAGAGAGTGTAAAGAGACAGAGACAGAGATAGAGACCCAGTTGAGGAAAGGTGAAGAAGTTCTTTGGCCATTTTCGTCAAACAGGTGGAGTGCATTTTTGCAAATCAATAGATTGCAATTGTCCAAAGCGATGGGGCCTTGTTGGTGGGTCATGCCTTTGATTAACGCTCCACAAATTGTTTGCAATCCCATCAAAGCTTATTAGATTCACTAATTTTGTGCCTTCTTTTTGGGGTTTTAGCTTTGCTTTGCTTTTTTTTTTTTTTCTCTGTGATCATTTCTTCCCTGTTTGAGCAGGCAAACGAGCGCGATAAAGGGGCAAGCAAATATGCAATCTTTGAATGGAAAAGTCAAAAATCAATACGAAACTGTGAGATCAAAGAATTGATAAAGAAAGAGAAAGAGCGGGAAAAAGTCGTTATTTAGCTTGACAAATTATGATCTCATTTTCAAACTCTTCTCCTTCAGCCTTATGAACTGTGAAAAGAAATCTTTTTCTCTTTTTTGTATCAAAAATTCCCTCCACCTTTTACATATTATGGGGTAAGTTTCTTTTCTTTCCCTACCAATCAACTCGCAAAATTCTGAAAATTACAAAATAAATGGACAACTATCGTTTCTCTCCTCACATGCACACAATTAGTAGAGTTGATAAACTGTGAATTTTACTATATCGGTCAAAATATTTTAGTTCTTCTTACTGTATTAAAAAATCTAAAAATAAAATTCTTTTTCGATTTTAGAATTTGACTATGTATTCAAATTTTCGAATAGAAATGGAAAGAAAACACATCTTAATTTCAAAAAAAAAAAAAAAAAAAAAAAATTTTAATTTCAAAAAAAAAAAAAAAAACAAATATTGTTTCTTGGCTCCATCAAAGAAAGAAATCTCTTAAATATCAAAAACTTCACCGTTCAGCAACTTGACAACTTCAATGAGTAAAACTCAACTAAAATATTTGAAATTTGGGGTAAAATTCAATTCCATAACAGATTGTCATTGCTTCAAGAATTTTTACATTCATACAATAAAAAATGAATATGAAGCCAATAATACGAGCATACCCCATGTAGACTTGAAGCCACATGCGGATTTAGTATAGGTCCAAGGGGGCTCGAACCCCCATCAACTTTATTGTTTTTATATAATATGTATAAATAAAACTAATTAACGTTCAATATTTGTAGGCAGTTTAGTGATAATTATGCTTGTCAACCTTCTTTCCAACTAGAGTTCAAGTCAATAAATTTTCTAGATTCGCCACTGCTTGAAGCATCCAATCCAGATTATCTGAATTAGAGGTAGCAGCGAGCACCATCAGTGTTCAACTTTCAATAAAAAATGACAAGAGGTCAATTATAATATTATTCTAACAACTATAGTATAGTGGAAGTTCGTTAAAAAGTTGGATGAAAATTGAAATCTGCCATGTTTGTTCATTCTACGTGGTTGTATGAACTTGAAATGAAAAATGAGACCTAAAGAATATCACGTTCGTTTTGGGTGGTACCATCACACTCATTTTAGGTCCCAATTTTATTCAAAGATTTATTTTATTTCTATTTTATCATAGCTACAAAACATTTGTGGAAGGTCAAAATTAATATTACAACCTTGAAAACGGTTTATTTTCTAAACAAAAAAAAATCTATTCATAAGTTTTTTTTTTCATTTGTAATTTAGTCTAATTATTAATTTTTCTCATTAAACAATTTCTATATATTTTGGAAAAGGAAATTCCACCAAAAGTATAGGCCCATAGACATAAGCTTTGATTTGATAGTTAAAATTATTAGTGTGGTTGTAATTTTGCTTGTTAAGTATATTCTGTCATTATTGATTAATTGGCAACATCAACTTGACAGTTGACACTTCAAACTAATTAATGAAATTTTATGAAATTTAAACCACTTTTATATATATAGATAGATATATATAAATGTATAAAAAAAGGGGGGGAAAATAGACTTGAATGGAAACTACTGTTGTCTAATTTCTTTTAGATATGGAACATTACCAAATTGAAAGTTTCTAATTTTCAAAGCTTATGATTAAGCTAAATTTTAATTTTAATATCGAATCAATCTTAATTTTAAATTTATGAAATCAAATCAACTATTATAAGTTAAACCACATGCTTAATTTTCAAGCTTCCATGTTTGTATAAGATATTTGCAATTGTGTTTAACAAGTGCACCTATATTTTTTACTATATATATGATAAATCCTTCAACATTCATCAATTTTTTTATAAATTAAGTTTATGAACGCGATTATTGGAAGCAAATAAAATTTAATGTGTAATGCACAAATTTGTTTATTTTAAAAATTGCTCAATATACTCAGAACGTAGTAACTGTTGTTTTAGGTAATATTGGAGTTTAAAAAGACAATCTGAATGAGATGGATTATGAGAATATGAAATCATGATTGAGAAAGGCTTCACTAACAAAGTCCACATTCTTTTTCCGTAGCTTAATCATAAAAACTCTAAAATTATGTGCTTAAGTTAGAGCAATTATGTCTTGAGTAACCTTCTTGAAAGTATGTGATTGAGAACAAATAATATTGAAATGACCTGTTTTAATTTATGGGTCTCAAGTATTTTAAATATTTTTTTTAAAAAAATAGAACAATTAGGAAAAGAATATGAAAATATAACACAACTTTAGAATTTCAAGTTTGTCCTTCAATGCATCGACAAATTTAATATAGACCTAGGAGGGTTCAAGCCCTCCTCAACTTGATGGTCGATATAAAAAACTATTGTTATATTAGTATTAGTAGCTAATTCAGTTGTAAAACTGTCATCCAACCCCCGAGTTCAAGTCATACTTCTTACATATTTTTTCACATTATTTTTACTGAAGTACAAAGCCTTTCATCAACAAAACTTCTCCATCCACCACTCCTTTTAACGCACACGTTTTTATCACTAATAGCACATTTCTTGAATTGAAAGTTATCATTGATGGTAGTTATCAATGTTTTTCATAAGTGTTGCATCTATATTAGTAATCGCAACTGATAGCAGCTATCAATGATCGTTACGTTGCAGTTCTTAGTGATAGTTTTTAATTTGAGAAAACTAGGAAATAAAAGCACAAAATGGTGGACTGAGTGTAGATTATTTAATCATTTATCAATTTTTGTGCTATATATGTAATTATTTTATCTTTGTGTTATAGATACTATTATTTTGAACTTTTTTGCCAATTGTGAAACACCAACCCTTTTAAAAACAAGATTGAAAGCTCAAGATCTATTGAACATTTTCAAAAGTTCAAGAACCTATTAGGCACGAATGTGAAAGTTTAGGGCCAAAATCAATAATTTAACCACTACAATATATCATATACTCAAACGGACTAAAATTGATTCAAATTGATCAATTTTGTTGAATTATTTAATTTCGTCCTTTTAATCTTAAAATCTAGATCAGACAAGACATATTTGAACCTTCTTTTTTTTTTTACTAATTGTAGATCAACATAATTTTACCGAACAAATGCATCAACTACCATTATTAAAGCCGATGATGTGATTCTACGATCTGTTTTTTTTTTTTTTAAAATTAGAAAAGTTATTATATTTTTTTTTAATAAAGGAATTATATTCACCAATTTGTTGGAGATGTGAAGTAGGAAAGAAGCAAAAAAATGGGAGTGGGGAACAAAATAACAAAACCTATATAAGATGCCAATATGAAAAAGTGGCCAAAAAAAGTAGATTGCTTTCCTTTCGGCACTTAGCCAAATAATCATCATCATCTTTTTCTTTCTTTTCACTTTGTCACACGACATAAAGCAAACAAACAAAAGAGTCAAAAAGAAACGATTGCAATTTGAGGAATGCTTTTAACAAAATTTTAAGGTATATAAATTAGGGATGCAACTAAATTTCGAAAAGCCAAAAACAATCAAATCCAATCCAACTAATTTATCACTTTTGTTTAGTTTTTTTTTCATACAAAATTGAATCACATTTATGTTCGGAAAAAACTAAAAATTATTAGTTTGAAACCCATTTGTTTTGTTTATTAAAAAAAATTATTAAAATCAAATCAAATGTGTATATACTCTTTTGTTGGTAAACGTACGACACAACAAATATTTATAAAAAAAAGACAAAATATCACGTATAATCTATCGTAGCCTATAATATTTTTTTAGATTTGTAAATATTTTAATTTATTTTATTATATTTAGAAAAAAAACCAGGTATATTTAAAGAAAAAATATCGATTATTGTAAATATATGTTTGTTATGCACAAAGTCCAAGAAAAAAAATCCATTTCAATCTAAAAAATGAAATATGCTCGTTAATTTAAAAGAGCAAAACAACTCATTCACAGGAAAATTATAAATACAAATGCAAAATTAAAAAAAAAAAAAAAAAGCCTAAAATTGAGAACCAATCCAATATAAACCAAACCAAATAAAAATTTAATTAATTTTCATAAATATAACAAAATAAAATAGGTATGAAACCGATCAATTTTTTAAATATTTCAGGTTTGTCATTGCTACTTTTGAATTTCGCATGGCTCTGATTTCTTCTTTCTCTTCTTCTTCTGCAATTTTTCTTTTATATTTTTTTTAAATTATGACCAATATTGTTCTACAATTATTATTATTCTTTTTCATTATACTTTACTATTATTATCTTGGTTTTCGATCAGTCATCAATCTTGTATTATTTTTTTTTCAATGTGTCGTGGATAGAGATGAACTACATGATCGTTTACCATAGGGCTTTTCAAAACCATTGATTATCATGAACTACACGATCATATATCATAAATTACACGGTCGTATATCAGGATCTACACGATCATTTACTAGGACTTTTCAAAACCATTGTTTATCATGAACTACTTGATCGTGTATCACATGAACGACTACACAATTGTGTAAAATCATCTACACGATCGTTTACTAGGTCATTTTCAAAACCATTGGTTTTCATGAACTATCCTTAATCATGTACGAACTCACGATCCTTTACTAGGGCATTCTCAAAATCATCGTTTTTTATGAACTAACAATCGTGCATCTTAAATTACACGATTGTGTATCATTTTCTACGCGATTACGTATCATGATCGTTTAGAAGAAGAATTACATGTGCGGGTATGGTTGATGTTGATACTACTTACACGATTTTATATAATTTTCTACACAAATCATGATTGTTTAGAAAAAGAATTACACACGCGCGTGTGACCGATTAATCGTGTATTGATTAGAGCATTTTTTGTATTTTTCATCGTAGACTTGTGAACTTTTTCCGTTTTCAAAATTGTTTTATACAGTGAAAATATTTGTCCAGTTTGTTATATTTTTAAAAAAACTCCCAAATAATTTCATTAGTTTTATTCTTTTGTTGATTCTAGTATGCTTCCTTCTTTTTTTCTCATCAAACTAGTCGATTTAGTTTAGTTCATGATTTTAATCATGAAACCAATAAACTGATTCACACTTAATAAAGATAAAGTGATTCAACTCATCATATATCAAATTCTTGAAAAATTAAACCTTTTAAATTGAAAGTCAACTTAATCTATCAAAACTATACCCTCTTTTTAATTAAGTCATGGCGTTTATGAACTAATTTTTTATTATCAAGTTTATGAAAGCTAAACTTAGTTCAAGTTAATCTGATTTTTATTTTTATTCTTTTTACGATCTATACTTACCATTAAAAAAGTGAATTAGGGTTAGAAATGAGAAAGAGAACAATATAATTATTAAAGAAAAAAACATATAGAATATGATTGTCCACCAAAGTGGGGTCACTTTATGGATCATTATTTTTGGACCCATACCCTTATAATTGCATTTTAACACCTATAATTTCACAATATATAGAAGATATATATCTCTCCCACCACCATATACACACATATATCAATACACACCCCACATGAAGACAAAAAAAACTTTGAGCTCAAGACAAAGTCTTTTAAATGTATGTTTGACATGCATGTATGGGTTATATATGTATATGATTTAATATACATGTGTGTGTGTATGAACATGCATAAATTAAATATGGATGGTAGATCTATTATTTTTGTTTCTAAAATATTGTAAATAAAGGAAATTGGTACCTACCACATGTAAATGGTGATTGGAAATTGATATATCTAACTAGATAAATATAAATCCAATTATGAGATATTCATGGATCATTTATTAATTATATGGGGAATTTGATTTCTTGCGATTTGAATTATTATTTTTTCTTCTTTAATTAATTTATAATACCAAAGATGTACAATGTCACACAAGTCAAAGTTTTCCATATCCTTACTTTTGTCTCTTGTGCCCATAATTAAATGCTTGCATATAAAAGGATTTTTGGGCTTTTAATTAAGTTCATTTTATTAAAGATGGAAACTTCTCAATTTTGGGAACTTATATCAACATTAAGATGAATCTTTACCGAATATGATTTTTGGAGAGGAACGTTTGGTGTTTGTATTTTTAATTTTGTAACATAATTAATTCTTTTAACTTTAGAATTTAGTCCTTATACTCCATAATTTCTAATGATAGTCTAAGTAAAGGATCAATAAAGATGTAATGCAATTTATAATTTAAGTTTGATTGAATCATATTCATGTTTGATTAATAAGCAACAAATTCTAAATCGTCCTTACATATAATAATAAAAAAAGAAAGAAAGAAAAAAACTAACATTCAATAACACTATTAAATTGTTAAAATTGCTGAAATAAATTTAGCTCAACGTAATTGACAACGTTTCATTATTAAGATCAAAGGTTTGATCCTCCGTTACCAACAAGCTCACAATTGTTGTACTTTAAAATACTCAAGTATTGAGATTAAATTGTTACAACAATACTTAGGGATTAAACTATTACCAGCTAGAGTTCATTAACTAAGGTTTTGATTGGTTCACCGCTTGATTTTTGAAAAGTAAGCTTAAGTTTCTTTGTTGAATACTTTAAAAAGTTTAAGAACTATATATTGAGTAAAATTGAGAAGAAACCATGCATAAATTTAAAAACATGAAATTAAGATCAAAATAGTACTTTTATGAAAATCTAAAACATGTTTTAAATATAAAAAAAAAAACATAACAAAGTAGAGAGTTATGTAGAGCAAAAGAAATAAAATAATTTTGATTGGCAAAGTTCTACCTTCTAGTTCTATCTCTATTTGTAATAAGATCTTTCAAATTTGGAAAATTGACATAAAATTTTAAAATCTTACTAATTAACCGTCAGATCTTTTTGTTTGAAAATTATTTTCTAGGACAATAGGTGAGTTCAAGAATCAAAACACTAATATTTATGCTGAAAATTTTATCTTAGTTAAATTAGGCTTGTTTTAACTTTCAAAAATTAAGTTATTTATAACCTATTTAATGGTTACTTTGTATATTTGATTTTTAAATTCAACCCAATATTTAAAACTAAAAAGTCATATTTTATAGGAAAATTTTTAAAAATAGTAAATTTTACAAAATATTTACAAGCTATAGCAAATTCTATCACTGATAGTCATTGATATGTTATAGTAATAGAAAACTTCACCGATAGAATCCAAAATTTTACTATAGCTTGTAAATATTTTAATTTATTTTGCTATTTTTAAAAATACCCCTATTTTATATTTGGGTAAAATTTTAAATATTTATCTTGAAAAGACGAAACAATTGTAAAGAAAAAAAAAATACAAGTTTTGGAGACTAAATAATTATTAAACAAAACCTTAATTTTTCTATAAAACCCTTCTTGTAAGTTAAAGTGTTTTAAACCCTACCTCATCTACTAGAACATAAAAGAATAAAAAACGTTTGCAAGAAAAAACATGATAAATACGAACCATAGAGCTAATAATCCAAATCAATTGAATTCAAAATAATTAATTTGAGACAAACACAAATAACAAATCAAAATCTAAGAGTTTTTAAAAAGGTTCATGCATTGGCCAAAAAAAGGTTACAAAATATATAAAATTGATGTATCATGAAAAATGCAAATAAGATTTTGATTTGATATGTGGAAAACACATGCATCATGAACAATAGATAAGTTAGCAACTTGGACACCAATAATTCCACAAATTAGTATAAATAATTATTTTTCTTTTAAAAAAAAAATGGCTTTATTGAGAAGAAATTGTGAAAGAAAGTTAGTTTTGCATCATTTGGTCTATTGCATGCGAACTCACAAGTCATAATCCAAATATTTGATAAGACATACATTAAAAGCATCCAATGTAAATTCCAAACTTTCTTTATTTCCATTTTTGTGAAATGTTATTCTTTTTTCTCATTATGAACTTTATTTGAAAATAGTTTTATTTTACTTTATTGATTTCCATTGTTTTCTGATTCACTGTTCATTGATTATTTTAAAAGACTAATAATCGTTTAATTTCTAAAAAAAACAAATACTTGAAATAAAAATACTAGAGACAAAGCAGAAAATATAACTTGTATATCGTTCAAGTTTGGCATGTTACTCCAAAACCATGGTATTAATCATTTAATTGCTTAGAAGCAAAATAGAAGTGCAAACTAAAATAGTTAAAGTTAACACTAAAGTAGAACAAATATGAAAGTTGAAGGACCAAAAACACTATTTATAGCTTTGAAACTTAACTAGAGTTTTGAAAAGTATTTGATGTGAATGTCAGGCGAGAGGATTTCGTGTATTCTTTTTTTTCTTTTTTTTCCCTTCTTTTGATGAATATCAAAATTCACCAATATTTTCATTACGAAAAAAATGAAAGAACAAACCAATCTTAAAAAAAACCTTATAAAAAGAGAGCAAACTACAAGAAAAAAACTCCAATCGAGTGAATGAAAAATAAATATTACACCGATCTGCAAAATAGCTCGTATTTTAGTAGAATTTCGAAAACAAACTTTTATCAAGTCGAAATAATTGAGATGGAGCATGTCATGTAAAACTTTTGTTTTCCATTTTTAAAACTAGAAACAAAGTTGGTATTATATGAACTTAATATGTTTAATCTCAGCAGATGAACAGTTATCTTAATAGTATTCCCCAACAGTACATGAAGTAAAGCTCTTAATTACTTGTATCCTTGAACTATCCTAGAAAGCCACATAGGAGGAAGAAGGATGCCATGTTACCTTCTAGTGCTGTAAAGCAGCAGCACTTGTATGTCTATTATATTTGCTCATCACTCTCTCGACTGCAAGTGCAGCAGCTTCACTTGCACGATACTTCCCAGTCGCCATGATCGATGCAAATTCACCTTTGATCCTGTCTTCTAACATGACATGAGCATCGT
This sequence comes from Cucumis hystrix, assembly GCA_025688845.1. Lineage (NCBI taxonomy): Eukaryota > Viridiplantae > Streptophyta > Magnoliopsida > Cucurbitales > Cucurbitaceae > Cucumis > Cucumis hystrix. The sequence goes on from CM046886.1 coordinate 11,132,079, forward strand.
TGACCAAACTTTCATCAATTGTCTTCCCAGGGAACTTCTTCTGCCCTACCCCTGCAGCAGGCTCTATTGACAGATGTGTCAAATCCTCGGTTGCGTTTTGCTTGGCAGACTGCCCTTTAGTTGTGTTGCTACTATCACCACCAGACAGTTCGACATCACAGTCTGGCGATTCTTCAACATTAGAATCCAAGGCTGATATCGGAGCTGATGTCGTTGTGGGTTGATGATGACTAATGTGTGGAACTTTCGGAACTGAACCAGATTTTAATGTTGTTTCGAGGTTCTGAATCATCGGAACTGACAACACAAACATACATTACCGCGCATAAAGAATAGATATAATGACTAAAGAGAATCTATGATTGTTATCTCTATCCCGGCTTACGCATGAGTCTGCCCATGGGACTGCTTCTAACTTCGTTGGGAAGCTGAAGAATATACTCTGGGATGGTCGAGCCAACCAAAAACTGAGCAACCTCATTACTGAAGTTGTTGCAATTATGACCCAACAAGCTGTAAGACTCAGCTGTATAAAGCGGGCTGATTTCAGTCAAATAAGTTTCAAACACATCTTTCGGGACATGAGTAATGCCCAAATCGATGACATGGATTGGTGTTCCAAAAGGTGTATTTCCAGAAAGACTGTGATAGATTCCACCACCATAATAGTATTCATTGTCATACACTACAATCCCAGTGTGCCTGAAATGCATTAAAGAACCAACAACTCACAAAGTCAGTATATGTTATGGTAGCCCAAGATCTCCATTGTATGTGGTATTAGCAAACTTCAAGCAGAAACACAGATTATTATTATGAACAAACTTAGACAACGTTGTACCATTATAATTCACAATCGATTGCTTTTGAATGGATGGTCCCTAACCTATTTGTTTGAAGAGAGGTTCAATGATTTTTTTTCTTCTAAAATATAAGATTTTGCAAACAAAAAATAGTTAGTATTAGAGTATACTGAATTGAGTGATTGTTTTAGTTAGTCAGTTTACTTTTCCTAAGAAGCACGGACACTTCAGTTTGGATAGCGTGTCCGTGTCCATGCTTCTAGGAAATCATACCTCAGCCATCTTGACCCTTGAAAATTTCCTTAGGCAAGATTTTTAAAGTATGTACTGCCGCTTGTATTCTTCTTTAGCTATTTATATAGCTGGAATACAATGCACACACAAGTTTTGTTTACTCTCCCAAGTTGTAATATGGTATCAGTTGAAGTTTAGTTTTCCTTCAATCCTCTACTTCATTCTCCTATGTGATCTTTCTTTGCTGAATACCCATGGCTAGTACTGAGATTCCAAACTCTACCATGGCAAATACTACAGATCTTCTTCGGCAAAATCCTTTGACGACTCAATCAGCGTTGAACAGTAAATGAATCCTTATTTAGCTCCGATTATCCAAGAATGAAATTGTGGTGAATTTGAGTTATGAAGTAGAGGACTAACATAAGTAAGAGGTAACTATCAATGCAGAAGATAATTAGCAAATGGATGACTTTTGAAGGGGGAGGCTCAATTTCTTAGTGGTAAGAATTAATTTTGAGTTTAACAGAACTCAAAATGTGATGTGGAAGGATCAGAACATCTGACCTCTAGATTGAGGGTATATGCTAGGTCAACTTCGAGTTGAAAATTATCAAAAAGAGATCAATATCATTTAAGAATCAGGGATATTACAGACTTTTGAATATAAATTGAAAGCAAATTCATCTGCTGCTAAGTCAACTAAGAGATTATCATATTAGTATAGAGGTAAATAGTGCTCACTTTTCCTACACCAATTCAAGTTATGGAAGAAAACGATATTATAATGGTCTCACAACCCAAACTTCTCATAAACGAGGCTTACAAATTTTGATTCATAAGATAAACTCACCAAAGTATACATGTAAACAAAGATACTGATAATCCAAACAGCATAATACCTTAAGAAAGCTCAAGACTTACCATATGCCTTCAATGGCTTTCCCCAACAATGCTGTGGAGAACTGTCGAGCCAATCCGCAGCTAAGGTCGTATAAATTCAATACAACCCTGTGAGACTCCTCCTTGTGTTAAGAAGTTGCATACACAAACAAAATAAACATCACTAAGTCTTTACATTTTGACAATGGCGAAAGAAATTTAAGAGTGAAATGGGTGTGGAGCTAGAGCCAGAGTCCCTTTCAAGTAAAGATTGGAGTGAAACTTAAACTATATCATACCTCAGTCATCTTGCCTAAAGAAAATTTCAAGGGTCAAGAAGTCTGTTCAAAATAATCCACATTCAGAATGAAAGGAAACCCAATTTCATTTCTTTGAGTAAGAAAATCAAACAATTCATCTGCAACAAGCAGAGCAACCAACAACATAAAGAAAGAAAATGGCAAAGCTTATAGAAATCAATTGAAATCACAATTAAATGATATACTGAAAACCCAATTCCAAATAATCAAACACACTTTCAAAACCCGAACGGCCAAATTAGGTGTGCAACATAGAGAAAGAAAGTTTCGACAGAATATGAAGAAAAAATGTGAAGTGTGAATGTGCGATGAGGAAAATGGAGAAAAAGAGAAGAAAATTGATACCTATTGAAGAGTGGGATAAAACGAAGATGTGGGGTCGAATGTTTCTTCCCATTGACGATCAGAAGCCACGCCGATTAAGGAAGCGGCGAAGAAACCGACATACATTCCAAGATACGTGTTGATTTGTGAAGCAATTTCAGTAAAATCTGCTACTAACTGAACCACTTTTTTGTTTAAGAGAACTAACCATTTTTACTAAGATCATGCCAATTAAGGAGAAAATTGCTAAATTTTGGGATGGTTTTTGAAAATAAAGAGTTTTAGAAAGAATAAGATGGTGAAATATCCAAATTACGTTTAGCAAAAAGAACCTAAAAGGTCGGTAATTTTCCTCCTACTTCTTTCCTCTTCATGTTTTACATTTTCATATTCTCTCAGCAACTTGTAGTTTAAAATTATATTTTATTTAATAAATGGTTATTGAGAACTTATTAGTGAAAATTGAATATTATAATCTTAAATCCAATAAACTAAGATCTCGAAGCTATTTAGTGTAGGCTTGAACTTTATGCAAAGACATAAACATGGATCAAGTTCGACTATATAGCCTAAGCAATCTATAGAATATAAATAACCAGGATAGCTCGCTTTGTATTTAGTACAAACGATGTGATCTTGAAACGTTTATGTGGAGACATGAAAGTAGAGACATCCTATATAAAGAGTTTACATAAAACTAGATCCATGAAATAGTCACTTTTACATTATAACATCGTTGATTGCATAAAATTGATTGTTTCGATTGTTAATGATCTAGGTAACTTAATCTTAATCCTGAGCTAACTATAAACTTCTGTTCACAAGAAATTATCCTTAGATCTGCATAGGTGAGACCAACTCAATAGCATTGGGCCCATTTTAGGGATAAGATCGGGTAGATAGCTAGGAACATAGGGTGCAAGACGAAATTTAGGAATAGTAAATAGGTTGTTTCCTGAAGGATTGAATCCAAGTCTTGAATAAGAGGTTTCACCCTCTCATTGGCTCAAGAAGGATTTTGTTTATAGGTTGGACCTTAAACTAATTGTTCAATAGTGGATCGGTGAGACTGAAGGAGCAAGATGTAGTCTCGACGGTAAAACGATACTTTGACCCAGCCTAGGTTAAGAACAATCTATGAAGGATTAACTTACTAATCATGATTATATCATATGAACACAAATATATCTACTGTGAGGGGAGTGCAACTACGCGACTTTAATGGAATGACCCGTTAGTTAACGAATGTTGATTAGCTCAGTCTAAAAGGATTTAGCTAGTTAATCTCAGATCGTTGGAGTCTATAATCTATAGGTCCATTAGGTTCTCCTACTAGCTCATATGGAATAAACTTATAACAGTATGATTGAATAATTCGAATCGTTTGAATTAGGTGAAGAGAGAGAAACCAACAAATATATGTGATATAGTCGTCAATTATTAGTTTGAGATAGAAATTTATGTTTAAATGTGACTTAAATATAAAAAATATGAATGCAAATTCATATTTGAAAGCTCAAAATTGATGGAAATGGTCAAAGTTGTGAAAAGTCAAAATGTTGACTTTGAACTTTGAAAAGTCAAACTTTGACTGATTTTATATTCGAATGTGATTTAAATTTTAGAAAAATGAATGTGGATTCATGTTCGGGTGGTCGAAATTAGTCAAGATAGACAAAATGGTAAAAAGTCAAAATACTGACTTTTGGCTTGAAAAAGTCAAAGTTTGACTTTGACTTGAATGGTTAAATGACCATATTGTCCCTGGACTAAAGTTAGTGGAAAAATCAAACATTTTGTTTAATAATCCCACTAACACTTAGTGAGATAAGTGGCTACATGAGATGTAAACACCTAACTTATTAAGAATAAGTGGAATGTTAGGTGTTGAGATTTGGTGAACTAGTTACATGCATTTTTGCATGTAATTAGGTTATTTAAGACAACATTTCAAATGTTTTTTTTGCAAAAATTTGTAATTTTGACTTACAAAATTTTTCCAAAAATCAATTTCTCTCTCAACTCTCAAACCTAAATTCTAATCTTCAATTTCCATCATATCTCTCTTAATTCCTTCACTTATCGGGTCGCACAACCCGATTCTTGTAGGGATGAGAGCCCTAAGTAGCGAAAGAATTAACTGAACCATTATTCAATTTAATAGGAATTTAAAAATACCATTATATTGGCAAAACAAATATAGAAACTAAATTCTATGGCTAAACATGCTTTCAAATTAAATACAGAGAATAGAAAAGGAATATTTACATCATTGACGACAACTCTGGATCTGCCAAACGCCAGTATTGAGGCACCATTACTTGGAGATCTTCCTATTCTCTGAGCTAGAGATCTTCGTTTGTAGGAACCAAAATTGGAAGGGAATTTTTAAAGAGAATTTTTCTTCCAACGAGAATTGTAGAGTACACAGAGTTTTCCCCCAAAACGCTTTTGTCTTTTGACGTACTAGTATGACTGAAAAAGAGGGAAGTTGAGAGGAAATAGGAACGTGGAAAAACCAACCACGTTCCCTAGTAATTTAATAAATTAATATTAAATTAACATTAATATTAATATTAAATAAATAAATAAAATAAAATAAAATAATTAATTAAGTTAAACATTAATTAAATCATATCTAATTAATATTTCATTTAAATCATATTTAAATGAATATATCTTCTATAACATATAGTTTTAATTAATTAAATCAAATTAAACTAAGGGGCATTTTTTAAAAATAGCAAAATAAGTTAAAATATTTATAAGCTATAACAAAATTTTGAATTCTATCCATGGTAGTCAATGATAGACTCCTATAACTAGTGGCTATCAATGTCTATTATTGATAGACTCCTAAACTATTAATTAATTCTCCAATTAATTAATTGCTAAATTAAATATCTTATATTTAATTTATATTTAGTTAATTCAAATTTGAATCATATTCAAATATAAATTTCTCTCATAACCTGTAGTTTTAATTTGTATCCTATACATATTAAATTTTAATCCATAGTTTTAACATGAATCTAACTCACATTAAATTAATATTTAAACTCATTCACATATTTTATTCTTTCATAAGTTAATTTTGAGTTATATTCAAAATTAAATTTATATAACAAATTTTAATTAAAATATAAACTTTAAATTATAATGTATCACCATAAATTATATTAATTCCTAAAAATTTGAATATTTCAAATTATGACCAATTAAATTAAATCTCATTACCCTTTACGACTTAATAAATGGACCTAATGAACTTACAGATCATAAGCTACAACGATATAAGATTAATCGGCTAAACTCATTAACCAGATTAATCAATATTCGTTAAATGTGTATACACTCCACTAAAGACTCACAGTTGAACTCTTCTCACTGTAGATATATTTCTATGTCCACGAATATAGATCAATAACAGTAAGTTAGTCTTTCACAAGTGTTCGTAACACCGGCTGGGTCAAATTATCGTCTTACCCTTGGATTACTTATAGCCCTTAAATACTAACGCTTCTCTAATGAACAACATGTTTATGGTCCAACCAATAAAAAGAAACCCCTCTTGTGCCATAGAGAGGCACCCTTTGTTCAAGTCCCAGAGACACAATTTAAGGGAATAATCATCTACTTACTCTAAAGTTGGGAATGAGTGAATTTCATCTTGTGTGATTATGTTCCCAACTCCCTACTCTCTGTATTGTCCCCAAAATGATGAGCATATTGAGTCGAAAATCTAGCCACTCTCACTTGTACAAATCAAAGAATAATCTTTCGCAAACAGGAATTCATAATACACTCAATATTAAGACTAAGTTACCTAGGTCATCCTAATAAAATAGAAACCTAACTAGTTAACAGACTTACATCTAGTGGTTACTATTTTGTGGTCCGATCTATGCAAACTCATTACATAGAATACCCTCACTCGCATTTCACCTACATGCACGTATGCATTTTATCATTAAGTTTTTGTCAAATACAAAGTGAGCTATATTCATAGTGTTAATTACCAAGATAAGGTACCTAGCCTTATCCCTATACTATAGACCTTTTAAGTTGTATTTCAAACATTGATCCCTGTATGTTTCTACATACTATTCAAGGCTCGTCATATTAACTTAGGCTATTAGTTTATTCGATTTAGGTTATGTAGACAAAATTAATAATATAATCAATAGCACTTATTAAAATTATAATAATAATATTTTATTAATAATAATTAATGAATTATATTTACTATCTACGAGTTTTAGGACATAAATCCCAACAGTTCTCAGTCCAGAGAATAGTGAGTCAACACTAGTGGTGATCCTAGATATGAGTTTTTTAGGAGATTATGAGAATCATGAAAATTTGTAGGTACGCATTGGATAAATCCCAATTTCGTTTAATTAGTGTATTGTAGAATGTTAATTTCTAAATAGTTTAGATGCAATTAGGGTAAAATTGATATGTAATTTTGTTGTGCATATTAAACGTGTTTCGTCACTCACGTCACAGATGACTATGGCGAAGAATGATGGTAGGCTTTGAATTGTGACGATGAGGCTTCAGACAGAGACGATGAGCTTCAGATGACAACGACGAGAGTTTCAAGATTTTTGCACGATTTGTGGGTTTTTTTCTTTTTTCTTTTTTTCCTATTTTACTTTGAGACACATTTTTCCATTGTGTATGCAAACTGGAGATTTAAGAATACAAAAACTCCTTTGTATGCAATTGGTATACATTAATATGAATCCTAATTTCTGCTTTTGTTTATCTAACCATAGGCAAATAGTGAATGAGTTTTCTAAACCATTTTTTCTTTTGGAATCTCTGCTTGTGTTCAAAATTTCTTCCTTGTTTTGCTTCAATGGTGAGATTCAACAAACATTATTCTAAATCCAATAGTCATATTTATTTTTCGTTTAGGCGTTAGTGGTGCGACCATTGTGCATGTTATATCGCAGTAAATTTTATTTATGAGTTGATTACATTATACGAAATCTGGAGATTTTTCTTCCTTTTGTTCTTACATTTACTTTTTGTTTTGTAGATATCTAATTGCGCTAATACTTTTTTTGGAGATTAATGTGACAAGTTGATCTCTTACCCCTTGTTCTTCTTTAGTTACCTTTCTTTTTTCATATCTTTAATCATTCTTTATATTTACTAGATTAAATAACCTTGTTAAAGGGTCTAATATTTTGTGTTTTACTGATAACTCCTAAAAAATAGGAAAATATAATTATTTTAGTTTTACAAACTATTGCAAATAATTTTTTTCTCCATTTAACATTATTTATCTATCTTATAATAGCCAAGATATTTCCTAGCAATATATCTTTAGCATCAAATTTATAAAAAAAATTAGAGGCATTGCTTTAGAAAGGAAAATTAATATAACCTTACCTTCAGTCTCGAATTAACTGTGAACTAGTACATACAAATGTTGGATGGAATGTTGGATGAACCTCGTTGGACTGAATTCAATAAAACCAACAGAATGTTGGACGAACAGACACGATCTAACAAAGGGGTTAAGGACGTAGAATAGAACGAAGACAACATGTTGGAAGGACAAATGTCGACTGAACACAGTGACTGAACGTACGACCTTTGCTGGGAAGGAAGGATGAACATCAATGAACACTGACTAAACGTGTCGACTGAACTGAAGAAGAACACAGATAGAATGTTAGAAGGAAGAACGTCGACTGAATGCGACAGTGAACGAACCGCTGACAACTACTATGTGTTGGAAACAAATGTCGATTCTAGTTGTGCCGTGTCGAACCACTGTCTTGAAAGTAAAATTTGGCTCAACCACGGTTCTAAATTGCTTATGTCGGTTGCTCTTCAAGGTTAACACAACTTTTCCAATCCAAGCATGTACTTGCGGGAGTCATGAGTGGAATAAGAGGAAATAATGCTTAAGAACCTCGCAATGCTGTAGAGATTACCTCACTGGATGAGACAAATTTGTTAAAAGTAAACGGGCAAAGACTCAAGGCATACCTTGAAGAGGAACAGTGCGACAAATTCTCAATGGATTTCATGTGAAGTGTCTTTAGTTACATTATCTTAAATGCACAAATGCGTTTTGTATCTTATTTCAAGATCATATTGATTATGCAAAATACATTATTTTAAGCATCTTTATCACCTTATTTTCTTTTATTATTTTTCTTGTTAATTTCTTTATTTGTTTTCTCGCTTATTACCGCTTTTCTTTATTGCTTTCTTTTTTGCTTTGCGACGTAATTTGGATAGAATGTTTTGTGCCTATGGGATACGTGAAAAGCCCTTACACGAGACAAAGTTTTCGTACAAAGAGTCAAGCGGTGAAGCTTTATTGTTGTAGATTGAAATTGCCTAGAAAAATGTGTATGGTAGAGAGAATCAAAACGTTCTCATCAATCAACGGTCACTTAGGGTTTCGAAGAGACGTGTCAACCCCGTGTCAGACGCATTTATTGACATGACTAGCGTGATAATTGCATTTCGCTCTTTAAATAGCAAAAAAAAAAAAAAATCTCTCATAACATTTTATGAAAAATCTCAAAGCTATCGCGTAGAAGAATTTTTTCTCAATCCCTTAAGCCCTCAAAAAACTCAAGCTTTCACAGTGAACTTCATCGTAAACACAACTCTGCCATAATCCAATGGCCGACCAACGACAGAAAACCATGGAAACTTCCCATTCTACAAAACTTACCTAGGAAAAGGATGCTTCTTTTGTGGGGAAACACTGAGAAACATCCAAAAAACCTGAAATCTTTACCTAGAAATCCAAACCAGAGGGTTCTAGAAAGACACAATCATCATCATCCCAAACTCACTCCGTTAGACTTGATGCAGAGCAAGCTCAAAGTTCAAAACACAGCGCCATAAAATCTATCCTTGATGCTGATGAATGGATGCACTCGAGGAAAACATTTACACGGGATTGCCTGATTTGAGGATGGGTATAGAGGCTATGCATTTTAATGACGATCAGTCCAAGTACAAGCATTTGAAGCACGGGGCAGGAAAGGTACTTATGGGTCAGAGGGAAGAACGTGCGAAGAAACAACTTGAAGTACCTCCCTAGTATTCTGGTCAGGTGATGAAATTTCTTAAAGGTTGGATGACAGCGGAAAAGAAGAAGAAAGAAGCTGCTGAGTGAAGGAAGGTTGAAGAAGAAAAAAAAGAAGAAGGATGAAAAGAGGGCCAGATGCGAGGAAATGGCCAGGTGAGAAGAGACGAGGATAAGGGAAGATGAAGAAAGAAAGAGTAAGGAATGCACGCACAAATCACACATGATGGAGGAGAAAAGAAGAAAGGAGGTGAAAGCGAGAAAAGAAAAAGAAAAAGCTTGCGAGGAAGATAAGCATCGCAGTCAAAAGTTTAAAGAAAAGAAACAAAATGTTACATCATTGATGGAGACAAAAAAAAAGTTGGCGGAGATCCAAGTCGCCAAAGAGAAAAAGAGAAGCTTGCAAAACCTGAGCGAGCGAATCGAGAGTGTGGCCACAAGAAGCAAGGTGGTAGAACATCAAGAGGTGGACAAAGTGGATGTTGTGGTAGAGGAATTAACACAAGAAGTAGATGGAATGAGTTCTGTAGAACCAAGGCTAACACCAGATATACCTGAACTCATCAACTCCCAACTGCCTAAAGCAAAAAGCCACACAAGAACATCCAGACGTGAGGATGTCCGAAAGGGAGGAAACATGAGCGCGTAGGAACTCAGTAGGTTAATCAAAATTGAGAAGAGACTGCTCCCGTTCAACATACCTGATTTCCTCTTCACTCCCATCAAGGCATTCAAATAGGACAAATGTTTCATGGGCGAAACAAAAGTAAGGTTGGATATGGTATTCATGTTTTATGTGGCAAAATTTCATTCGGACGAGTCATATGCAATAGTGGACGGCGAGAATGTGCCTTTCACCAAAGAAGCACTGAACAAATTATATGACTTACCAAATGATTGGAATGCATACCCTGGCCAACGTTTAGTCGCAAGCCCAACAGTGGGGGATGTAAACAAAATTATAAAAGTTGTCGCATGGCCAGGGGTGGCATGGATGCGAACGTCAATTAAAAGGCTACAATTACACCCACATCATCTGACAATCGAGGCAAACGTTTGGTTGTTTTTTCATAAAGAAGAAGATCCTCCCAACGTGCCATGATAGTACGATCCCGATTGAGTACGTTCTGCTTTTGTACTATATTATAATGAGGCAACCATTCAATTTGGGATTTGTGATGAATGGGGCATTCCTGACCTGGATGGGAACCCCAAGGGCGCTAAAACTTTTTTGTTCACGGTGGAAAAGTTGTGTCTCAGGTACTTGCCTACCTTCGCGAGGTATCCACAAACTGTTAAGATAGGTGGCAAGTGTAATTTGGCGGGGCTGAATCCCGTAATGGCTATTCACCAAAACAAAGAAGAAGAACGCCGCCAAAAGACACAACCCCTGTGAGATGAAAATGAGGCTAAAGAAAATAACTCTCCACCCGTACCACTGCTTAAGCAAAAACCAACAACCTCAAGGATAGCGGTTGAGCCAACCAAAGAAGACCAGCTCATCATGGAACTGTTGTGCAAGAAGCAACGAAAACAAAAAGCTGGTCGAGTCCCTGTCGAAGATTCCCCTACTAGTTCACTCTACCAACATGATCCTTTACCCTTCACCTCTTACCAATCTGAAAATTATCCAACTGATCCTCAGGAAGAGGTAGAAGATGACCCTTCCACGCTTCCTCAAGATGACATTTTTCACCTACCTCCACCTACCTCTCCTTTCGCACACAACTCGCCCATATCCCTCAGTCAGCATAGTCCTCGCCTGATGATCACAACTAAAATCTGACTCCCATATCTGTCGCCCACTATAGGCTCCTCACTTGTACATTCCCTTTCATCCGATTCTCATAATAGCCAACCTTCATCTCCACACTTCCACACCCCACAAGACTCTCCCCCAAGATGATCTTTTGTGTCGCCTCCCCATGTACCCATCCACTTGTCTAACCTGGATCCCGAGCACATTGATTTGAACATCTCAGTGGTAAACTTAACTGAAGGAGGTTTTTCAAGCGAGATTGAGGTAGACGAAGTTGAGAAAGTTGACCAGGTGCTTCCTTTGATTGTTTATAATTGACTATTCTCAAATATCCATGTTAAGAAATATGTAGGCAAGGCAAGCTCGACGGAAGATGCCAGCGAAGTCAGTTTCTAGGAAGATGCACCACATGCGAGAAAACAGTTCAGGATGAAGGAGCATCTCGTGAAGAAGTCCTTTAAGGAGAAGAAAAGGCTCCTACAGAGACACAAGGTGATCTCCACGATGTACTTCATCATATCATCGTGGAGTCCATGAACACAGCCGTCCAAAATATATTTTGAGAGAATGCGGCAATGAAGGACCAAATCATCATGACTTACTTGACCAGTTTGATGACAACGCATTCTAACCAATCACGTCAGATCGTGGAGCGACAAGGTTGTCTGTTTGCAGCGCAAATAGAATACACCCACGCAGTATTTGTACAACGTGTTCTGCAGCCTAGCATCGCACCAGACCTGATCGCACCCATTCCACCCATTGAGATCCTAGAGCACACTCTTGGTGACTCTGATCCTCGCCCAGGCAACTAAATTTAGGAGTGTAATGTTATAATTCTTTTTGTATTTTGCTTTTATATTTATTATGTTCTTTTGTGTCAGACTCTTTGCGATTTGTAATGAAATCTCTATTTAGCCTCTGTTGATTTATTGTTTATGTGATGTACTTTTTTTGACACATGCTTCATTGATGTGCTCTTAGCTTGTTTTGAGCAAGGATATCCTTCACTATGACATTTCTGCTTAGTATAACTTGTCTCTAGTGCTGAGTCTTTTCCTAGCAAAATGAACTTGGTAAATATTTCCTTAATTCTTAGGTGAGCAACTTTTACCTCAAACCTTTTTTGTCAATTTTTTAAAGTTCATCTTATCATTCACTTTTTCGCAATGAAGACCTTGTGAAACTCTAAATTTGGGGGTGTGCAAGGTCTGAGTCAAAGCTTTCAAAATTTCAAGGAACCCATTCCTTTTAAAAAAACAAAAACAAAAAAAAAACTAACTCATCTATTAATTCTAAATTCAATTAAAATAAAACCCCCTTTGTTGTTGCCTCTCACAAAAGTAAATAAGAAGCAAAGCATCATAAAAAGTTGAGAGAAAATAAATAAATGGCAATAAGAGTTATTGCTGAGGAGAGGAATGGACTCATAGAGTACCTATGATTTCCCACTCAATGCCCAATGTAAATAAATAATCTAGTTAATAAAAATGCTTGCAAGAAAAAGAAAGGAACTGAGAGTTTATGAAAACAAAGACCATTTCGCAGAAAGATAAAATAAGATTTTCCTAAAAAGAAGAAAGGAATTTTGAGGCTTAAGCATGTCGCGTTCAAAATCTAGAAATATTTTCACGTTTAGAGTAAGTGAAGAAAAGAAAGAATGCTAGAGCACAAGAAGAACTAGAAAAGCAATCTGAGAGAATTAGCGATGTGCCAAAAGAAGTCATGTTTAGAATCCTGACATGCAGCTTGTGTTGGGATTTAAATATAATCCATTAACCGTTATTAATAAAGTGTTATTATTGTAATTTCAATAATGTTATAGATTATATTATTAGTTTTGTCTTCATAACACAAATCCAATAAACTAACATCCTAAGTTGTTTGATGAGTCTTGAACAGTATGTAGAGAAATACAGGGATCAATGTTCGAGATCATCTTAAAGGGTCAATAGTATAGGGATAAGGTTGGGTACCTTATCCTGATAACACTATGGATACGACTCACTTTGTATTTGATACAAACACAATGATTCAATACGTTCGTGTAGCTGACATGCGAGTGAGGGTATCCTATGCAATGAGTTTGCATAAGATCGAACCACAAAATAGTAACCACTGGGTGCAACTCCGTTAACTAGTTAGTTTCTATTTCATTAGGATGACCTACGTAACTTAGTCTTAATCCTGAGTGTATTATGAACTCCTATTCGTGAGGGATTGTTCTTGGATTTGTACGGATGAGAGTGTCCAGATTGCCGACTTAATATGCTTATCATTTTGGGGACAAGACCGAGTGGGGAGTTGGAAACATAATTACAGAAGATGGAGCTCACTCATTCCCAACTTTAGGGTAAGTAGATAAGTGTTCCCTTAAATGGTGTATTCGGGACTTGAACAAAGGACCCTACCCTTTCTATGGCATGAGAGAAGTTTCTGTTTATTGGTTGGACCATAAACAGGTTATTGATTAGAGGAGCACTAGTATTTAAGAACTAGAGGTAACCGGGGTAAAAAGGTAATTTGACTCAGCTGGTGTTACGAACACTCGTGAAGGACTAAATTACTGTTATTGGTTAATATTTGTGGACACATAAATATATCTACAATGAGAAGAGTTCAAGTCTTTAGTGGAGTGTACACATAGTTAACGAATATTGATTAATGTGGTTAATGAGTTTAGTCAAGTAATCTCATATCGTTATAGCTTCTGATCTGAAAGTGCATTAGGTCCCTTTCCTAGCTCGTAAAGGATAATGAGATTTGTTTATATTGGTTGTAATTTGAAATGTTCAAATTTACTTTGGAAATTAGTATAATGTATAATGATACATTATAATATAAAGTTTATATTTTAATCAAACTTTATTATATAAATTTAATTTTGGATATGATTTAAAATTAACTTATGAGAGATAAAATATTTGAATGAGTTCAAATATTAATTTAATGTAAATTGAATTCAAAATTAAAATTATTGGTTACGAGAGAAATTTATATTTGAATATGATTCAAATATTAAGTTAAATTTAAGATATTTAATTTAGCTATTAATTAATTGGAGAATTAATTAATATTTTAGTTTAATATTAGGGGGATTTTTAAAAATAGTAGATTTTACAAAATATTTACCACCTATAGCAAATTCTATCACTAATAGTCATTGATATGCTATAGTGATAGAAGACTATCAGTGATAGAATCCAAAATTTTGCTATAACTTGTAAATATTTTAATTTATTTTGCTATTTTTTAAAATGTCCCTTAATTTTATTTAACTAAATTTGATTAAATTAAATTAATTTAAAACTATAAGATATTGAAGAGATATTCATAAATATGATTTAAATGAAATATTAATTAAATATGATTTAAACTAAGAGAAATTTTAAAAAATAGTAGATTTTACAAAATATTTACAACATATAGCAAATTCTATCACTGATAGTCATTGATATGCAATAGTGTAGAATACTATCAATGATAAAATCCAAATTTTGTTATAACTTGTAAGTATTTTAATTTATTTTGCTATTTTTAAAAATGCCCATTTAATTAATTATTAACTGATTAATTAATTAATTCGTTGATTTAAAATTTCTATTAATTTAATAAAATCTCATGATTCTCTCCTACTCCCTCAAGGAAAGGGACTTATCAATATGCAAAAGAAAAATAGTTTTTCTTAATTAAGAAAAAGTTAATATTTTTGCTCTCTACAAAAATAGTTCTCTCTAAAAAATTTCTCATCACAATTGGTTCCCACAAACCAATCTCATCCTAGAGAATAGGAAGGTCTCCGACGGGTGGTGTCCCCAAATTTGGAGATTTAGTAGATTTAAAGACGTCAAAACTATGTAAATTTCTCTCTCTCTAATATATACATTATTAAAGCATGCTTAATAAGAAAATTAGCTTCTTAATTATTTTTTGCCAATGTATTAGCATTTTGGAATTCCTAAATTAAATTGAGGAATGGTTCTGTAAAATCTTCAGCTGCCAAGAGTTTTTATCCCTTCAGCTTGAGGACAAACATTATTTTAAATTTGGGTCAGGTGTGATAACTTGTAGAAATACAAGTTATTCTGGCCCTTTAAGTAAAATAATGAAGTCTTATCACATAAAAAAAAAAAAAACAGAAGAAAAGTAGTAGGCGACTTGGTTATCTTGCAAAATAAGTGTCACAAAAGAACTTTATCCCTGTTTTACCATTCTTTAGTGCTCTTATCGCATGATTTTAAGTAAAAAGGAGTAAAGCTCAGCGATACCATTTCTATGTGAGAAGACCCGCTCAACCTATGCAACAAAACGAAAATCAAGCCAGGCGATTAAGGTATTAGCAGACAAAAATTGGTTGGCAGGAAATTCTGAGAAAGGACGAAAAGACGTTTGTGAGGGGCTGCTGCAGCTTTTCAGAAGCTTTAATGGTGTGTGACTTCCTGTCAACAACATCAACTCTAACCTTTAAATAGAGATTTTCACTCAAAAATTGGTGTGCACACTTTGGCCGGAAAGAAAGTTCTCAGATTGTCCATCTTTTCACTTTCCTTGAGTTTTAGGTGAGAGCCTAGAACAGAAAGAGAGAGAGATTCATCCCTTCCATCTTCCCCCTCACCAATAGAAAAAAATCAGAATCAAAGAGTATGAGAAATCATACTCTAAGGTGTAACACTTCTTATGTTCCACTTGTATTTTCTTTATATTGTATTGTTTGTAAGATGAACACCATGGCCGAGAGTCCTAAAGTTATTTTTATTAAAGCAATGCATTTCTTCTTCCATTCTCTCATATTTCTTATCTTTTCCACGTTCAATATGTTTGGTTAAATAAGTAGCAATTAATTATGGTTCAGTACTTCAAGAATCAAAATAAATGTCTTATGAGTTTTGCTAAGTTAAACGTGAATATCTTGACCTTGTATGTTCGAGAGAACAACAAGGGTTTAGATTGTAATCACCTAACAAGTGAGAACCACATTTAGCTAAGCGAGTGGTGAGAAGATAGTAGCAAGGTAATCTTAACGCCAAACTAGTCCTTCGCATACACAACCGAGAGGAATCTGTGTGTGTAGTGACAACACCGAGAGGATACCTGCTTTAATTAAGTACACATTACTAATAACATATTTAAGATGACCATATACAAATCATAGCTTAATTTTATGTATTTGCATCCTGAGAGGCGAGCAAATATGGCAAAAGCGCTAAAAGGTTGCTCGCCTTAATTCTTAGTTAATACATGTTTTGTATCATCTTGGACTATTTAAGCACATTGCAATTAGATAATTAAAATTTCCTTTGTGGCCTTGTCTATAATGAGTTCATTTACCACTATTCCATCTCGCCATGGTGACTTTGCACAGCCAAGCACTGTAGTGGAAATAGTTAAGTTAATTAGTATATTGTATAGATTTGCGCAATAAGGTAAACTAGGAAATTAAATTCTTTGTGTTCAGCCTTGGACTTACTAGGAAATCTCTCTTCGCTTATACTTGGGTGATAGAGAGGAAAACATGTGCAATCATGTTTACTTTTAGCAATCTAGCAACGCATGAGTAGGACTGCGATTTTATCACATAACCATATTTAGCCGCCTGGTAGTCGCCCAATTAGATACATTCATATTAAATCCACGAACATAATACTTGAGAGCATAACACATAAATGAAACAAATAAAAGTTTGCAAACAACCACCACACTTGCTCGGCTCTCGGGATGCAAATGACTAAGCTTGGTTAAGCAAGGTATATCTAAAAGATTTCACCTACAACACTTATAGAGCTTCTCTTTTAAGGGTGACAACCTCTTAGCGCCAAACACCCACACTTGTTCTTCTTTTGGGACACAAATGATGAAAGTTATCTCGCTAAGGTGGATTTTGTCCAAACTCCTCATTGCGAGCGTTAGCCATATCCTTGCTACTTATCCTCTCAGGTAGTTGGCGATAAACACTGACCAAGTGATGAATATATGTGATAAGAGTTTTAAGATAAGCTTCTTATCAAGAACTTATCACAAACCTACACTACAAATAACAAATTGACAGATGAATAGTAAAGATGCGATGAATTGAAAAGGTATAAACATGTAATGTATTAAAGAATAAAGGCCTTCGTCCACTGTACAATATGAACATATACATTACAAAGAAATACACAAATGGAAAGTACATAAATGATATTACAAGTTAAGAGAGGTAGGGGATGGACTTTTCTCTACTCAGACTCTAGGCTTTCATGCACAGATTGACCAGAGAAGAAGAAGAAAAGCATTTACAGACGGTGGAAAGGCTATTCCTTTCCACCTCTCTCTACGGTTTGGCCCATTCAGGCACTATTTTGACGGTCCATTCAAACTTCGCTAGTTGACTTAGTGAGGATGGAGTCCTTTTATAGGCAACTTTCGACGGGAAAGTTCTATTTTTCTGAGCATGTTAGTGTCGAAAGAAACCTTTGTTAAGTCACATCAACTCCATCTACCACTTTTGTCTTCTAGTAAACCTTTTTTCTCGTACTAATGTGGATCTCGCCTAGAAATTGTACTTGCTCAGCAAGGTCTTTTCGCATAGTCTTCATGTGAGGTCCTTTTTTATTCACTAACTTCTTCTTTTGTTTATATCTTTAGTTAAGACACTAAAAACAGGGTGAAATAGACATAGAGACTCATGTAAAGTTTATTTCTGAATATTTATGAATTTACAACATAAGCTACGTGTTTTGACACATTTACTATGTGTTTTGGTCTCATTATTCTACCTAAAAGACTATAATAACTTGTATTTCTTCAAGTTAAATACAAATTATCAGCTGCCCCTGTCCTCCAGTGCCGTCGTTGTTGTCATCATCCCTAGCTCTTCTAGTATGTAATTTATTTAAGCTAGATTTAAAGCCCTAAAATCCTAATTTGTTCCCTAAAATCCCTTATCCTAAGATTTCTTGTTTTTTCACGTGGTTTCTTGATTTTTATAGGATTTCTCAATCTCAATCTCCATTGCTGTAGGGTTTCTTTTTCCTCCATGAATCCAATCAACTTTTTTTCAATGTTTTAGAATAGCCCTAACATTTGCTCATTTTTTATCTAATTAATAACTAATAAATATTGTTTTCCTCCTCTCAGCATTCAATAACTTTCCAAGTTTAACAAAATTCGAAACTTTATTGAAGAAGTTGTTACTTAATAGCAATAAGTTGAATGGATCTATCACTTACTTTGTTAGTTGTTTTACGTTTTTTTCTATATAAGTTCCTTTATTATATATATATGATGTAATGAAGAAGTTGTTGCTTAATAGAAATATGTTCATTCCTAAAAATGTTTATATATAAATGAGTTCAAAATTTTAGGTTACAAATTTTTTTAAAATAAAATATAAGTAATAATGGAAGATATTTCTTTTAAAAAAATAATAGAACTTCCGACGTACAAATATCAACCGTCAGGAGGTCATACAACTCCCGACGTATGTAGGTGTTGGGATTTGTCTATCATCTCCTAACGCTACACTTCTCAACGATGGAAAGGCCTCTCCTGATGCATTTCGTCCGACCACAGTCCCAACGGGCATTTAAGCATCTGGAGATGTTTTTTCGATACTTTTTTGTATATCTCCTGAGGATTTTGTGCATTTCAAACTCATTACATAACATGCCATCACTCACATGTCACCTACAAGATGAGCGTGTTGGATCATTGTGTTTGTATCAAATACAAAGTGGGTTGTATCCATAATGTTAAGTGGATAAGGTACCTACCCTCCTTATCCATATATACTATAAACTTTTTAAGTTGTATCTTGAACATTGTTCCTTATTTGTCTCCATATATTGTTTAAGACTCGTATGACAACTTAGGATGTTAACTTATTGGATTTAAGTTTTAAGACAAACTAATAAAACACTTATTGAAATTACAAAAATAAGACTTGATTAATAACGGTCAATGAATTACATTTACTATCTACAAGCTTTAGGACGTAAAACCCAACGCAAAATACATTATATTTTATATTAATTATATTAATATAAAATTCTCTTAACTAATTTGAAATTTTCAAATTATTCTCTATAATAATCTGTAGCGAGCTAGTAAGGGGTCTAATAGCCCTACAGATTAGAAGCTCTAATGATATTGTTGTGCTTTATGTCCTAAAACTAGTAGATAGTAAATGTAATCAATTCATCGTTATGTTATTAGTGTAATTTCAATAAGTGTCATTGATTACTTTATTAGTTAGTTTTGTCTTAATAACCTAAATCCAATAAATTAACATCCTAAGTTACATTATGAGTCTTGAACTTTTTGTGGAGACATACATACACTACAAGAAATTGGGGGACGCTCGACGCCACAAATCGTCGGCCAAAATAGTAAAGGCGATGGCCAAAGTATTACCAACATAATTCTTCGTCAGCCAGAACGTCAGGATTCCAACGTCGGGGTAGCTTTCTTCGACGCATCAAAGTGACGTCGTCGACATAGGGTTATCCTTCTGTCCATGCCAACAAAGTCAAGACGTCGGTAGTGGAATACGCTCGATGTTGTATGGGTACGTTGGGGGAAACACACGATCCTGACGTGTTTTCTACGTCGAGATAAATTTCTTTTTTTATTATTTTATTATTTGCAACATATTATTAAAATGGAGAATTTTAAAAAATAGCAAATTTTACAAAATGTTTACAACCTATAGCAAATTTTATCACCGATAGTCATTGATGTGCTATAATGATGGAATGCTATCATTGATAGAATCCAAAGTTTTGTTATAGCTTGTAAGTATTTTAATTTATTTTGCTATTTTTAAAAATGCCTCTATTGAAATTTAAATTTTGCAAATTATAAAAGAAAATATGAAATTTGTATAATTAACAAAAAATACAATTAAGTTGTTCAAATTGATCAAAACAATTACATGAATTTTAAAAAAGACTACACCTAGATCTAACACATTGTCGACAAGGTCAAAATAAAGAATATCGAACCTACAAATGACATAAAAGTACATTTAGAAATGTGTCACAGATGAGAAATTAAACAAATTAAATGTTGAAAAATACGTGTACCCCAAGTGTTCACAGTCCCCTCTGTACCCGACTCATATCCTCGATCATTTTCTTCATCTCTTCCATTTTTCATGCATGCTCTTTTATTTTTCGATCACGCTCCTCTTCTCTTATTCGTTGTTCTTCAATTAGACGGTTAGCGTTTTCAAGGCTGACCTTTAGTTCGCTAACCTTTCCCAAGTGTGCTTGCTAGTCATAAGAGGAGGAAAAACTGGAAGCAGAACTCATCCAGGACTTGGGCTTGGGGCCCCAACCAAGACCTTTTGAGTAGCCCGATCATCTACCCAAAACGGTCTCACTTATTCTGTCCATAGAGAGTGGTTGAGAACCCTTTGAGATGGGTTGGGACTTGAGTTCCAACATCTAATTTTGCACAATACAAGTTGTAAGTTGTGAGATGATCAGAATTAAAATAGAAAGTGCAATAAAAAGTTTTCATAAACTTACATGCACATCTGCTGCTGCCTATGAAACAAACTCACCAATCCTACTAGCGTGCATTTCTCGAAACAACTCGACATGGTCCACCTGGCAACCATGTTCTTTAGTGAACTCGTGTTGTCAACACACTCCACGCCCTCTAATGAGTTCCAATTTGAATTCATACATCTCTTGCATGGACACCTTATTTGTCTGTAATTATTGACGTGATACTTTGTAACCGCTAAAAATTGAAAAACTCATTCTCCGTACTCAATCGAAAATCTATTCCTAAGTTTCATCCAACTCTTGTCCATCTCATTAAAAGCCCTAAAATATAAATAGATTTTATTATTCTTATATTCCTCCTCTCAAATGCTCCAACTTACTCGAACTTACTTGATGAATACGCTATGCTCAATCTCCCAACTTTCACTAAAGTTAAGTTTAAAACTACCTCTTTCTTCCAACACACTTCATTAAAAGCTACCAAGCAAATAAGCCCTAAAACTCTAAGAAATTAAGAACTAATTTTGAAATGAAAAGGCTACCATAACTACAAGATAGCCATAAACACAATATCAAATTCAATCCGATGAAAATTCAATATCAAATTCAATCAGATGAAAATTCAATATCAAATTCAAATTCTCAAATTCAAATTAAACACAATAAATTCAATCTCAAATTCAAATTAAATCACAATCTCAAATTCAATAAACAACTTCTTAATTCAATATAACCCCCCTCAAATTCAATATAACCCACAAATCTCAACACATTCAAGTTATTTATAAATGTCAAATTCAATCTCAACGTAAATTTTAAATCCTAAAAATAATTCAAATTCAATACTAAAATCTAAAACTAATTCAATATTAAAACCCTAAAACTAATTCTAAATCCTAAAACTATTTCTAAATCGAAATTGTAAAACAAATTGTAAAACTAATTATCTAAACTAAAATTAAAACAAAAACAACAAAGAACAAAAAACATGCAATACATACATTTTTTAAATTTTAAAACAAAAAAACTTAGAAAACAAACCTTGATTAGGAGTGGTGACCGACAAAGAGGATGACGAGGGACGACGACGAGAGATGGAGAACTACGAGGGCGACGACAGATGAACGACTGATGGTGGACGATGGACGAATCTCCCTCTTTGCGTTCTCTGATCTGTGAACAGATAACTCAAATTTATAAGGCTTTTCCCGATGCACTTTGAAAACGCCAGGGAAGAGATTTTTCCCTCGACGTCGTAAAGTGAAATGTCGAGTCTAAACTCGATCATTCCTGACGTTTCACTAAAGTGTCAGGGAATGTTAAGCAATTAATTTATTAATTTAATCTTCCCCGATGCCATAATGTGAAACGACGGGTTCTAAATCAAACCAATCTTGCCGTTTACCTAATGACATCGGTATTAGTTGGACATAATCCCAAAGCCATGCAAGGACATCGGGAAAAATTAAACAATTGAATTATTATTTAATTTTCCTCGACGTCTTCAATATAGATGTAGAGGATGGTTGACACCATCGTTGACGTTTCTGCATAAACCTTGGAGAAAGTTCACAGTAAATTTTTAAAAAATCAAATTGGTTTAGCAATCTCGATGACTTTATTGGGATGTCGGAATGGCTCACCTATATCGACGCCCCTTCGTATGCATCAGAAATGTTAGGAAATTTTTTATGTACTTATTCCTGACTTTGTTTGTGACGTTGGGAATCTTCTAATTTCTTGTAGTGATACAGAAATCCTTGTTCGAGATAGTAATAAGGATGGGTACCTTATCCAGGTAACATTATGGATGTGACCCACTTTGTATTTGATACAAGCACAATGATCCAACACGTTCATGTAGGTGACATATGAGTTATTCAATGAGTTTGTGTTCGATTTACTCGTCTCATCGTGTAGCAATGCATCGACATCTCTTCGCCACCAATATACAACTTTCTTTACTGTGGTGGGAGGGGCTTGGTGGAACTCTCTTGACACGGGCACTGAACCTGTACTCTAGTTACCACTCCTTTCTCTTCTTTGCCTCTTCAATTGCCTCCTTGAGGTAGGCGCATGGAAGAGTGAAGCTTTTTCCTTCTCTCTTTTCCCTTATTCGTTCGAAAACTTCAAACTGGACGGCAACCTTTAGAGCTGCCTTACCCTGCCTCAGCTAACTAGGGTCTTTACACCTCTCTTCTCAGTTAGCTGAGATTTGGGCATTAAGGAGTGGCAACCTTACCAACTGACTCCTTAAACACGAGATAAAATAACATAACTATTATGTTGTATAAGACTACATGGTAACTTTATTTCGCTTCCTTAGCTCGACTACACGACCTAAGAAATATTTTTTGCATGACTTCAATGTCTAACTGTTGGGTTTTATCTAAAACTTGTAGATAGTAAATATAATCCATTAACCATTATTAATAAAATGTTATTATTATAATTTCAATAAATGTTATTGATTATAATATTAGTTTTGTCTTAATAACCTAAATCCAATAAACTAACATCCTAAGTTGTTTAATGAGTCTTGAACAGTATGTAGAGACATACATGGATCAATTTTCAAGATACAACATAAACGGTCTCTAGTATAGAGATAAGGTTGGGTACCTTATCTTCGTAACACTATGGATACAACTCACTTTGTATTTGATACAAACGCATTGATCCAACGCATTCATATAGCTGACATGCGAATGAGGGTATCCTGTGCAATTAGTTTGCATAAGACTGGATCACGAAATAATCACCACTAGGTTTCTATTTCATTAAGATGACCTAGGTAACTTAGTCTTAATCCTGAGTATATTATGAACTCCTGTTCGCGAGAGATTGTCCTTTGATTTGTATGGGTAAGAGTGACTACATTGTCGACTCAATATGCTTATCATTTTAGGGACAAGACCTAGTGGGGAGCTGGGAACATAATCACACAAGATGACTCCTTCCCGACTTTAGGGTAAGTAGATAAGTGTTTCCCTAAATGGTGTTTCTGGGACTTGAACAAAGGACCCTACCCTCTCTATGGCACGAGAGGGGATTCTGTTTAGTGGTTGGACCATAAATCGGTTGTTCATTAGAAGACTACTGGTATTTAAGGACTAGAAGTAACCCGGGGGTAAAACGATAATTTGACCCAACTGGTTTTACGAACACTTGTGAAGGACCAACTACTGTTATTGTTCTATATCTATAGTCATAAAAATATATCTACAGTAAGAAGAGTTCATCTACGAGTCTTTAGTGGAGTGTACACACAGTTAACGAATATTGATTAATGTGATTAATGAGTTTAGCTAATTAATCTCATATCATGGTAGCTTCTGATCTGTAGGTCCATTAGGTCCCCTTCCTAGCTCGTAAAGGGTAATGAGATTTATTTATATTGGTTGTAATTGAAATGTTCAAATTTACTTTGGAAATTAATATAATGTATGGTGATACATTATAATATAAAGTTTATATTTTAATTAAACTTTATTATATAAATTTAATTTTAGATATGATTCAAAATTAATTTATATCGAAAATTAATTTTATGAAAGAATAAAATATTTGAATGAGTTCAAATATTAATTAATCTGAATTAGATTCATATTAGAACTATAGGTTTAAATTTAATGTGTATATGATACACATTAAAACTATAGGTTATGAGAGAAATTTATGTTTGAATATGATTCAAATTTGGATTAAATTAAATATAAAATATTTAAGGGGCATTTTTAAAAATAGCAAAGTAAATTAAAATATTTACAAGTTATAGCAAAATTTTGGATTCTATCATTGTTAGTCTTTTATTATTATAACATATCAATGACTATCAGTGATAAAATTTACTATAGGTTGTAAATATTTTGTAAAATCTACTATTTTTTAAAAAAATTCCAATATTTAATTTAGAAATTAATTAATTGGAGAATTAATTAGTAGTTTAGTTTAGTTTGATTTAATTAAATTTAAATTATATGTTATATGAGAGATATTCATTTCAATATGATTTAAATGAAATATTAATTAAATATGATTTAATAAATTATTAACTTAATTAATTAATTAATTATTTTAAAATTAATATTAATTTATTGAATTAATAGGGAACATGGGTGGTTTTCCACATTCTCTTATTCTCTCAACTGGAGTTATCGTACTAGAAATAAGAGAAGACAGAAGCATTCTAGGATTCTGTAAGCGTACTGCAATTCTCTCAAGAAGAAAACTCGCGCTCTCTAAGAATTCCCTTCTCCATTTTTTGTTCCCATAAACCAAAGTCTCAACCTAGAGAATAAGGAGGCCTCCAAGTGGTGGTGCCTCAATTTGGAGTTTTAGTAGATACAGAGTCGTCAAATGACGTTAGTATTTATTTCCTCTTCTCTGTATTTTTTTTAAGAAGCATGCTTAGAATTTAGGTTATAAAAATTAGTTTCTATAATTTACCAATGTATTTGGTATTTTTAAGATCATCCAAATTAAATTGAGTTGTACGGTCTTTGTTAAAATCTTCCGCTGCGAAGGGCTCTTATCCCTTCACTAACAACATATGCATGCTCAGTTTCAATCCCTTCCTTCTTTGTTCTTGGACACTTCTTCTTCCCAGTGACTCTATAATTTTGTCATTCCACACTCCATACTTGCTCTTCTCTCTTTCCTCCGAACATCTCATCTCTTTCCTCTTCTCTGACTTGACTACTTTTTCCTTTGATTTTAGCTCTATTTATAGTGACCTTCTTGTTCAACGATCACTTTCATGCTTTACATGTGTCTCCTTGCCATTTTGCCGCATCATGCAACCAATCTCACACCCTACACGTGGTCCGAACATCAGTGGGATTTGACTTCTCATTGAGATGCACACCTCATCTTCTTGGAAAGCCAAACTTCCTTAAATAACTTGACTCTCTTTATCTTCTCGAAAAGTTACAAACATTTACTTCCTCTCAGCGAGTGGTCAAGTCATCTTGATAAGACACTTCCTCACCTCCTTCCTTAGGAGTAGACACTTCTTCTCTCATTACTTTGCGAAACGCCTAACTCTTGGCATTCAGTATGTGGCTTTTCTCACCACCCATTTTTATCGCATTGTTTACATCTGCATGACGAAATCTAGACAGGTAGTTCTCTTTGTGTCACTTGTTTCCCCCCTTTTTGTGCGCTCCCTCGTGGATGCACCACACTCTTATCCACATGATTTTTCCACAATGACTTTTCCTCAGCCGAATTTTCTTTCTTTGGGTCGGTCATCACACATATTCCTTTTGGGGGATGCTCTGCTGTCAGAAATCTCTTCTCTCAACATTCTTGTTGTAGGGTCTTTATTGCTTTGGTAGTACACGATCAGGGTATCATAGATTAATGTGGTTAATGAGTTTAGCTAATTAATCTCATACCATTGTAGCTTTTAATCTGTAGGTCGATTATGTCCTCTTTCTAGCTTGTAAAAAGCATTGTTATTGTTATATATTGACTGTAAATTGAAATGTTCAAATTTACTTAGAAAATTAAGATAATGTATAGTATACATTATAATATAGAGTTTATATTTTAATTAAACTATATTATATAAATTTAATTTTGAACATGATTCAAAATTAATTTATGATAGAATAAAATGTTTGAATGAGTTCAAATATTAATACTGTAAGTTAAAGTTTAATGTGTCTATGATACAAATTAAATTAAACTATAGGTTACAGGAGATATACATTTGAATAGGGGTGTAAGTCCAACCCGAATAACCTGACAACTCGGACTACCAAACCTATATTATATGTGGATTGAGTTGGGTTGAAATTTTTTATTTTTTTCAAATTGGATTGGGTCTCGGGTTGGGGGTTGAAAAACTCAATTCAACCCAACCCAACCCGAATTAATAATATATATATATATATATATAATACCGAGCCATCTCAATGTCACTAAGGTCCGAGATCCAATAACTAAAGAAAGAACTTTTTACTCCTGAGGCATCTTGGGGCAATGTATGCCCGAGATCGAATGAATTAAAGGCAAAACTCTTTCATTCTGGGGCATCTCAGTGCAACTAAGGCCCAAAATCATGTATCTAATTTGAAAGTCACCGTTTTAAAAAAAAAAATACAATTCAATAACCCAACCCAACTTGTTTACACCCCTACATTTGAATATGATTCAAATTGTAAATTAAGTTAAATATGTGGTGTTTAACTTGGTAATTAATTAATTATAGAATTAACTAATTATTTTATTTATAGGTTATTGTTCATTTAAACATTATTTAAATTAAAATTTTTAATTAAATTTGATTTAGGGGTTTTTTAAAAAATAGAACAAAGCGCGAACATATTTACATCATATAGAACAATTTTAAAAAAGAAAAAAACACACAGGCCCACAACGTGAAATAACAAAAATACTTCTACAATTAATTGATCACACATGCGTGAAAAAATGGTTTCGTATCCATTCTAAACGATCTCGTAGCAAGTATAAACAATTTGGTATCATTGTATTAAGTCTAAACGATCTTATACCCTTGTATCTAATCTAAATGATCTTATACCAAGTTTAAATGATCTCGTAGCAAGTTTAAACGATCTTGTAGAAAGTCTAAATGATCTTGTAGTAAGTTTAAATAATCTTGTACCAAGTCTAAATAATCATGTACCCAACCTAAACGATCTTGTATCCAGTTTAAACAATCTTTTGTATCAATTCTAAATGATCTTGTACCTAGTGTAAACGATATTGTACCAAATCTAAACGATATATTAGTAATAGTGGTATATCTATGTCTATTTAGGATTGACAACTGATCGTTTAGATATTGGTACATAATCGTTTAGATCATGTGCCATTATCATTTGAATCTTGTACCAAGAAGAAAAATAGAAGATGAGATATGAAGAAGAAGGAAGAAATTCTTGAAGAGGAAATGATGAAATTGATAAATATTTACATAAATAATCATAATATTGTAAACTGAAGAAGAAGTAATAATATGAAAGAAATTAATAATATGAAGAGGAAATGAATAAATCGCAAAAAATAAAAAGAAAAAGAAGTGAAAAATCGTCTGCATGATTTAAGGGCAAACCTGAAATTGATGAAAATATCATGAACTTTTTAATTGTTACACAGATGAAAATATCATGAACTTTTTAATTGTTACACAGATCGTAAATATTTTGGTGTTTTGTTATATTTATTAAAATTAACCTTTGATTTAACTAATTATTATTTATTAAATGAACTAATTAATTAAATTAATTATTATTTTATTAAATAATAAAAGTAACTCCCCTACGTGGAAGAAAACGTGGGATGATTCCCATATTCTCTTACTCTCTCTCCCTCTCATGCGTATAAGAACTTGCAAAACCTTAAACCTTAAACTCAGAGAATATGAGAGGTTCATAGTGGTGGTGTCGACTCCAAATTTGGTGAATTGTAGATTCTGATACCACAACGAGAATAAAATTTCTTCTCTGTATTTCTATTTTGTTTCAAATGCATGCTTTGTCATTTATTTCACAATAGGTTTATTTCTTTGTAGGTTTACCAGGCTTTAATCTCTTCAGATATGAGATTAATTTATTAAACTATTTTAATTCAATTTATCAATATTCATTAACTACCGATCATTTCACTAAAGATTGATAGCTACATTCTTCGCACTATTGATATATTTCTGTATCTATAGATATAAACAATCAATAGTGAGTTGACCCTTCATAATTGCTCATAGCTACAGTTTGGTCAAATTATCGTTTTACCATTGTAGTTACATCTAAATAATTCTTAAATTCTATTGATCTCTCTAATAAACAGATAATTTATATTCCAATTATAAACTAACACTTCTCAAGCCAGTGAGGCCTCATTTTTTTTAAAAAAACACTTATGATTTTATTAAATAAATCATTTTTGTTAATAAAACTACAAACGTGAGATTTAGGATACATTGATAGTTACCTATGATTAAAAACAAAAACCACCTCTATTTTCCAAACTTCACGTAACACCACTCAACCTTATAAATTTAACGAAATGGGACGGAGAGATTTCCATCTGATAATTGTCTCTTCAATACTACACTAACCATTATTGTTTGCACAACAATAACAACGTTGTTTAAATTATATTTAAATTATATAAATTAATATTAGGACTATCGCTCATTTTAACTTGTTTAATAAATTTTTATACCGTTAATTTCGTGTGTAGTAAACTTTTAATTTTTGATTTTAGGTCTATAGTTTATGAATATACTATATACTTTTAGTATATCACGGATTTGTTTCAAAAACCTTTGAAACTATTTTGTCACTATTTTTTTTATCTTTAAGATTTATTGAGTTTTTTTTTTTTTAATTTTCAATTTTGTTTCTAAAAGACCTCCTAGCTTAAAAAAAATTTATTAGATTTTTCATGTCCGTCTAACAATTCAGTTTCTTCAGTTTAAGAAATTGCATTAGATGGCAAACAAAATTTAGAAAAAACAGCACATAACACTTTTTTTTTTGCATATTGCAAATTTTGCAAATATGACTAGTAATTGACAGTAATCAGATGCTAATTTGCTTTTAAATTTGTCATTTTTACAATTTAGAAAATGTAAATGATACGGACTCTATTATCATAAATGTTTTGCTATTTTTGCAAACTCCTCTTTTAATTTTCTATTTTTATTTTAGAAAATTACTTGTCTATATGGTTATCAAACTAGCTTCAATTGTGTACATTCAAAATTCCTCAAAATTAATTGATCTATTAGTCTCAAATAAATATTTAGAGTCGTATTAGACAAAAAAAAAAGTTCAACTTATGAGTTACTTTTTAAAGTTTATGGACCTATTGAGCGTAAACTTAAAAGTTCACAAACATACTGGATAGGTTAAGTTACAAAATTTGTCCTTAAACATTGAGTTGTTTATTTAGTTCTTGAAATTGTAAGATTACAAATTTAGTCCTCGAACATTTGAATTTGAAAAAAAAAATCAATTAAACAAAAAATTGAAAGTTTTTTTTTTTGCTCCATTGTCAAATTTTGAATATTTTAACGTGTTATTAGAAACAAAATTAAAAGTTTAAGAACCTCTTTGATACTTTTGAAAGTTCAAAAAGCAAATAAATACAAACCACACAGTTTAAAAGAAGGAAACTTATAATTTAACCTATTAGATACTATTTTAATCTTTAGTAAAAACATGGTATGAAATTTTCATCATATATGTAACCTATTATAAGTTAGACCAAATATAAGTAAAAGCATGGTAAACAATTTTCATCATATATCAACATATTCATTGATATTTCCACAACTTCGTGGGTTGAACATTGACAATTATTTGAATGGACATTTTCATTGTATCGTAAAAAAAAACTAAAGAAACATAAAACTGAGCAATAAAATGTGAAATATAAATAAGCAAATAATAAATATTTTAACTAGTTCATTTGTTAATTTAAATATTTTTTTTTTAATATTCATTGACATGTTTTTTAGAGTTGAGACCTCGACTAAAGGTGTACACTAATTAGGATGGGTTGGATTGAAAGAGTTTTTAAGTTAATTCAACCTAAGCTGATAAATTTGAGTTGGATTGGGTTGGATTTTGAGTATATTTGGTAGATAATCCGAATTCTATTATATGTTTTTAGATTCAACGAGTTTAACATATATGCATTTGACAAACAATTTGGATATTGTTTTTAAAAACTGTTTTAGGATTATGTGATCCAAACAGTTCAAATTCTGAAAATAATTCTTTTATGTTTTTGTTGTATCTAGAATTTGAATTTTACATATAAAATGCATAATAATATTAAATACATAAAAAATATTTAGAAATACAATAGGTCATGTTATAAACTCAATTCATTTTTTTAAATATAATATGTATTATGTAATAATAAAAAATAATAATTATGAAAAAAATTAGGTTAAATTACAAATTTGGTCCATGTAGTTTTAAAATAATAAAGCTTAATCTCTACTGTTTATAACTAGAATTTAGTCATTTTTGTTTGATAAAAAAGATAGAAAATATTTTCACTCGTAGGAACTATTTATGAATATTATCAAATCATAAGAACTGTATACGGTTTTTTAACAAACTATAGGTTAAACTCTAACTTTCTCTAAACAATAGGAAACTAAAATTGCATTTTAACCAATTTTTTAAATATAGGTTATATTAATTAATAAATTAATAATTGCTCATTGTCTACTAAATCTTAGCGGATAAGTAATACTTAGTTTTATGATTTATAAATACATAGTATCAAACACAATTAATTTTTTTTAAAAATTAGAATCCAAATTTTTAATCTATCACCAAACACATATCTCAAAACATAAAATACAACTTTGTTTTTATTAAATTTCTTGTTTTCAGATTTTCAACCAATCAGACCCGAAGATATCGAGGTTTTGAGTGATAATTGCAAAATTGAAAAGAAGATTAAACAACATCTCATCAACGAAGAATGAGGGGAGGAGATCGAATGGAAGACAACACACACATGGTGGAGCTCTTTGGCTCGCAAAATGGAGATGGAAGGGAAAAGGAATTGCAAATTTAACAGATGAAACCCTAACCCTGGTTTTTGGATTGAATAAAATTAAAAATATGATTTTAAATCTTGTAATTTGAAAGTCGAGAAATGATTTTAAATTAACAGATTTATTTGAAAAAAATTAAAATTAATATATTTAAAATTTTGAGTTTGGTGGGTAACTGAAAAATAAAAGAAAATTAGCAATGTACTAATATTAATTGAAAATTAGAATATGATAATATTAATAAAGTAATTTACATTTAGATCCTATAAAATTATATGGAAGTTTTTTTAAGAGTAAAAAGGAGGATTTAAAAGCACTTCAATTTTAAAAACTATTTTTTTTCCTACGACAACAATCAATATGATTCATTTGAAATTTGTTATGAATTGAAATGTATTTCAATTACACACGGTTCCAAATATGTCATTAAGTTAAAAATTAAAATATACACATATTTTATTATTATTATTATTATTTTGATATAATGAGTTTTGGTTTGATTAGGGTTGAGTCAACAAAAAAGAAGCTCAAACCCAAAAACCAAACTCTAACATTCTAACCAAAGAAATAACCCTTTTTAGATTTAAGTAGTTCAAAGTTTTCACCTTCTTCGGCCATTTGAACGACACTAACTTCAACATTTTCCTCAATAAATATGTGTATATATATAAGTATTTAGTAAAAATTTGCCGCTAAAAATAATAAAGAAATCTAAGAATCAAATTAGAAAAAAAACCAAAATTAAAATTGTAACATTTTGAAACTTAAGACTAACTCCAAATTTATAAACTAAATAACATTTTAAAACTTAAATTAAATAACATTTTGAAACCGAGAGGTTAAATAGAAAATAAACTCCAAATTTATAAACTAAATAACATTTTAAAACTTAAACTAAATAACATTTTGAAACCGAGAGGTTAAATAGAAAATAGAATATTTCTAAAATTACTAAAAGCAAACCAAAGTTTTGAAGGGATTTTAAAAATCAGTAAAATATTAAAACTATTTACAATTTTTTTTTTTCTATTCATAACGATTGTGTAGGATAAAATAAAAATTAATTTTGTTTGCCAAATATAATATATATATAAAGGTTAAGTGTTCCCCCAATCTCCAACCCTAAGTTTTTGCCAATTTCTCCCGCGCTCTCTTTCTGTCCTCTCTTTCCTACAAACTTCCCTCTCTTCCTTTCTTTCTTTGTCTCTTACAAATCAATCCTTTGTTCATTCAGAACGGAAAACCCACAAAAACCCTAAAACTTTCTGTTCTTAGTTTCTTCTTCATTTATGGGGAAGTACTTCAAGAAATCCAAGCTTACTCTCATGGAACTCTCACCACACTCCTCTCCCCCACTTCGTACTAGAGCCGCTAAAACCCTTGCCTTACAACGCCTTAACAAATCTTCTCTTTCTTCTTCTTCTTCTTCTTACTTGCAGCTTCGTAGCCGCCGCCTTCAAAAGCCTCCCATACTTAGGCAGAAGCTGCACCCGGACGCCGAATGTTGCAGAGCTCGCTTAATTCTTCAATCTTCCTCGGAGAAGAGGAACCTTGGTCTGGGACAATCACAGACAGGAAATGTCTGGGATGTCGAGGACTGTTTTCGCGAATTTGGAGGTGATAATTGGTATGGTTTCCACGAATTTTCTTATATATATGTGTGTGTATGTATATATATGTGTATGTATGTGTGTATGTATTTGTTATTTTTGTTCAATTTTAGTTTGAGATTCATCAAAATGGCTGTGTTTTGCTGATAAATGTTCGTCTACTTCATGGGTTTTATATATCTTTCCCCTTTCTAAATATTATTATTTATATGTGTTTGGAATTTTGTTTGCTCGTATGAGAGCTGGTGTAACGATTTCTGTTGAAATGGATGGGTTCATTTCATTCTGTGGCCATGTGCTCTTGTTTGACTATTACTATTGCTCGTACTAGTAGTCTTTTTTTCCCCTTTTATGTGCCTTCACTTTCCACTTCTCATCCTGTCGTTGTTTTGTTGTTTTTTTTAATATAGAAATAACAGGTTTCATTGAGAAAGAATTCCCCTTTTATGTGCCTTCACTTTCCACTTCACATCCTGTCGTTATTTTTTTTTTTTTTTTTTTTTTTTTTTTTTATAGAAACAACAGGTTTCATTGAGAGAGAATAAAATATGTCGTTTTGGTGTTCCTTTCTCTAGTTGTGCATCTTTCATGAAAGGCTAGTGATGCTTATGAGATGTGACTTTAAGAGTGCTTCTTTCTTTAGTATCTGCAGTAGATATGCATTTGTTTTATGTATGGCCCAACTGTCCCCATGGAGCTTTTAAACATTACTAGTTTTTTTTTGCCAATATATGACAAATTTTCTTTATTTGCATTGGATACCAAACTACTACATTAGTGTCCTCCTTGCTGACTTAATTGTTGAATTTTCTGGTTATTACCTCAGTTTTTGGCATGAAACTCGGGGACAAAATGAGGTCTTACTTGCATTAATTTAGTGCAACTTTTCTTTTTTATTAATAAATTGGAAGAATTCGATAGAGTTGGTAGTTGCCTGTGGGAACACTGATTGCAATAGTTAATGCCCTCTCATAATTTGTAGCATATGTCACGTTTTTTTTTTTTGACAATATGTGGGGAGCGTTCCAACCTCGAGCTTGCTTGATAATACAAGCATTATGCATGTCGCTTTCTTTTTTCGTTTTTCTTTTTCTTTTGGGGCTGAGCATATTTTGATTTTTGAATTGAGTAGATGACAAAGGAGCTATAAATCAGAAATCTATTTTATGTCATAGCTTGTACTACCAGGCACATTTTAATTTGTCCCATTAGACCTGTTAAATTCTTTCCAAGAGATTCGATGCTGAGCAGTGCGTTTGTCAATCTGGTTTTGCTGTAGTTTAAGTAGACACTAATTAGAAGAAAAGAGAAGGGATTGAATTTAATTATTATAAAGCAAAAAATGATTTCATTTTTTCATTTTTTTAAGAACAAGTACCTTGAGTGTTTTATATCTCTTCTGACGTCAAAATTTCACTAGAGTAATTGATTCAAGCACTGTTGTGTAGGGGAACTGCAGGAAGAATACATAGCAGCGTAGCTAGGGATTCAAGCACCAACGAAACATCTCACTCAACAAGAATGGAAACAATTTCAAGTTCAACCAAATCAAGTGTAGAGATGGAGTTGCTTAAAAATTTCCCTACCGCTAGCGATATAGAGGAGTTCTTTGCACACGAAGAGCTATGGCATCAAAGAACGTTTGTTCAAAAGTAAGCGATTTAATTTATCCTTGTGATATGTTCTTAGATTAAAAAAACCATTGTCAAGAGCTTTCCATCATGAAGTAAACTTACATTTGTGTGGATTTTTTTGCAGGTATAATTTTGACTTTGCAAGTGATATGCCTCTGCAAGGACGATATGAATGGGTGAAAGTGGTTCCTTAAGTAGCAATGAATCTCGAGTACCTCTATTGAGCTCATTTTGGGAGATCGCAGGATGGGTAGAAGACGAGCATTGAGATTTCTGTAGTTACACAAAGTTAGGCCATCTCATACTAACCAGCTTTTAGTTGATCCATCTTTAGTTAGACATTTGGTGTAATGGGTAGTATATAAGCTGACTCACAGCACCATCTATCGTTGTAATATGTAATGTTTTTGTTTACTGTTTCTACTGTATATCTGGTTAGTTTGTTTTGGAAATTAGTAAAATAAATGATGTTATTTTATAGTCTACTGAATACTAAAACATAATTTCTCTAGGTTTCAAAATTGTTTGATTGTGTCTAAGGATTCTTGTTTTTATCTTATTATTATTATTATTATTATTATTATTATTATTATTATTATTCATGTTAGAAAATAATTATTATTATCATAAAATCAAATTTTGAACGATTGTATACGCATCTCTACTCAATCAAATATTGAAAAGTAACTCTACCTAAACACAAATACTTCAAAACTATCACTATCACTATCACTGGATGAGAATTTTTTTAGAATTTTGAATATAAATTGGAAAATAGATTGACAAGATCAGAGAGATGTGGTGCTAAAGTCCACGTTTCCTTTCAAGTTGACATTACACTATTTCAATTCTCAATTTTTAATTTGTATTCAACACTCTTAACAAAAAGTTTTCTCCAATTAAAGATAATATTTTCTTATCATTTTTTAAAGACCCGAAATATTTTTAAACGAAGAAAGTTAATACCTTCAATAATCCTCCAATTCAGTCTAAGAAGAATTGAAATGAATGGATGAGCAAAAATGCGTGGCCATCAAACTTGTCGGCATGCTCTTACTTCGATGCAATGCGTAGGCAGTTTCACGTGGGTCATTGCACGGCTCTGCATTTTACGGTCAGTACAATTTCTTTTCAATGGAGAAAGAATTGTCATTTTCGTTACACATTAAATGCTCCAAGTCCCGGATAACAGAACAAAACTTGAACAGATTCTTAGCACTCAGATTGTGTAAAATAAGCACTGATAAGACCTTTAAATCATGCATTCACATACTCATATTCTTCCAAACTATCTATCCTACTATATGATAGCAATCCTCTACAAATTTTCAACTTCTAAGCAGCGAGACTTAATATTCCCCTTTTATGTAGAGTGATGATGCTTTCTGTTTTGGTGAACTTACTTGGAATAGGTTGTACAACTGCAAAAGCATCCTTATCAAACTATGAGCATGGGGACAAGTTAGAGGGCAAAAATTTGATTTCCAGCAGGGTTAACCTCGTTAAGAATGAGATTCCAAAATGTAGATGCAGGCTTTGGAGGTTCTATGGAGATGTTGGACATACAGAAGTTAAATGACATGCAGTATTCGTCTCCGACATTTGAACTTCATATGGAGTGTTGTTGGAAGGTTGCTCCTTCCCTAAAGCTATCCGCTTAAGTTTATCAAGTTGAATTGCACGCAGTTCATATCTGCCACAAATAGAAACAATAAAATGAATTTTGTTCCAAATGCGTAGGACAGTAGAGAACAGATAGCAGTTTTCCATACTATTTTGGGAATATCCAGAGAAAAAAGAAAAATAAGTGCAGATATGACACAAGAAACTAGTCTACTTTGAGATTTTGGCATATGATACGCACACCAGAAGCATCAAACGTAGAGATTAAACAAAGAAAAAGCAAGGAAACAGAATGCATGTAACGTGTAATTGTTCGCAATTTTCACAAAGTTCTAGCAATTGTAGTACAAGAAAAGGAAATAGAATCAAGCTTTTGGCTTAATCTGTTAATGAACTCTTTAGCTAAATTACCCGACAAAATACGTAGCTGAAATCTGTATATATAGCAACATATATTTTGCTAGAATAGGCAATAATGAGGTCACTATTTTAGTAAATGATGCAGAGAAGGCTAGTGTGATCCACAAGAAGCTCAACAAATATATATATATAGGAAATGTAGCACTAGCAATATTTGGAAGCATCAGAAACGTGGGCTATAAAATATAACATTCGATCACACAATATTTGGAAGCATTCCTTTGTGCATGCTCGCCACAATACACACTGATAGCATTTCATAGATATGTAAAAGTAAACAAACATCTCAGAGATTCGTGGCTTCCCTACAAATTCCATTGCAACTTGCTTCCTATTCTACGCCATATCCTTTATGCATGACCCCTAAATCATACTAACTCATTCCCTTGTGTTCGATACCAACGTAGTTATGGAATGCTTTTGTTCCACATTGGTTAGAATGGGATGACCAATGTGGTACTTAAGTGATTTGGCTCCCCACCCCAATAGCTGGCCTTTGGAGTTTGGTTCTCCAAGGTGCTTAAGGTAGCTAATACTCATGTTTGAAAACATGGTCAACAAACTAAACTTGAAAAGAGGTTTTCCACAGACTACTGGGAGATGGAATACACCTGAGTCTTGTGCTTTGCACAAGTGAAACAAAATCAATTGGTTTCCAAGCATTTAAGGCCCCCCTCAAAACTAACGACAATGATATGCTTCTATGGTTCCCACAGCTTAAACATTTCATGCCACTCAATACCGATGAAGCACACCCAATTACAATATGCGAAGATTGATTAGGACGATTCATGCTGTCTAGATGCTTCCTTGATGATAACATGACAGTCACTTGTGGAGCAATGTAAGGGTGACTCAGAGAAATAATTTGCATACATTCTCGACCTGTCCACCATGACCAAAACCAAGCCCTTTCTCCTCAAAATCAATTGTGATACCATTCCATGGCCATTTGAGTGAAAGTTAGGGGGTGTAAACTTGCAAGGAGCATAACCTGGTACCTGTCCTACTGATGGACTTCATAGCTTGCTGCAAGATTAGCTTTGACGTTACTCATGAATTGCTCAGTCTTAAATCATCAATTCAACCCAAAAGCTTAAGCTGATAGGTGAGGGTAAATTTAATATAATATCCAACACTCCCTCTCACTTGTGGGCTTGAAATGTCAAGAAAGACTCAACAAGTGACAATTAACATTAAATGGAGAGGAAATAACGTTGCAGGGGCTTGAACACCTAACCTGCCTGGACCACCTACTCCGATGCCAATCTTAAATCACCAATTCAACCCAAAAGCTTAAGCTGATAGGTGAAGATAAATTTAATATAATATCCAATACTTATCATATAGCCATGCAAGCTACCTAAAACATCCAATTATTCATATTCATCACAGAAAATGGAGGTAAATCCATCCTCATTATCAGCTCCACGTGATTGACTTCTCTATGAACATCACCCAATTCACTCTTAGGGGTGTTTGGCCCCCCAAGTTGGACTGGGTGGATAAAAAAAAACCACCCATTGTTTGGTTCACCATTAATTAAAAAGGGTAATTATTGAACTCACCCAAATTTCACCTCGTTATTCCCATCAGTCCCTCAATTACCCCCTCCTATAACACTTACCAACTTAACTGAACTCAACTTTGTGCGGTCCCCTTTTAGGTCTAATTGAATCCAATTATCATACCTCTAGCCTAATCTAGTGGTGCCTTCCTTAATTAAGCACCAAAGAATCCATGTTGTGTGCACCTAATTCTTCTGACTTCTACTGCAAAGCCTGATTAATCTCTACCAAAATGTAACCATATTCTTCTTCAATGTTGGCATCCTCTTTACAGCCCTCAGTCACGCCCAATCTAGATTCTACAGCATTCATTTTAGTGTCCATTTTTCTCCATTTGGCCATGTGATGGAAACCGCAGGTGGTAATATGTATGTAGTATTATTGATAGGAATAGTATCGATTTACAATCTCTGTTAACCTCTCTTTCAAGGAAGAACAGTGATAGTCTCTCTCCTCACTCAAATCTTAACTAACTTTCCCGCCCAACTAATGGCTTTTATTTATACTAACTATTAACCCTCAATCTATCTCACACGTGTTACTTCTTTTTCCCCCTCCTACTGTACTGATATAATATTGGGGGTCCATCATTACACTCCTCCAAATTCACCTTGTCCTCGAAGTGAAAATCTGGAAAGCGATGCTGCATATCCTCATATAATTCCCAAGTAGCCTCTTGACGTGGTAATCCCTTCCACTGCATTAGCACATCCCAACTACCAGCTTTATTCTTCAGGTATCCATACACCTCTTCCGGTATATCCTTCCATTCATGGTTTTCAGTCAAACAAGGAACATCATTTCTGTTCTCATCATGTTTCCCAAATACTTTTTTCAGCTGGGATACGTGAAACACCGGGTGTATAGTAGCGTTCTCAGGCAGTTCTAGTTTATATGCTACTGGCCCAATCTTAGTTATCACTCTATAGGGCCGGAAGAATTTTGGGGAAAGCTTCTCATTCCATTTCCTTCTCAAAGATACTTGCCGATAAGGCCTTATTTTCAACAACACCAAATCCCCCACATGGTAATGTACTTCTCTTCTCTTCAAGTCAGCATACTTCTTCGTTTTGTCTTGTGCCACTCTCAAATGCTCCTTTAAGGCTCCCAGCACCACATCTCTCTCTCTCAATTGCTCATCGAACATTGAGTTAATCGTATCTCTCTCCCCATAATATATCAGTGGAGGCGGTAGCCGTCCATAGACAGCCTGAAATGGTGTGATTCCCAACGACCGCTGATAGGTTGTATTATACCAGTATTCTGCCCATGGAATCCACTTCACCCACTCTCTTGGTTTCTCCCCACAAAAGCAACGCAAATAGTTCTCCACTCCTCTATTAACTACTTCCGTTTGCCCATCAGACTGTGGGTGATATGCCGTACTGTGACTCAGCCTTATGTCTGCCAATCGAAACAATTCTCGCCAAAAATGACTCAAGAAAACTTTATCCCTATCGGATACTATGGACTTAGGACACCCGTGTAACCGCACTATTTCTTTCACAAACAATTCAGAAACGGTCTTTGCAGTATATGGATGTTTCATAGGTATGAAATGCCCATACTTACTGAAACGATCAACCACCACAATTATAACTTCGAACCCACTTGGCTTTGGTAATCCTTCCACAAAGTCCATTGAGATACCCTCCCACACTCTATTAGGAACTTCCAAAGGTGTCAATAAACCAGCTGGTGACAACGCCAAGGTTTTATTCCGCTAATAGATCATGCATTCCTCGCAATACTTCTTCACTTCTTGCTTCATCCCTTCCCAATACAATTCTCCAGTTAGCCTCTTATAAGTTCGCAAGAAGCTTGAATGTCCCCCAAACACAGAATCATGGTAAGTATGTAAGATTGTAGGGATCAATTTAGATGTCTTGGATATCACCATTCGGTTCTCATACATCAACATCCCTTGCTTCACTGAGTATTTACCATTCTGTGCTTCCTCTTTCTCTGTTAACTCCTCCTTAATCTTCTTTAACTTCTCATCTTGATCCACTTCTTCTTTGATCACTGCCACATCAATCATGTTTGGAGCTGTCAGCTGATTCAAATGTACTGTAGGTGGCATTCTAGATACGGCGTCAGTGGCTTTGTTTTCAAGCCCCGGTTTATAGATCACTTCAAATGAATACCCAAGAAGTTTAGATATCCACTTTTGATATTGAGGCTGGATCACTCGTTCCAATAAGAACTTCAATGATCGCTGATCCGTTTTCACTAGAAATTTCTTTCCCAGTAAGTATGGACGCCATCTCTGCACAGCCATGACCACTGCCATCAATTCTCTCTCATAAACTGGCTTAACTCTATCCCTGACTGACAAGGTGTGGCTATAATATGCAATTGGCCGTTTGTTTTGTAACAACACTGCACCTAATCCATACCCAGAAGCATCTGTTTC
Source organism: Cucumis hystrix (assembly GCA_025688845.1). NCBI lineage: Eukaryota > Viridiplantae > Streptophyta > Magnoliopsida > Cucurbitales > Cucurbitaceae > Cucumis > Cucumis hystrix. Next base: position 11,172,787 of record CM046886.1, read on the forward strand.
TATTTCAAACGGTACATTGAAATCTGGTAATGCTAAAACAGGGAGAGACATCATGGCTTGCTGCAGCTTAATAAAGGCCTCCTGAGCTTCCTTAGACCATTTGAACCCTCCTATCTTCGATAGTTGTGTCAAAGGGGCTGCAATTGTGCCATAATGTTCCACAAATTTGCGATAGTACCCAGTCAAACCCATAAACCCTCGGACTTCCCTCACGTTGGCTGGAGTTGGCCATTCTTTAATGGCTCTAATCTTCTCCAAGTCTACTTCCACCCCCTCTCCAGAAATAATATGCCCCAAATAATCCACCCTAGACTTAGCAAAACTGCACTTTTTCTTATTTGCATACAGTTCGTTTTTCCTCAACACCTCCAACACAGCCCTCATATGATTCAAATGATCTTTTAAATCTTTGCTATATATCAGAATATCATCAAAAAACACCAAGACAAACCTTCGAACATACGGTTTAAATATGGCGTTCATCAATGACTGAAATGTGGATGGCGCATTTGTCAGCCTAACGGCATCACCATAAACTCATAGTGACCCTCGTGAGTTCTAAAAGCTGTCTTTTCGATATCTTCTGCACACATCCTGATCTGATGATACCCTACCTTAAGATCAACCTTAGTGAATATAGCAGCCCCATTTAACTCATCGAACAACTCTTCAATCACAGGTATTGGAAATTTATCAGGTACGGTTACATTATTCAAGGCCCGGTAATCTACACAAAAATGCTAACTTCCATCCTTCTTTCTCACTAACAACACTGGGCTTGAATATGGGCTCGTGCTTGGCCGTATTATTCCAGATGTTGCCATCTCTTCTACCAGTTTTTCCATTTCAGTCTTCTGCTGATATGCATAACGATAAGGGCGCACGTTCACCGGATTGACTCCCTTTTTAAGATGAATATGATGCTCTATCATCCTTCATGGTGGCAACGTTTCAGGCCACTCAAAGACATCCTCAAAACTCTTCAGTACTACTGCCACAGATTTTTCTACAGTTAATACTTCTTCAATCAAATCTTCCTCTTCAGATGATTCTCTCCTTTCCAACGCTCGGCACTCCACCAAAAACCCCTGATCTTCCTCTCCCCATGTCTTCACTAGATTTTTCAAGCTAACCCTGGCTTTGGTTAAGCTTGGATCCCCTCGTATGACAATCTTCTTCCCTTGATACATAAAGTCAGTATCAAATTCTTCTAGTCCACTTCAGATATACCCAAGGAATATAACCATTGCATCCCTAATATGGCATCCACCCCTCCTACTTCCAGTGGCAAGAATTCATCAATCACCTTCCAATCGCTTAACATCAATTCAACAGCCTCACACACCCCCTTCCCTTTAATAGTTGAGCCAGAACCCAAGATAACCCCATAATTCGAGGTATCTTTGGTATTTAGTTGTAGCTCCTTCACCAATTTTTCTGAGACAAAATTGTGCATCGCCCTGCAATCTATCAACACTATAACTTCCCTTCCTTGTATCGTTCCCTTCACCTTCATCGTTCCTGGATTCGACAAACCCACCACTGACTTAATAGACAACTCCACTACCGTTTGCCCTTCCTCTGCAATCTCAATGGTATTCAGTTCTTTCTGTTCAGGAGCCTTTTCTTCAATGATCTCATACTCTTCATTTTCTCCTTTCACTACAATCATACGCAATTCTCTCTGCTCCTTAACTTTGCACTTATGATCGTGAGAGTTTTCTCATTACATCGAAAACATAGGCACTTCTCTTTTCGAGATTGAAATTCGGCGTCCGACAATCGTTTCGTTGGACCCATGGCTTCAATCCAGACATAAAGGTTTCTTCCACCACCTTCTCGAACAGATCTGATAAAAGTGCAACCCATTTATCAAACAAATTTTGATATTCCTCCACCGTCGTCTTCAGTTGTATACACAAAAATCTTCCATACAACGACCCTTCCCTCATGGATCGAAATCGAACCAAGAGTCTCTCCTTCAAGTTCGACCAGTCGACAAACTTCTCCCACTCCTCCTGGGAACAATACCAATTAAATGCTGGTCCTTCGAAACTAATAGTAGCAACAGTCATCTTTTCAGATTCAGTGAGTTTATGAATTTGAAAATACCTTTCGACGTGAAAAAGCCACAAGTCGGGATCATCCCCGTTGAAAATCGGCATCTCCACTTTCTTGAACTTGTTTTGATCGTTATTGTTCTCTTCATTCGTTCTTTTTCTTCAGCCTTCGGTTCGCTTTCGCGTGTCGACGATCCTTCGCCTTCACCAACATTCTTTGTCGGAAAACTCCGCATCGACAATTCGGTAATTCTTTCATTCATCGTCGATCTCTCTTGCGCTGCTGATTCCATAAATCGTAATATCATTTGATTCTGTCTCTCCATGCCTTTCGCTAGTTTGTTCAACGTTTTCTCCATCGCTGGTAACTTACCGATTTCCTTCTTGATTCCATGTATTTCTTGATCAAACGTTTCCATCTTTTCTTCGATCCTAGTCTGTACCATATTCGCTCTTTTTGCCCGGAATCACACGCTCTGATACCAATTTGATGGAAACCGTAGGTGGTAATATGTATGTAGTATTATTGATAGGAATAGTATCGATTTACAATCTCTGTTAACCTCTCTTTCAAGGAAGAACAGTGATAGTCTCTCTCCTCACTCAAATCTTAACTAACTCTCCCGCCCAACTAATGGCATTTATTTATACTAACTATTAACCCTCAATCTATCTCACACGTGTTACTTATTTTTCCCCCTCCTACTGTACTGATATAATACTGGGGTCTATCACCATGATCCAAGATGATAAGGTTAAGTAGAATGGCACAGGAAAAAACAATCAAATACGAAAGAGAACACAATATGTGGCTCTGACTTTCTAGTCTAACATTGTGCTAGACTGCTTAATTCCATAACTAACACAATTACAAAACATGGCCTAACACTCTATTTTCTCATGGACCCCCGAAGTCCAACAATAAAAAGTTAACTTTCAAGCCCACGACCCACATAGTCTCCTATTGTAGGTATTAGTAAACCAAAACTCAGGGTCCTCCCCTACCACATGCCTAAAAATTATTTATGATGGAGTAGGGGAGGGAAGTGGGACTTCTGGTAATGCACAAGCAACTCCAAGCTACAGCTCTGAACTAGGTTAGAGGAGCTGACGAGCTGTAAAGAAGATAGGTATTTGCACGTTTGAATGATCCCTATCCCTAATCCTATGAACAACAAATAACACAGTTCTGCTCTAACTTCAGAGAGAAATTTAATAAATAAATGCTTTAGCATCTTAAAAGAATTATAAACTGTTCTCGCTAAGATAATATCCTTCCAATATCGAAAAGAAGCTATGACTTCTAATGATGCAGAAACATCGCACTGAATCTGCTGAGAGAAACAGAAAAGATTCTGTGAGAAAGTGGAAAAGGTGATTGAAACTCTTTGAACTCTCACACGCAGGCACAAACACATGCTTCAAGAACTACACAAGGACAACTCGGTTCATGTAATAGAATCAAGAGACAACATTCTAAATACAATTAAATGGAAAAAACGAGATTCGCAAAACAATAGGACTTACTCAAACACAAGGCTCTTAACAAGGGCAAAGTATATTTTCCAGAATTGTTGTTCCTTCAAGTGTCCAGGGCAAAGTTTATATCTTAGTTGGGAAATTTCCTTCAAAATGAAAAAGAATGGACTGTTTCAGAGAGCAGAATCACTACTAAAATCAATATAGAATGATACCACACCCATGAAATGTATGAATAATAGACTTCCACTTAAATATATTTCATCTGATCAATCCAATAAGAACAAAGAAATCTCCATTTATCTCCATGATAGTATGATATAGTCTACTGTAAACCCGAAGTTGGAACCACCCAAAAGTCATCGTACCATGTGAGACTTTGTTTGAACTCCTAATACCAACAACATCTAGGGCTTTATTTTGACAGATTCGAAATAATTTCAACATGAGCAACAAGATATAAACCTTGACTTTTGACAGCACAAGAACTGCATGTCGCTCCTGCCAATCCGAGAGATTCTCACCACCATGAGCTGCTTCCCTTTCATCTGAAGAAAAAATCCAAGTTAAGAAACAAACCTGAAATGCTCTAATTCGTTAAGAAGACCTCCTAAGAATCCAAACGAAACCCAAAAGGAACACACTCCCATGAATGGAATTGAAAAGCCAAAAGAGAATGCAACAGTGAAATACCCAGAAGAGGAAAGTTCTTGAAGGTGTCGAAAGTGAAGGACTTGACAAATTCGATCAATCTGTCAGTGACTCCGAGGAATTGCTCTTCTTTCTCATGATGGGATTGTTGTAAAGGAATGGACGCTCTGGTAAATTGGCCGTTTTCCCTCAGAAGTCTTCGTCGAAACCAAGAAGATAAACTCATTGTTCGTGGGTTTTGTTCGTAATCGGAGGTGCTAAATCAAGAAGATAGGAATATAGTATCATATAACGAGCAACGAATTGCAGTTAGGGAAGGCATTATCATAGAAACTGATGGCAATCATCATCATCTTTCTCATAAAAAAGGGTTCCGCGGCCGGGAATTCAACCCGGAATCCTTTGAATTTTCAATTGAGCTACTTATTAAGGAGTTCAATTATCCTCGGGAGACCGTGAAAAACGACATAGTTTTAATTTTATATTTCAAAGTAACACACTTCTAAAAAAAAAGTCTCATTTTTGTTTTTCGGGTAATCTCGACTACTCATTCTCGAGAACTTTTGTTTAGTTTGTGTGATGGAGATTTTTACCAAATTTTAAAACCTTGTTATTTTTCGGTTGCGATGAAAATGCCCTCATTTATGAAAATAATATTATTTTATTAGTGAAATGGTTTGCTCGAAAAAATTCATCCCAACAACTTTCTGAGAAGTGTTTGGTCTCTTCACTCATTTCTTGTGAGACCCGTTTTTAATTCTAGTATAGGAAGTAAAATTTCTGCTAAAACTACTAGAAATTAGCCTTTCGATATATGCGTAGAAAGGATTAAGTGATAAAATCTTTTATTGTTAGAATAAGTTTTACGATTAAGAAGTTAATTTGCGAGGTAATTTTGAGAAAAGAAGGGTTTGCAGTAGAATCTATCAGTCTAAACGCTCTCAGAAGAAAGTCCGTAAGTTTTAAAATGACTAGGGGTTTTGGTAGTATTCTCGATAAGAACCAAGAGTTTCGCAAGGAAGAAGTCTGCCAAAAAGCCTTGAAATTTAAATTCGCGATAAGAACCAAGAGTTTCGCGAGGAAGAAGTCTGCCATAAAGCCTTGAAGTTTAAATTCGCGATAAGTGTTCTAAGCGAGTAAAAGTTGGTTAGTTCGTGAGGAAGGTTTCTTGTAAAAATATAACTACGCAATAAGGTTATTCGCGAAAAGTGTTGTGGTTAAAGTTATTTGCAGTATGGAGTTAGGTGAGAAGTAAGGTCTGGCTAAGAAAATGTCAAATCTGATTCGATAGGAGTTAAAGTGTAAGATTAAGAAAATGTCTCTTCCCTCTCCACGAGAAGAGAAGGAAGAGGAGAATTTTGTTAAAGTGTGGTGAGTGCTTTTCTTCTTAAATGTTTTGTGGTTCTGCTTTACTATTTTGAAAAAAGATTTCAAATGAGAGAGTGTTTCAAAAAGAAGTTGTGAAAGTTTTTCAAATAAGAGTGTTAAAGCTTGATTTGATGATTACGATTTTCATGCTATGAAATGGTTTTCAAACCATTAGTTGATTCCTTGAGATGATGCTAACTTTTATGTACACATAAAAAGTCAAGGCCGTCATGAGGTGTACGGACCATATGGTGATAAGAAGCTGACTTATGCGTTGAAAGGAGCGTATAAAGCTTAGCGGTCTGAGCAACAAGGACGAATCTGTATGTTCTCGGATGATGTTGATACAGTAGTCAAATGCGAGGTAATGAGACCAAGCGTAGAGAACGATTTGGGATCCTTGGCGAAAGGAATAAATGTTAACTAATGTGTGCTTATGTGAAATTGTTATGTTATGAATATGTTAAGCATAAAGAAAGGTTTTTGCGAGATGAAATTATTTGATGTTATTTATGCGAACTGATGTTTATGAAAAGATATTGCAAAAAGGATTTCATAAAACCTCAGTTCTTTAGACATTCTTTCAAAAATTCATCTTCCAAGATCAGACGTTTAGGGCAAGTAGAGAAGAAGATGGAAGAATTTGCGGCGAAATGACTCAAGACGTTTTAGAAATAAAGAATTGGTTGTTTGGTCAAAGTGTTGTAATTATGTATCAAACGTCTGTTATTAATAAACGTTTTGGAAAGTATTTATTTTACTTGGCGTTTAGGTTGACCACCATTGAGTTTTAAGTTTTGTTGATAGTATAAAAGGAGTTGAGAATAATATTTTACGATAAAAAATTTTCAAAGTTGTAACAAACTCACATCCTATTCCTACTATTTCGGCATTTTTGTTGATAGTACGGTTTGGGGTGTGACATTTCCTTCCTCATTCACTCCCACATTTCATATTTTTCCAAGCCATCAAGGAAAATAAGTGAATATAGCTTACATTTATTTACAAAGTACGATTTTATTGTCATTTGTATTTGATTAGGCTAGCATTTGCTTCTTTTATGCATTTTTTTTACGTAATCTCGGTGCTTATTCAAAGATCTCAGGTGAGTGTTATGTATATTTGTCCTGAGATTAGTATAGGGCTTTAAATCTTGTTGTGTGTAATGATTTCACCTTGAGATTTTGGTTGTTTTATTAATTTTCTTTACATATTTGCAGGATGTCTCGTATATTTATTGGTTTTGGTGGGGAATGGAAGTAGACTAAAAAAATACGACGGAGGTCAAATGAAAGGGTTGAATGCAATGTTAGTATAAATTTGAGGAGTTTTTAGGAGAAATTTATAGAATAAGTGGGATAATTTATTATATAAATTTATAGAATAAGGGTTGAGTACAATTGAATTCTGAGGTGTTTGTGTAGTGTGAAACCTCTTATATCTGCTTTTGTTATTAGTAATTAAGAAGATCTTAATTATGTGTCTTTTGTTGCGGTTTTGGTTTCTAAGGTACTAGTACCACTCTGTCAATCTAGGAGTACTTCGACATCATTTACTATTCCAATGGTCCAAAAAAACATTAAGTTATCGTCACCTGAGCCCAACCTACAACTAATCTCATAGTGCAATGGTGTGTTGATTGAGGTCTGGGATTTGACTATTAACGTGTGTCCTTTAGAGTTGGGAGACGATACAGATGGATTGGTTAGCACACTAATGAAGAGTCATTTGTCGATGGTTTTAAGACAATGACAACACACTTGGCGTGGAGATGTCAACAGATTATGGTGTTGAGGCGTTGAAGGTATATGAAGCAGATGTCAGTACTCATCGTGCAAATCATATTGAATTCATAGATGTTCATATATTGATGGCAACAGAGGTTAAATGTACGTTTAGTGTAGAATCAAGTGAAGTAAAGAGGACATGTGCGTGATAGTAAACCGTATTATGATAATCAATCAGACTGTCTAGTGGATAGTGACGATGAACAATCAGTTGGTGTTAAGAAGCGGAAACATATTGAAAAAATGATGGATCATACTGTTGTCGTCTCAGTTGGGTCATACGCCTTGAAGCTATCCATGTATTAGTTATTAAACCCTAAACCCTAAAATACTATAGTTAAGGTGGAAGTTGAAAATGAATCATAGTGTACCATTTGCAATCTGAAAACCTGTGAATGAATTACCTCAACCCAGATGAATAGGTGCAACTTCATCGCATGATCATGAGTGGTATCGCTTTGCTCGCATCATGCTACCTTGCATCATGCGATTGGCAACCTACCCACTAATGAACGACACTATCTCGTAGGCCCAAACCCTACAAATGCAATGACAATGTTTATGAAAGAATAACAAGCATAAAATTATAACTACTGATAAAAAAAAACATAGTAAGCATAAAATTACATACCTAAAAGGTGAAGGGAAACCAATATAGGCTATACGCCTCATGGGACTTGTTATTCATAGGTTTCTTCTTATGCAAGGCTTCTTTTTCATTCAGTGCCCCTTTTTAGCTACTTAGGGGCCATTTGGCTCTCATATTATGAATGAGTGGAGTGGGCGATTTTAGCCCACTCCATGTTTGCCCCAAGGATTATCATAATCCTAGGATTATGACTATTCTACTTTTTTCTTTATTTATCCTATTCCTCAATCCCTTGTTTCACTATTCCTCACTCCCCCCTTTCACTATTCCTCACCTCCCATCTCTCCTATATGTCACTATTCCTCACCCCCCATTTCACAATTCCTCATTTCTCCAAACATAGACTATAATAACCCACAAACTATTATAACCTACAGACTATAATAACCACATATTATAATAACTCATTCCACTCTCCAAACGCCCCCTAAGGGTCTTAACTCATATATCAACTCTACTCAACCATAGCTGACGAAATCCTCCAAATTGTCTATATAAGCCTTACATGGTCTAGTCCATGTGCTGCCTCCTCTCCCTCTCCATCCTCACCAGTTTGATAAAATAAAATAGGGATATCTTCACTGCATCCTCATCGCTCTCGCACTAAATATTCATATAATCTTTATCCAACTCAACAACGTTCATATTTATTCTATCGTCTAAGTATAATCGTTGCAATCTAATGGCTTTATCTTATTCAAATTCAGTCACACGTCTCAACTTATACCTCAACCCAGTGATAATGTCAAAAAAAAATTCATCCGAAGGAGCCCTTTTCATCAAGTAATTTAAAATTAATGACGTCCTCCCATTTATCCTCTCTTAGCAAGATGTAATGGCACAGGGGTCCATTGAAAACCAACTTAGCATCCAATAAATGTCCAAACATGGTTTTCCTAAACATATACATCTGTTTAGGTGTTAACTTGTTTTCAATGTTTGAGATGGTCTTCGCTAAGTGTAAACAACACATCAAGTTCGCAAGGAAGAAGTCTGCACAGAGAATTTTGGTGACATAAGGCATCTGCCAAACATAACAAAATAAAATCAGTAATTTGTCCTAAAACTTGGAGCAATCTCGATCGAGAATAACACAAATTAATAATGGAACTAGAGCCGCACCAAGATGTCATAAGATTAAGGTTTTACATGCATTCTATGTTGATCTCAGGGTGAAATCGGCATCGAGAACCTTACATAATGCAAATGAAATGCAGCAAAACTCGAGACTCATTGAACAAATGCTAGAGCAATTTCATCAATCTCAACCGAGATTCATCATTTACACGAGCCCAAATTGATAAAATTGTTGAAATTCATCAAACGAAATCACATGCATTAAGTGAAAACCAAATATAAAAAGAACTCCAACAACCTTAGATTTCACAAATAACCCATCTGCATCAAATTTCACAAATAACCCTAAACCCTAAACTTAAAACAAAGTCTTAAACTATAAAATAGTTCAATGGTTCAAAGTTAATTATCCCTATAGATTTAATTTTGAGATACACTACGTAAGGTTTGCTACGAGAAAATCAATAAATATGAGAGTTTGAGAGCAAAGACGTTAAAACTTGGTCGAAATGAGAATCTTGATTTTGCAAAACTGAATATCAAAATGTTTGAAGAACCAAGAATATTTTGGTAATTTTAGCATAGCATTTATTTTGAATTTTAAAAACAAAACAAAAAAATCTTATCTTATGATTAGAATCTCTAAGAAGCCCTTTGATTAGCATCTTATCTTATGTTTCACGATATAATCAAAGCACAAGAATTTTCGTAACGAGGAGAATAGAAAATGTTAAGAAAGCCATTTATTGTGCTCTTTGGTTCTATCCTCCCCAAACGTCGATTTATCATTTTCTTATGATTCATCATCTTCTTGACATCTTTAATACTTGCAAAAGGTAACAAAAGCACATGCATGTTAGAAGTTTCTCAATACTCGGTCATAGTTGAAGCAATATTCATATAATTTTTTTTTGTCCCATTGTTGAGTATGTTGTCTCATAACGAGTCTACGACAATCGTGTACGATGTTTAGGGTATTGAGATGAACATCGAATGTCGAGTATATCATACATCGAGTATCAATTTATTAGTGGCTAATTATTTTTTTCCATTTCTTCTCCTATGCAGTATGACTAGTCAATTCAAAACACCTGTGAATAATTGGTTTCCTGCTAAGCTACTAGTTTTTCTTCCCACATCACACTGACGAATAAGATAGTGAAGAAGAAGATTACAAAACACAACTTGATCTCTTACAAAAAGACAATGTTCAATCGCTTCATCGACATGGATATAAAATTCAGCAGTCCACTTGTACATTACATCCTACTATGGAAAGTTAGGGGAATTAATGGCACATCAGAGCCATGTGCAGTACCATCACAAAAAACGCCTATAAATAATATGGCATCTTTTTCATTTTCGTGTGTGTGATTCCCCCATGAAAGAGCTTCAACTTCATCTCTAACATTTCTTTTCTATACTTTAGGTGAGAGCTAAGAGTGAGAGTAAAGACTACGACATCCCATTCCCTCTCATTTTATAATAAGCATAAATGAAGCCAAAGAACACAAGAAATTGTGTTTTGCGGCTTGACACATTTCTTTTCCTTACCACCTGTAATTTTTGTTTTAGTTGTATTGATAGTATAAACTCCATGGCTGAAAGGCCTAAAGCTTTTATTATGAATGCAATATTAGTTTTGTTTCATTCTCCAATCTCTTTACTTGTCCCATACTTTAGTTTCTTTATTATTAATGAAACGAAGAAGTAGTTAGTTTCTCGAGAAATTTGAAAGTTAGTAATATTTATCTTGTTTAGTCAGAACTTCATTCAACACCTAATTCTATTCGAGAGAATGAATTAGGTATTGGGAGTTAATTACTCGAGAGAACAAGTAACTAAGATCTCACTAAACAAGCATTGAAAGGATTTTAGAGATAAAAAAAATCAATTCTACGTATTCGTTCTTAATATACATATCATAAATGCGAGTTTGTATGGAAATAAGGTGCTAAAAGGCTACTTGCCTTAGTTAAAGAATAGGACATGAATCTTGCGACCTAAAAGGTTTAGACATGAATCATGTCACAATTTCAATGTTTGCATCCCGAAAGGCTCATGTATGGCAAAAGCAACGAGTGCTTGCTCGCTTTAATTTGGAATTAGTTATGAAAATTATATCGCCTCAAGTAGTTGCAACTTTCTTTGTATTGTGTTGTAATATAAAGAAATTTCCTCCATTCCTCTTTGCCTATAAGGAATTGAGTTCAATATCAAGCATAACTTTCACATTCATTCCCCTTTCACAACTGCTTGCCGTTTTTGAAACGCTTACCCAAAATATGTTACTTGTTGAACGTGATTGTTTTGAAATTGGGATTGTGTTTCATGGGACTTAAGGTGGAATAAGTTGCGTCATTTTGAGAACAATATTCTCAAAAAGTTGCCTTGAATTAAGGCACACAGATTTATTTAGCAAGACCAAAATTGTACGGCCTGGTTGTAGTTTGTATGTTTGGTTTGTGGTGTAACCTTGTTGGGGTCAATGCTTAAATTCTCATGATGTGTCATTGAATACAAATCATTACATGCAAAATTCTCCCAATGTCCCCACCACCTATGTCTAAGTCCTCGTTGTATAAGTTTTCCTGTTGTTTGTCCAAGTGTAAGCAAAACAATAGGTTTTTCTGGATGAACCTGTTGGGATTTATGTCCTAAAACTCGTAGAATGTAAATATAATCCATTGACCGTGATTAATAAAGTGTTATTATTGTAATAATTGTTATTGATTAAGTTATAAGTTTTGTCTTAATAACTCAAATCCAATAAACTAACATCCTAAGCTGTTTAATGAGTCTTGAACAGTATGTAGAGACATACATGGATCAATGTTCGAGATCAACTTAAAGTGTCTATAGTATAGGGATAAGGCTGGGTACCTTATCCTGGTAACACTATGGATACGACTCACTTTGTATTTGATACAAAAGCAATTATCCAACGCATTCGTGTAGTTGACATGCGAGTAAGGGTATCCTATGCAATGAGATTGCATAAGACCAGACCGCTAAATAGTAACCACTAGATGTAACTCCGTTAACTTGTTAGGTTTCTATTTCACTAGGATGACCTAGATAACTTAGTCTTAATCCTGAGTGTGTTATGAACTCCTGTTCGCGAGGGATTGTTCTGATTTGTACGGGTGAGAGTGGCCAGATCGGTGAGACTTAAGGAGCAAAATGTAGTCTTGGGGGTAAAACAGTACTTTGATCCAGTGAGGTTACGAACATCCTGTGAAGGTTTAACCTACTTATCATGGTTATATCACATGGATACAAATATATCTATAGTGAGGGGAGTGCAACTGCGGGACTTTAGTGGAATGACTCATTAGTTAATGAAGGTTGATTAACTCGATCCAAAAGAGTTTAGCCAGTTAATCTCAGATCGTTGGAGTTCATGATCTATAGGTCCATTAGGTTTCTCGCTAGCTCACAAGGAATCAACTTAGAACATTATGATGAAATAATTTGAATTGTTCGAATTAGGTAAAGAGAAAGAAATAGACTAATATATTTGATATAGTCGTCGGTTATAAGTTTAAGATAGAGCTTCATATTTAAATGTTATTTAAATATTAAAAATATGAATATGAATATGAATTCGTATTCAGAAGCTCCGAATGGATGAAAATGGTCTAAGTTGTGAAAAGTCAAAATGTTGACTTTTGACTTTGAGAAGTCAAACTTTGATCGACTTTATATTCAAATGTGATTTGAATTTCGGAGAAATGAATGCAGATTATGCTCAAGATGTCGAAATTAGTTAAGACGAATAAAATGGTAAAAAGTCAAAATGTTAACTTTATACTTGAAAAAGTCAAACTTTGAATTTGATTTAAATATTAAATTACCATATTGCCCTTAGACTAATTTAAATAATAACACTTGTCTAGATTTGACAAGTTTCTCACTTGCATATGATATGCAAGTGGCTTATTGCATGCAAGAAACCTACTCCATTAATGGTTAGTGGAATGTCAAGTTGTGAGATAGGGAAGCTCTTGCATGTATTTTGCTTGTAAAGAGTTTTTGTGCAAAGCTAAAAGGTCTCATGGTTTTTAAAATGGTGAGAATTAATTTTGTAATTAAGAATTACAAAATAAAACCAAGAACTTTTTTATTTTTACTCTCAACAAAGATCTAAAAGTTACGTTCCTCCTAAAAAAAAGTACCATCTATCTCTTTTTTTTTCCTCCACCATTCGAGTCCCACAACTCGATTCCAAGTCCGGAGAACAGTGAGTCAACACTAGTGGTAGTTTCGACTTCGAGTTCGACGAGAAAAACATCAAAAATGAGTTTTTTTTTTAACCCTATCTTTGTTTCAATTAGGGTTGTTATGCATGTTGATTACTAAATTTGTTTAGTTGCAACTAGAGTAAAGTTTGTTCCTTTTTTCGCTGCATATGTCTATTGTTTCCATCATTTAGTATACAACTTAGTATATAAGAGAAAGTTTTGAACAACGCCACCATATTAAACTCTAATAAAGTATGTGATCATATATTGAAGTTGTTAAATAGACAATGAAGCAATTGAAGTTAAGTATTGCGACTAGTCTTCCTGCACAGTAGTCCTTCCTTTGTTTTTCATGGCATGAGTTTGGCTTGATTCAACAGCATCTTGATTTTCAATATGATTTTTTAGGGAAGCAATCTCGTGATATTTTTATATATTGTTCTTAAAAGCAATCTCATGATAGTCGATCTTCTTTTCTATTTCAGTCATTCTTTCCCATCAATGTTTACATCAGTCATCGTAACAGACATTGTGTCAGGGTTAGATGTCTCTTGTTGTCATCTTGTTTATAATGGCGGACATTTGGCCCTCTTGACATTAAACTTTTTTGGAATGACTACGTGTAATTGGCTTTGTAAAGGAGTTAGTTGAAGTAGTCATTTTTGAAAAACTTCTTTGGATGTTATTATTTCTTGGAGAGAAAGATATGAGAGGTAGAAATTGTTCCACTGGCGTGGCAATTTATTTCCACGAGATTTCAACAAATAAAATTTAATTAATAAAAATGAACTTGATTTTATTAATTTGCAGTAATGATATGAATTGCTTACATCAAATTATTATTTATATTTTATATAATACATTTTTGATGTAATTTCAACATTTTTCAATTCTATCCTTTTTAATAACATTTAAGTAGAACTAATTTTGTTATTTTATTGTGTTGCTTAAAGGTTTTTATTGGTAGGCTATTTAAGTTTGACCATCAAGTTGTAGAAACAGTTTTTGGCATATTGGATTTGAAATGAGATTTTCCTCTATGTTGATAGAGATTCATCACCAATCTTTGCAATTCTTGATCTAGGGTTGCATGCTTGAGCATTCGGGTAAGTTTGATCATCTTCCTTGTGGAATGTTCAAACCTTGAGTCTGAACTCTTGGTCTTCGATCAAAATGTGATTCAATTATAGTCCTTCCTTTTGGATTGTGGTCAAATTGACTTGCAGGTTTTAGAATTGAATGTTAAAGGTTCACCGTTCCTAAATTTCAAAATTTAGGGTTTTCATATTAGGAAGTGTTACAGTCTAATAAATAATTCTCTTATGCTTTCTCTTAGATGTTGACTTTGACTTAAGAGTTGACGAGCTTGTTTTCAAATCAAGAGAGATCGATTTTTGACTTGTAGGTGGCGAAGAGATGATCAATTTGGAGAAGAGATGATTTATTCATTGAAGAAGAGATGATCTATTCATTGGAGAAGAGATGTTCAGTTTGTTAGAGAAGATCACTTTGTTGAAATCTGAATGTCGAAATTCTTTAAATTTCCTTATCTCTGAAACTCTCTCTAAATGCTTCAAATGAAGGGCGGTCTCCTTAATTTATAAAGTTTTGGGAGGCTCTTGTAGGCTTGGACATGGTTGACTTTGGCCGAATTTTGGGTTTAGACTTACATTAATCAAGTTTTAACTATAGTTTGGAATATTTGCAAGAATAGCAAAATTGGGTTATACAGTTGGAAATATAGCAAAATTTGTACGGAATAAGATTTTTAGCAAATTTTCTAACAATTTCCCTTTTTATTCCCGCTTTGCCCCTAGTTCTATGGTATGTTATGATTTTCACATACACTGTATTTAAAAAACATCAGACATTTGTGAGGTGTCTAGATTTTTTATACACAATGTATTTTCAAACTCGGATATTTTGTTAGATCTTAATCGAATATGAGATTTATTTGTTCTAAAATAATTAACCAACTTTTTCATAAATCAATGGAATATTTATTTATAATATCTCTAATTAGTTATATCATAACTGAACCTTTATATATAATAAATGTTTATATGTTAATTTAATAAAATTATATCCTAATTGAATCTTCATATTTAATAAATATTTATATATTTGTTTTATAAATTTATCAAAAATATATATTTAACTAATACATAATATCCATTTTTTCTAATATTTCGAAAAAATATACATTTAATAAAGTTTTTGAAATATCTTATTCCTAAGATTAATGCAACCTTTTTTTTCTTTTAGTTAGTTGATATAGTCAACCACAAAAAAGTTATCCTTAGATAGGATAGTGTTTAAAATATAATTTAAAAATAATATTTACTGCTAAATTCATTAAATGTATATTTGAATAGAATTTGATAGTTTTACTTTTCTTTAGTTTTAAATATCTTTGACATTGCTCAAATTCTACTAAATATATATTTAATGAATTTATATTATATTCAGAAGTAGCAAACCAATAGTGGAAGCAACATCTTTGATTATTTGATTCTTTTTCGAGAAAACATAAACCTTGGATTATTTCAACCAAATAACACAAAGCTCCGACATTGCTCAAATTCTACCAAATATACATTTAATAAATTTATAGGGTTAATTTTCATAAATACAACTGTTCACACGAGATTTCAGAAAAAATGTAATTCGTGTAATTGAACTTTGTATATTGATGAATATAGCGAATACAATCTCTAGTATTTATTCCTTTGATGCTTTCTTTCGAATACAAGTTAAAACTTAGAACTTCTTGATCTTTGGTCTTTAGGAAAGTTTAATCATCCAAGTCTTCAGTCTTTCAAAAGTTGTTGATCTCGAGGTTGATACGAACTTGCACGTCTTGAGAGCTTGTAGAAGTTTGAATCTTCAATTCTTCAAAGCTTCAATTATTCCTTCAACCAAAGATCCCCCTTAAATGAGTGGTAAAGGTCTCTATTTATAGAGAAATTTCATGGACTTTAGTTGTGTTTGGGCCCATTTGCCTATTAGGCTTGGGCTTGGGCCCAGATTGAGCTTAGGCCCATTTGCCTATTAGGCTTGAGCTTGGACTTGGGCCCATTTTTTTAGCGGGCTCGGGTCTCCTTGTTTGACTTGATTTTTCATCAAGGGCTTGCATTGGGTTGGATATGAGAAAACTTGATTACCCAAAATCCAATCAAATTATAATCACCACCATTTTGTTGTGATGTAATGACAAAATTTAATTGGCCTAAATTTCTAGCTCAACAACAACAAAACACCAAAATATTGATGACATGTGTAACAAAATCAAAAAGCCCATGAAGCATACCATTTTTTTAAAATATTTTAGGTTTGTTTTTACTCTTTTTGAATTTCACATGGCTCCGATTTCTTCCTTCTTTCTTTGCATATTCTTCCCTCTCTTCTTCTTCTACAATTTTTCTTTTATATTTTTTTGAAATCATGATCATTGTTTTACAATTATTATTATTCTTTTCCATTGTACTTCTACTATTATTATCTTTGTTTTCAATCAATCGTCAATCTTGTATTATTTTTTTCAAAGTGTTATTTGGTTCAAGATCGTGTACCAAATATAAAGATATTGGTACACGATCTTAAACAAAAATCGTTTAGATGGTACATGATTGTTTAGATATTGCTATAAAAGATCTTGGTACACAATCTTGTACTAAATATAAATTATCTTCGTACACGATCGTTTAGATTTGGTACACGATCGTTTAGATCTTGGTATGCGATCGTGTATCATTTCCTACACAATCGCGTATCATGATTGTTTAGAAGAAGAATTACACATGTGCGTGTGGCCGATTAATCGTGTGTTAACTAAGGCACTTTTTGTGTTTTTCATTGTGGGTATGTAGGTTTTTTCTGTTTTTGAAATTGTTCTATACAATGTAAATATTTTGTCGGTTTGTTATACTTTTTAAAAAAACCTCAAATTTATACTATATTTGAAAATAGCAAACTAATAATGGAAACAACACCTTGGATTATTTTGTTTTCTTTTTCAAAATACATAAATCTTGGATTTTTAAAATAGCGTAAAAAAATCACTTTTATTTTCAAAATATTTCAGTAATAAACTTTATAAAACACTAAATATTTGATTGTTATAATAGATTCACTTTCATTTATCTACAACAAATAAGATTATTTTTTTTAATTTTTTAAATAAATAAGGGCAGTAAACCGTCAAACGTCATATTTCTTAAATAAAATTCAAACTTTTATCAAAATTTTTATTTTCTCCCATTCTTATGATTGAAGATTTGTCTTTCTTTTTCAAATTTTCTTTTGTTATATGTTGTTTTGTCCGTAAGTTCAAATACATTGTATTTTATATATCTAGGAGTCAGGTAAGTATAACTACTTTGTGAGTTACACTATTGTAGTTTATTGGTATTAAATTTAACCCTCTTTAGTTTGCAATTAAATTCTTATATGTTTTGATAATCGAAATTTGATGGCTTATGTTCTCATTTAGGGATAAAATTCATTTTGTGTTATATGTAATCATAGTTACCTTATGCTAGTGAATACTTAGGCACCCTTACAATTTACTCTTCAAAGATATGATAACTGGTATTTTCTAAATTCAACAAATTCGAGTTACGCTAGTGTTGTTTATTGGTATTAAATTCAACTTTATTTAGTCATTTTTATTCGTTTCCATAATCAAAATTTGATGACTTATGTTATCACATTTAGTGACAAGATTCCTTTTATGTGATATGCAAGTATAGATATATTACAATGTATTTGTCAAACACAATTTATAGTACTTCTTTTCTTCCTTTTCTTCCTTTTCTTCATGGTCCTCTTCCACTTGAATTGTTTTTTTTTTATAAAGGTATTGTAATAAATACAGGAGTGGGGAGTTGAATCTGGGACGCCAATTGAGCTAAGTTCATGTTGGCACTTGAATTCCTTTTGCAGGCTACATTTAAAATTACATATAAGTGTGTTATGTACATTCATTCATAGATATTTGAATAAATATTCTCAATTATAGTGTATTTTATAGTCATACACTGTAATTGAGAATATCTGCCATATCTTTTATATTTATTTAAATTTAATAGATAAATAAACATTTTAGAATTTTAATTAGTTATGTTACATATTAGTCTTCCTATAAATGAGATTAACATTTGTTAATATTTATTATCCTAAAATAAATGAATATTTATTTACTTTCGTTTTGAACTAGAAGGTATAATTAAAAAACCTTAAAATATATATATATGTTTAATTCTAAATATCTCGTGCAATGTGTAAGAGAAATCTCTTGGACGGAATTTTCAACGGTGAAGGCGGTTGTCGACGGGGAAGGGCAGTCATGGAGAAGATTTCGGAGGGAGTTCCCGACGGTGAACATTGACGGGATTTTCGACTGTGAAGGCGGTCGACAGGGAAGGATAGTCAATGGGAGGGGGTTTTGGACGGTGGGAGGCCTCTGGTGTTTCGACGATGAAAGTTGACGGGATTTTCGACGGTTGAACGTTGAACGGCGGGAAAGCCTTTGGTGTTTCGACGGCGGTGAAGGCTGGTGTTTCGACGTTGAACAATTGAGGGTGAAGGCTGAATGGTGGTGACGACTGATGGAGAACGATTGAAGTGGTCCACGAGAAACGATTTTGCATGGGGAAAACTTTGGAGGGGTCACGGCTAAAGAAGATGAAAAGATTTTGGGAGAGATTTTGGAGTTTTGAATTTTTTGGGGCAACTAGGCAAAAGGTTTGGTTTGGGATTACTTTAGGATTGGATTTTAATTATGGTCTAATTCTCTTTTTTTTTCCCAATTATTGTATTTTAGAAGGTGTTATTTGTACTAGAGCATTGGTGTTTAAGCCTATTCGTAAGAATTTATTATTTCATTTTTAGTTTTTGCCATTTTTATAATTAAAATAATCTTTTTGTTATTTTTACAAAGTAAACTTGAAATTTTGTCATTTATCTAGTTTTAACTATATTTTTTTTAAAGTTTGATCCAATTTATTTTAATAAATTTGAGATGACCTAGCTTCTTACCCAATTACCATGTGGTACAATTTGATTGGATGAACTACTTAGACAAGTGAAATTAATTGATTTGTGCACTTTCATGTTTTTAATTTCTTTAATTTGGACATACATGTAAATTTATAATTGAACTCAAATTTATTAATAATTAATTTGAATCAATAATGTAATAATTTGTGATTGGTCGAAATTTTTCTGAGTGAACTACTAGTTTATGAGACTTTATGCTATTGTAGTTTCTAACAATTAAGAAATGAAAATTCAGTTTGGTTGAAGAAAAGTACATGTTGATTGAAATGAGTAATGTACTCTGTTTAGTCCAATTAACAAAATAAGGAGTTTCCCACATGTACCACCTTATTTGATTAATTATCCATTAATCTCATTTATTCAAAGAAGTACACAACACTTTGCTTACTTTTTAACGCCCCCCCCTTGTAGGATTAGATCCCAAATTCTTATACTTTCCAATCCTATATTCATTCAGCTTTAGATTAATTTGTTTAAAGTTGAACGTAAATATCTCTGATGGTATAAAAAACATGAGTGGAATTATAGATAATCATATCATTGTAACAATAAACTTTGATTTATAAACAATTCTATACAATAAAAAGATCATGAGCTCAAATCGGGTCTTCTATAAAAAGATTCTATAACAAAATCTACCAAACTAACATTATGAGCTCAAATCGTGTCTTCTATTTTCGATCGCGAACAAGTCAACGAGCTTGAAAACTACTTTGTCCATCTCGAATCACACAGCAACCTAGAGAAGATAAATCAACCAAACGACTAGACATACAAAGACAAGTGCCAAAATCAAAGCAAATGGGTAATAAGAAAAACTATATAAAAAACAAACTGCTAGTTAACCCATAATACAATTAGCTGATTTCTTTCGGAGACCACAAACTCTTACTTGACATATCATGTATGTGCTGAAAAGTTGAAAACCCTTTTGAGTATGTATGATATAGGCTGGTATATCATAATTCTGAATCAAAAAAGAGAATGCCATTCGTTTAGGAAAACCATTCGACATTCTTCTATTCGTGCATGGTGCGCTTTTGCACATTTAATCTCAACCTGCAGGTGTAAAATGGCAAATACAAAACAGCTTTTGCATACTATGAAACGCTAGCTGTAGCTGAATCTTGCCTAATTGATGTTGTGTGATTATGATCATCAGAAATTACATCCTCGCTAGGCAATTCGATAGAGCTGTCTTTAGAAAAGCTAAATACATCAGATGGAATGTTGATGCCAACAAAACCGATCATAACAACCGCAGCCCCAAGATAATCCATGAGATGTGGAGCATTGCCTGTTATCGAATCAACAATGGCAGCCAATGGAACTTGAATTGTGAGACCAGCTGTTGCTACAGTAGTTGTGGTTAGAAGAACGGCTTTAGCCCACAAGTAATCACTCAGCACATTATCCAACAGTCCTGAACATAAACAAGAAGTCCCAGTTTAATATAGAGTATGAATATGATACAAACACATGGAAGAAGAATAAAAAGAAATATAAAACTCCCTACAAACTTGAAAAGAAAAAATCTGCACGAGAATGTAACCTTATTTCTCCATCCATACATAACTTTTGTGAAACAAACGTGGTGAAAATGAGAAAATACAAGATTCATCAAGAGCTATGAGAAAACAGTGGACGAAAATATGGAAGAACATTGGGGGTGCAAAAAATAAATTGTAAGTAGTGCGCTTTTTTTTTTTTTTTTTTGTCTTACATTACAATTTTGGTATTACCTCTGGAATCGTGAAAAATGTGTCTAGGCCGTTCAAAAATACTTAAAAAAGAACCCAATTTATTTTTAGTCCTTTTTCTAAAAGTACTTGTAGAATAATATGCCATCAATTAAAAGTAAAAATCTTTTAAAAAGTCATTCCAAACTATCCATCAAAAGGCTAGCCCTCTCTCGCACTGCAAGCTACCCTAAAATGCTCGATATAACAAAGACCAAGTTTCTCAAACCATTTCATGCTCATCATGAGCGAAGATTTAAAATAATTAAGTGCCTAAGCACCATGCATTAGAGATCAGATTCTTGGAAGTTAAATTCAAATGTCTACTAGCTCAAGTTGTTGCAATTACCACCTAAGAATTCTGCACTTCTAATGCACCATGTTCGAAGGAAAGCTTCTTGAAAACCATGTGTAGTTTATGAAAGCATGTTTTGTCAAATATTTGAGATGTCCAACCTCCAAATATCCAAAAGAGAAAGCAAACAGATTCCAATAGATACAGAGAGCAAAAACAATAACCAAGTCTTGCAAAGATGTTTACAAACCTTTAGCAACAATCATACCGACTTCCTTCCAAGTCCGCAAGCGAAATGGTTCCACATTGGTGAATTTGATTATAAGGGCAACTGGAAGAAAAATAAAAAGGTTGAAAAGCCCAAGGAATCCAAGAAATTGTGCCATACTAGCTTTTCCATTCGTCTCATCATCCTCAGGCAGTTTCTTGCGAATAAGGGTAATGTATACAGCATATAAGCCTGCTGAGACAAGGGAAAGAACATCACCAAGTAGAGGATTTGAAGCAGTCTTCGACGTCGTTTCAGATTGCAAATCCCCCAGGCTGACAATTATTGTGCCCCCCATACAAAGGAGAACACTAGCAAGTTTCACCCATGTAAACTTCTCACCCAAAAATGCCAGAGAAACCAAAAATGTAAAGAGGCTGGAACCACTGCTTAAGATAGTATTTGACTACAGTAAAACAAAATAAAAATGGAGCCATAAAATCCAATGAGATAAAATCAGACATGACCAATATAATAAAAGAGAGGAACTAAATCGTCACTTACTGTAACAGTAGTATACTTCAATGATAGATTAAAAGTGAGCTGAGCAAGAAACCAAAAAGGGCATATCAATAAGCTAACTTTCGCCACTCTAATGCGTGTCCAACGTCCTTTTTCATCCACTTGTTTGTCATAAGATGAGCATCCTGTTTCTAAAAATCTACTTTCTCCTTTCAAAACTGGTTGTCCATCTTCCATATGCATATGCATATGCGTGGAAGTACTGTAATGATCAATATTTGTAACAAGATTGGTTTCTCCAAGAAGTATGGCCTGCTCTGGTTCATCCCTCAATTCTTGTAATGAATCCAATTTTTTGTTTTTCCAAAACAACTTTTCATACTTATCCTCCAAGAAACGTGCAATTTCAACAATTGGGATGTAAATAACAAACAATGAATTGCAGATGTATGTAACAAGAAATGGTGAAACACCTTCATCAACAACAGATTGAACCACAAAACTAGCAGCTATCCATATGGTTGCAACCAAAAATATATAAAACAAACCGATTCCCCATCTCCAAACTTCATTTTTCATCTCTTACAAATCACAATCCAGCCTTCAACGTTCTCCCAAAAATTTATCCCAAATCCCAACCTAAACAAGTCAAAATACAACCTCTTCTATTGACAAAATGCAGCCACAAATTTCAGTCTCCGACACAAATTTGACCTGAACATAACCAAAAAGGCACTCAAATTCAAGGAAGAAGAAAAGAACAAAAATTAAAACAGAGTGCAATCAAATTCCAAAAGATGGTAACGATTATAAGTATCGAAAACGGAAAAAAATCATAGAATGATTGCAGTCAAAACGAAAAAATGCATCAGAAATCATAGAAGGTTTATAGAATTATTATCTTCCTATACACACCATGAATTCCAGTCGTTGATTTTTGTAATCCTTTTGAAAGAGATGCATCTAGAAGAATGAAAGCACGGGAATTTTGGGCTAATGACGATTCAGGGCGTAAAATGAAAAGAATCGGAGAAGAAAACTTGACCACGGAGGCGAATCAACAGGAACCCAAAGAAGAGATTGGAAGAAAATATTCTTCGGACATCATGGAAATTTCAGTGACTTTAACTCTAAGAATCGTCAAATGATTGTTCGTCAAAGATACCATCCACATACTTATCTTCTTGATGTTTTTTTCAAGGTTCTATTCATAAACTCTCTTTTTAGTCTAAGGTTCTAAAAATAATGTTGTTTTTTCAATATATATATATATATTCGATACATAGAGAAAAGGAGCTTGATCATGCATTTACCATTAACAAAACTACAATTATACTTATACATTTTGTTATTAAAAATTTAATTTATTTCACAAATTTGAAGTTTTGTTTCAATTTGATATTTCAACTTTTACAATTTTAGTTTTGATATTTCCGTGGTTAGCACGAGTGTCTATTATTTATTAAAAAAAATGATTTAAAAGATAAAACTGCTTAAAAATATTTTAAAATGTCATTATTCTTCATCACTATTCAAATTAAATCTAAAATCACTCATAATCATTCTAAATATTATTCTAAATTAATTAATAATCATAAATGTTGATAAAAAAAATAAGCATCCGATGAAAAACCGATATTAAAAATCTAAAGATTAGAATAAAATAAAACAAAACTTAAATTTTAAGTGTAAAATTATGACATTTTGAAATCTAGAGACTAAATTGAAATCAAATTCAAAACTGATAAAACTAAGATGGATAAATTTTTGAGACCAAAGGGTCAAATGAAATCAAAACCTAAATCCTAAGGATAAAAAAGGTCGTTTTCTTTTTCGAAACTTTATTAAAAAGAAAGTATATATTAGTAAACAAAAAACTTATAATTGAAATCTCTCGAGTTGTATTAAAGTAAATGGTAAGAAAGATGTGAAAAAAATAAGTTGAAAAGTATTTAGTAATACAAGATTATGAATATTTTTTACACTACATCTGTACATTTGCATATCATAAAGAAACATTTTAGAATTGTATTTGAACTTATGAAATAAAATAATATCCAAGTACGCACTACCATTAATATTAATATTTTGAGATTGGCCGATAACAAATACAAATTCTAAAACCTCAGTATACTAGTTCCTTAATTTTACTTTACAATACCTTAATTTAATTGATTAATATACAACATAATCTCACTTATTTTATATTAGTGTATAAACATTTGTTCTTAAAGACAAAGTGAGCGCAACTTAGTCACATCTCTCTTGATGTTCAAAAGCTTAAATTTACTGACATTTAAAAAAAGAATATGGATATAAATCCAATCTAATTGATTAGACATATAATTTCTAGAAAAAGTAAAATAAAATTAGAAGTTAAATTCTCAATACCTATGATGGACTCTCTTCTGTATAGACATAAAATTTCATCCAATTTCAATTTATTAAGAAAGCTCGTTGGGTTCCGTAGCTCAGTACTACGCACGTTGATAATTTTTCAAAAACAAAATTTGAGTACGAATTAATATAACTCATATCATTTTACATTGATAATTTCATGATTTAAAATTTAAAAATAAAATCATTGCTACGAAGATATGTCTTACTTAACAAATTAAATATTAGATACTACTTAAATACTCTTTAGTTTACATATAATTAACGTTTATTTATTTTAATCATTGTATTTTCAAATACTATCATCTCTAATTCATTTTGGTTTCTATAATTACAAAAGGGTTATTTTGGTTATTTAGTTCTTATTTGCAAAGCTTTAACAAAAAGTTTATAAAATTTACTTAGTACAATATCATGCAAAATTCTCCATTGAAAAAAATGAGCCAAAAACGAAAACGAAGGCATTAAAATTGATGTTTATACTACACTATAAAATTTGAGAGTATAAGCTAAAATAAACGTTCATATTTTTTAAACTATAAACAAATAAAACATAAATATAAAGTATTAAAAAAAACTAATTTTTTTTCATTTAATAACATAACATTTAAAAATATTAAGGTAAATTAAATTAGAAAAATTAGATAAAGAAACTAGAAAATGCCATTTACGATTCTCAGGAAACTATATCAAATACACCATTTAGAAAGTAAGGATAAGAGCAATATACACTTTGTCACAATCCAACTATCAGAAGTTTGATTCTCATTCGTAATAAATAGTAATAATAATAAATAAATAAATAAATAGTTTGAACTTCTTATAGATTTATTTTAAACTATTAACTCGGCCAATAGAAATAAGTTACTTTCAAGATGATTTTCAACCATTTGATTTGATATTGTTTGGTTGCATGTTCTAATATTTGCATAAATGCCCTTAAAATGACCAATTGACCTGTGATAAAAGATAAAAACTCAGAATGGTCATTGTGAATTGGTGGCTAAGAAGTAAAACCTATTTTAAAATAATAATAATTATAATAATAACCCAAATAAAGACATAAAAGGTATGCATTTATTTTTTCTACATTATAACAATACAGTGAAAATAGAGCAAGAAAACAATCAAATAGAACAAGTACCATATAATGAATGATATAATCATTTGGTACAAGGAACATAAATTAGTGAACCTTAGGAGGAAAGTGACACATTAACTTCAACTGAGGATTTTGTGAGGATAATACTTTTGGAATTTTCAGCTTTAGGATGACCCAAAGAATCTAACTTTATCCTGACATGCAAAGGTTTCACAAAAATGAGCTCTCTCAAATCTCTTTTACTATTTATAAGAAACTGAATGCAATTCTCTTTTATCATCTTCCCTCTACTTTCTGGGTACAGAAAATCTGCTATCCTCATTGCATGATGTTTCTCCCCATTGCCTTCAGAGTCTTGGTTTCTTCTAAGCCTTAAATATAGGGCTGTATACACTATAACCTGTTTCGATATTACGCAAACGTTAAAAAGGTAAAGGAAAAGTGGGAAAAATGCATTTATAGAACGGTGTTTTGGGATAGATTGTCAATACACTCGAATTGAGATTCTTTTCATCATTTAATAGAAAGACGGTCTGAATCTACCATTATGAGATTCCAGAAAAGTACTTTATTTAATTAGAACAAAATTGATGACCATACATGAGAAGAGTTTGAAGCTTGATTCTTGAAGATTCCTAGGGTACTTTGTAAGTTTATTTCTAGCTTATGAGCTAGATATGTTTTATTAGAGTATGCCTCTTCAATTGTCTAATTTGACAATTTTATAAGAAATATCAGAGTAGAAGTGTCTGATGGTCCAACACAGCAAAGTAATGTTTCTACCATTAGAAATGAGATAATAATCATTTGGACTTACTTTGGAAAATTGGTTTTCTTGTTAGATGCATAAGCATGTCTAATTGGGAAA
This sequence comes from Cucumis hystrix, assembly GCA_025688845.1. NCBI lineage: Eukaryota > Viridiplantae > Streptophyta > Magnoliopsida > Cucurbitales > Cucurbitaceae > Cucumis > Cucumis hystrix. The sequence goes on from CM046886.1 coordinate 11,199,293, forward strand.
CCTATGTCGATGATCTAATCCATTTTGGTTCACTAATGATGCCATGCAGTTTGCTTTTCTTTTCTTCTAAGAAAAAATTTCTGTTATATTTTGGTTTCCTTCCATTTAGTCCCAATACTTTCAATAAATTAAGTGGAATACAAAATACAGGGACCAACATGGTATTTTAAACAAAAATTTAATGATACAACTATGTTTCCTAAAAATGAAAAAAAGATAGCATTCATACCTCGCTAGTTCCAGGACTCGTATTGACAGCACACTCAATGTGAACTTTATTGTCTCCAATATAATTTTGCGCTCTTACATTATCTTCCACCATTTCTGATTCTTGCGGTGAAAAGGCTAGACTATCCAATTCATCATACCATTGTTGAGCAGAACCAACCTACAAAACACCAACGTTAACAGGTATTCTAGAAACAAGAAAGTGTCACTTGAACAAAAGATATGCACAGTAGGGTTTACCTTCTCAGAGGGCCCAGCTACTTCCTCGACGATTGAGATTTCAGTTGCAGTTCCTCTTGCTTGTCGCCATATGCTGTCTTCATGTAATGATTCCACTAGTTCAATATCTGAAGGAAGATCAACGTTGATCTGTATACGAACCTCACCTATGCACAGTGAAACTTCGTATATAATGTATGATAAAATACAAAACACTCACAATTTCAACATGTTATGTCAAGGATAAGCAAGACTAGATCATCTACAGTGAAGACTAATGTTGTAACACAATCTCCTGGGCCTGAACAAGGTCCATGTGGAAACTGTACTAGAGCTACAACTGAACTTAACTGCTATCAAGAGAAATTGCAAATACAACACATTTCCAAAAAGAAAGTACCAGGCAGCAGTTTGAAGAATTGAAAATGATCAATCCCTGCTCCTCGGAATTCAGCACTGCAGTATCAACAAGATGGATGATCAAAAGGTTAGTGAGGTTGAAAATGGAAATAATGCAGAAAGGATGAAACCTATGACGACATCACGACGATGAAAATGATAAATGAGTTTGAAGAATACAAATTAATCCCATCCATTGACTAGGTGCCTAGGTCCATAGTTAGCCACTAACTCTATCCATGTCAGAAACGTAAACAAAGCCACAAACACCCAAATTATATCTGCTTCTTTTGATTCTTTTTGGGCTTTTTACAGCATACATACAGCCTCTTGGTGGTGTACTAACTACACACTGGATTGTTTTGAAATTACAACCTCCTAATGATTTTTAACAACTGGAAGGCTTTAATCCGTTAGTTGTTTGGGGAGGGGTCCTATCAACCCCTTGCCCTTTAGGCTGTTCTTCTTTTGCCTTGATATAGAAATATGTTTTATCTTGTTTACTATCAAAAGAAAAACACCCAATTTAAGTAAATACACTTACGTGGTTATAACCTTCTCTGGAGGTGGAGCAAACCAATATGGTAATCCAAGGACCCCAAAATTCGAGAATTGGAAGCTTGAGCACTCACCAGATTTTTTATTACATTTCAAAACCACCTGTCCAACTTCAAGAGTAAAGGGCTAAATAAACTAGCAAAAGATGAGAGTTGAGCAGAAAATCAACAATTCATCAATTGAAACATTGGTACCCGAGTCGCAAATGATTATGCAATTTTCAAAAGATGTTAAAGAAGATAAAAGATCCAAGTATGGCGATCCCCCTGTGGCAATATTTGCATCACTTGGCCGCTGCAACGTACCATCAGATATCTGTTTTAGAACAGACAATCTGTCCATGATCAACTGCCCGTAGCTCTCCATAATCCTTGAAAGCCCTATCCATAACACAGATCCTATAATTAAAATTTCTCAATGACGTCAGCCTTAGCAAAGGAATCTATAGATTCTGTACCTCTAACAACTTCGATAATTTTTCCTGAAACCAAATCCATTGTCCATAGTGTCCCAAGACTACAAGTGTATGAAGAAAAACATAAGTAGATGAAAAGAGCCAGCGACCCATATTGATTGTGATACAGCGCTGTAAATACACTACTACAGATAAGAAACATATGGTATCAAGTATCATACAAAGGGGAAACTGCAGAAAAATATAACAAATGATTAACTCGTTGAGAAAATAAAATAATGTGCTGCACGCACTTTTATCCTACCTGCGATTTAAAATTAATAATCTATCATCCATATATCTAATCATGTGCCAAGGAAACATTAGAGACTGCGGATTGAAGTCTTTTACTTCTCTGTCAGGAATGCTTCCCAGACCAAATTTATCCATAATCCAGCTCCAGAACTGAGTACTCTTCTTATTTGAATAGTTTTCTGGATACAGGGTTTCCACGACACGCTTACCCAAATCAGCTTTCCTAATGGCATGGTTCTGGATAGTCAACATTGAGTACAGAAAAAAATTTAGAGTCACTTGTTCAAAGTAAACAAAATGGGGAAAAAATTCAACTGCCCTGGCAACAATCAATTTGAATTCTCAAAGGGAAAAGAAAAAAAAACGACACTTTTAATTTGACAGTGATGTTTAATGATAAAAAGGTCACCCTCCTGTCACCCATTTCTCATGGATCTCTATGTCTTATCATTTCAAACGTTTACTTGCATGACTGATATTTAGAATCTACAGCTTACACAATGGAGAGTTATAGGGCGTTTCCTACTGCTTAGTACTTTGAGATTTCTCAGGGGCACAGCCTCATCCTTCTATCTTCTGAAACTCAATTGTGGAAAAAAGTTCAGATGTGTTGACTGGAACTGTAACGCGTGTCTCCACATTGAGCATTGGCGCCAAGGTTGAGGCGTTTTTTTTTCTTTTGAAATGGATACGAGCCTCTTTATTAGTGATAATAATAAGACTAATGCTCAAAGTACAAGAAATATATACTAAGAGCGAAAAGGACTAACAGAACGATCAATTCAACTCTACAGGACAAATGAATTGATCAAAAACTACGAGACCCAGAGCAAACAAGAGAAAACAAAATACAAAGCACACTTAATTAATCTTACAGCTGAGAACTTGCACGCTAATAGCTTAAAAATGGATGGAGAGGAAACACCAAGAAAAGGAAAACAACCAAGCTGTTTCAAGGACTCCGGATTACCTCGTGTAAGAAGTCCATGGAACCTTTGAGGGACGCAAAATCTGCTGGGAAGGATTGACCAAACACCATTCCACAATCAGCTGCAAATGATTTCAAATGATCTGGAAGTCCGATTGGTTGAGTCGATGGTGGGCAAACGAAATCCTTTTCGTCAACTTTCAATTCATTTTCCAATTCTTCATCAATTTGAAACAGAGCATTTAGGTCTGTTCCTAAGGGCTCCATTTGCAATTACCCCTCATTTCTGTCTGTTTTTTCAAAGTGAACAAATTCTTCACTACTCACGCTGAAAGGAGCATCAAAAGTTGTTTCGCGCTTCTTTTTGGATGGAATGACCAGACTATGACTTGGAGTGCCTCTCAGGAATTTCACATTTGAATTGGGCAATGAGAAACTAAAGTATTCAAAGTGTTAAAGGTGAGAGGATTAAGAATTTGACCCCGTTAGCTTGAGGGGGCGCTTGTATGTTAGTACAATCGATTCTAATACATCAGGATTACGCTCGGGGAGTAACTTCTCCTTGAAGATTCTCTTTTTTAGATGCTTCCTTTGGTCTCTTTCTTCTAACAAAATGTTTTGAGAATGTCTTAAATAATTGTAAGCATTTCCTCACTTTTAGAGATATCTCTAACAGAGGACGAAATCGAAGAAGAAGAAATTGAGAGGGAAGACGAGGAGTAATTTGTGAGATGTCCGAGCAAGGTCTTGCTTGCTAAGGCTCTTGGGATTTTCTTGAGCATTACAAGTGGGACGGTCTGATTTTTCTCTTCCTCCTCTAATTGCACTTCCTCATCTTCCTCATCTTTGCTCCCTCCTGTTTCGTTTGAATTACGAAACGGATGAGTGAATTCCAGCAAAATTCCTTTAGAAGTTGTCCAATGTTGGACTTTGACAAAAAATTTCCCCGTAAAAAGAATCTTCCTTGGATTTCTTGGAATTCCAGCAAGACTCCGCTGAGATCTGCATCTGAAGCTCAACCTTCTTATTGGTGAGGATAAAAGGATTCCTTTGAAAATTGGGATTGAATCTCGGGGAGAAGGAAATCTAACTCAGAGGTTAATGTATCACCAACTATTTCTTCATCAATCATGACTGATTTAATCTAACCCTATCTATAGAGTTAGGTAAATCATGTATGAAAAGATCTCCACGAACCTTGTTAGGCAGGTTGATTGCTGAGAAATCATCAAAATTTTAAAATTTATGACCCCTATTATCATCAGTTATTCAGCTGCAACGCTTTCTAAACTCGCAAAATGAGCTCCAATTGTTTCAAACATTTTCCTACACCAATAGTCTAGTTGTAGGTTTCTTATTGAAATCCATCCTCCATAACCCTTCGAGTGTATATTGGTCTGCTATGGGAATATTTGTTCCATTTTCTGAATTTAAAGCAAAAGGCACCAAACTCTTGCCATTTGCCAGGATTCACAATGAGCTCATCCAAAGCTCCACAATGCATATCCACCAAAGCATTTTCTGCAAATAGGGGATTAACGATGACATTTGAATCCAAGTACAATTTCAGTATTTCCTTGATCTCTGCCCAATTATCAAACTCAAAGAGCTTTGAAACCACCCAAAGTAGAGATTTGAGCCTTTTTCAGCACCTCAAAATTCAGCCTTTTTCAGTTCTGAATTTAGAAACTTCAACCCTTCCATTTTCAACTTTCCTTTCTTATAAAAATAAGAATTCTCTAGTCTTCGAATCAGATCCAAAATGGCTTGAAGGAACCAAATAAGCTGTGAGTTCGAAATTGGTAGGCTTTCGTTGACATTGACGTTTTCCACCTGGAAACAACAGGTTGTCTATTTTGTAGCTTTCTTTTTCCATTTCTATCTTTGAATTCTAACAAATGGTAGACTGAAAGATAACTGGAATGATGAACTGACCTCATCCAAATTTGACAGACTCCTTCTAACCTCAAGAGGAATTTCTTCACTTTCTGCCTACACTCATGGACGAGTGGTTGATTCTTTATAGCAATCTGAAGTTAGAACTCACACCTACATGGACGAATCTCTCATATTTGGACTGGAATTTTGAATGGATACGATCTGAGGTGAGATTGGAGTTGGAAAAGTAGAGATTTGAGCTGGGACAACGAAGATCCGCAATGCCAGATCTAAGATTTTGCTAGGCTCCGACAGACTTGTACCTTCGACAACGAAACGAACGGCAGGTGAAAAAGATGACCAGATCTGCTGCGGCTGCATGTGAAGAGCTCTGGACCTGCTATAGTTGCGCGAAAAACACTTGACAGGCAGATCTGCAGTCAACGGATCGTTAAGAACGCTGGTCACCGACGAGCGCTGATTTGATAAAAGTCAAATGTGATCACAACTCCAATGTCGAGTGTTCATGCAAGGCGAGGCAAGCAAGGTGGAAGGGTGAATGGTGGGAGAGAGTGCCCAGAGAGTAGTCATTACTAGTCTGATGACTACTCTCCCATGACTGATAACCACTGAAGACATCTTGACTATCTCGATGACTACTTTGCTATCTGATAAGAACGAAATCCATATCTTAACCAAGGGAGAGATTCACTCCACGAACGAAGGGAAGACCGCCACTCCATATGTTGACCGAAGAAAATCTTAAGCCTGAAATCTCTCTTTTGATTTCTGAAAATTAATTCTCTTTTGACTAAAGACTCCTTGGAACCTCCTTCCGACTACCACACGGTGTTCCACGAAAGCTCGACAGAAGGTGATAAACAGATCGTTGCAATTGACAACCTGACCCCTAGCTTTGTCCAAGTTACGGACTCTATAGATGAGGTTAGTGAAACAGAGCTTCTACCATCAGTCTCTCCTAAGAAACCTTTTATGTTGAACAAGTAAGTGGAAGTGCTCTTATAGTACAATTTGTGTATCAGTGTTATCAGTAAAAAAAAAAAAGGTAATGGGCAAAGGGTGGGGCCTCGAATTGGAAACTTATAAGGGAAATCAAAGCCTTAATTAGTGGATGGGAGAGGGATGCAAACATGGCCTTGGAAGATAGATTTCAAGGACAAGATGTGTTCCCATGTTAGTTTTGTCCTGAAACGTGAGGGGTCTCCACGCTTGCCCCAAAAGAGTCAGTGGTGAAAGATCTCCTCATCAAATTCAACTCGGATGTTGTTATCCTCCAAGAATCTAAGTTGTCTAATGTTGATAGATGGTTAATTAAGCATGTTTAGAGTAGTCGGCATATAGGTTGAGTTTCGCTTGATGTTGAGGGTTCCTTGGGTGGCATCTTAATTATGCGAAAAGAAGACTCGATCTTTGTCAACAACACCGTCCTCGATTAGTTCTCTCTCTGTTTTCCGTAGAACTAACGTCCATTTTGTTGGTTGGATCACATGTGTTTATGGTCCTTCTTCCAATAGAAGTAGAGATCTTTTCTAGCAGGAGCTTTCGAATTTAAATACCTGATGTCTTGATTGTTGGTGCATAGGGGGATTTTGATGTTGTCAGATGTAGTGAGAAACTTCTGAGGGTCATACAACTAAAAGCATGGTGAAGTTCAACAGTCTTATTGAGGAGCTGGATTTAGTTGATATCCCTCTTTGAGATGAGCTCTTCTCGTGGTCCATATATGCAACTTCGAAGCTTGACCGCTTTCTGGTTTTAAAGCCTTGGATTGAGTTCTTTAAAGAGATCGAGGTTGACAAACTTTAGAGGCTCACATTAGATCATTTCTCTATTTTACTTACACTTGGCACACAATCTTAGGGTCCAACCCCTTTCAGATTTGAAAATATGTGGCTTAATAATCATACTTTTGGTAAGAAGATAGGGTGGTGGAACAGCTTTATTGTGGAGGGCAGGCCAAACTATGTTTTTATGGAAAAGTTGAAAAGGCTAAAATCTATTTTAAAGAAGTGGAACAAAGATGTCTTTGGCAATGTGATGGAATCCGTAGGAAGAAATAGTAATTCTATTATATTGAAAGTAATAACAGAAATACAATCCTATGTTTTCCTCTCTCTCAAGGAAAAACAGAAAAGATTCTAATCCTTCTCCAAAAACTCAAAACTGACTCTCCCGCCCTTTACAAACTTATTTATATTGCTACCCTTCCCCTCACTCACACGTGCCTCACCCTCACGTGTTATTTTTTATTTCCTCTCCTACTGTACTGATATAACATTGGTGGTCTATCATTACTCTCCTTCTCCAAATTCACCTTGTCCTCAAAGTGAAAATCTGGAAAACGCTGTATCATATCCTCATATAACTCCCAAGTAGCTTCATGTTGTGGTAGACCTTCCCACTGCACCAGCACATCCCAACTTCCCGCTTTGTTTTTCACATATCCATACACTTCTTCCGGAATATCTTTCCATTCATGGTTTTCAGTCAAACATGGAACATCATTTCTGTTCTCTTCGTGCTTCCCAAATAACTTCTTTATCTGAGATACATGAAATACTGGATGTATAGTGGAATTCTCAGGCAGTTCCAGTTTGTAAGCTACCGGCCCAATTTTAGCTATCACTCTATACGGCCCAAAGAATTTAGGAGAAAGTTTTTCATTTCTTTTCCTTCTCACAGACACCTGCCGATATGGCCTTATCTTCAACAATACCAAATCTCCAACTTGGTAATGAACTTCTCTTCTTTTCTCATCCGCATACTTCTTCATTTTGTCCTGGGCAATTCTCAAATGTTCTCTTAAAGCTCCTAATACCACATCTCTTTCTTTCAACTGTTCATCTAATGTGGAATTAGTAGTGTCCCTCTCTCCATAGTACACCAAACGAGGTGGCAAACGCCCATACACAGCCTGAAATGGTGTGCTCCCTAATGCACGCTGATATGTAGTGTTATACCAGTATTCTGCCCAAGGAATCCATTTAACCCATTCTTTTGGCTTCTCTCCACAAAAGCAACGCAAGAATGTCTCCACTCCACGATTAACAACCTCCGTCTGCCCATCCGTTTGTGGATGATACGCTTTGCTGTGGTTCAACTTTGTCCCTGCTAAACGAAACAATTCTCTCCAAAAGTGACTCAAAAACACCTTGTCCCTATCAGAGACTATGGATTTGGGATATCCATGTAGCCGTACAATCTCTTTCACAAACACTTCAGATATGATCTTTGCTGTATATGGATGTTTCATAGGAATGAAATGCCCATACTTACTGAATCGGTCAACCACTACAAATATTACTTCATAACCTCTGCCTTAGGGAACCCTTCCACAAAATCCATTGATATATCCTCCCATACCCGAGTCGGTACTTCTAAGGGTGATAACAGACCAGCTGGCGAAAGTGCCAGAGTCTTATTTCGCTGACAAATCATACATTCCTCGCAATATTTCTTCACTTCCTGTTTCATTCCTTCCCAATGTAGTTCCGCAGCCATTCCCTTATATGTTCGCAAGAATCCCGAATGACCTCCGAAGACTGAATCATGATAAGTATGTAAAATTGTAGGGATTAATTTGGACGTTTTGGATAACTCCATTCGGCCTTTATACATCAACATGCCTTGCCTCATCGAGTATTTACCTTCCTTCCTCTATCCTGTCTCGTTTAATTTCTTCATAATGTTCTTCAACTTCTCATCTTGATCCACTTCAGCTTTGATCACTTCTAAATCAATCACATTGGGAGCTGTTAACTGATTTAAATGTACTGTTACTGGTACTCTAGACAATGCGTCAGCTGCTTTGTTTTCCAACCCTGGTGTATAAACCACTTCGAATGAGTATCCAAGAAGTTTGGATATCCACTTTTGATACTGAGGTTGAATCACTCTTTGTTCCAAAAGAAACTTTAGGGATCGCTGATCAGTTTTGACCAAAAACTTCTTCCCCAACAAGTACGGAAGCCATCTTTGCGCAGCCATTACTACTGCCATCAACTCTCTTTCATATACCGGCTTTACCCTATCCCTCATTGCTAACGTATGACTGTAGTATGCAATCAGTCGTTTGTTTTGTACCAATACAGCCCCCAATCCATATCCAGAGGCATCAGTTTCTATTTCAAAAGGCACACTAAAATCAGGCAGAGCTAAAACCGGTAGTGTCATCATGGCCTGCTTCAGCCTATGGAGCGCTTCCTGAGTTTCTTCTGTCCACTTAAACCCCCCTATCTTCAATAATTGCGTCAGAGGAGCAGCAATTGTCCCATAATTCTGGACAAACTTACAGTAATAACCAGTCAATCCAAGGAATCCTCGTACCTCCCTCACAGTAGTTGGAACGGGCCACTCTTTTATAGCTCTGATCTTTTCAGGATCCACTTCCACTCCAATTTCAGAAATAATATGTCCCAAATAATCTACTCGGAACTGAGCAAAGCTACACTTCTTCTTGTTCGCATATAATTCATTCTTCCTCAACACTTCCAACACTATACTCATATGATCCAAATGATCTTTCAACCCTTTACTATAGATCAAAATATCATCAAAAAACACTAAGACAAACTTACGAAGGTATGGTCTGAATATAGTATTCATCAACGATTGAAAAATGGACGGGGCATTTGTTAACCCAAACGGCATCACCATAAACTCGTAGTGACCCTCATGAGTTCTAAATGCAGTCTTTTCAATATCATCGGTACACATCCTAATTTGATGATATCCAGATTTAAGATCAATCTTAGTAAACATTATAGCTCCATTCAGCTCATCAAACAACTCATCAATCAATGGGATTGGAAACTTATCAGGTACGGTTACATTATTTAGAGCCCTGTAATCTACACAAAAACGCCAGCTTCCATCCTTTTTCCTCACCAGCAATACAGGACTGGAATATGGACTCGTACTCGGCCTTATTACCCCTGATGCCAACATTTCTCCCACCAACTTCTCCATTTCTGTCTTTTGTTGATATGCATACTGGTAAGGTCGTACATTCACCGGATCAGTTTCCTTCTTAAGGTGAATTTGATGCTCTATCACTCTTCGTGGTGGTAAGGTTTCGGGCCATTCAAACACATCCTCGAAACTTCTCAATACCACTGCCACAGATTCTTCTATAGTCAATACTTCATCAAATGAATCCTCCTCTTCTAAGGAATCCCTCCTTTCCAACATTCTACATTCTACCAAATACCCCTGGTCCTCCTCACCCCAAAACTTCATGAGGTTATTTAAGCTAACTCTTGCCTTTGTCAGACTGGGATCACCCCTTATAACAACTTTCTCTCCTTGATGTATGAAAGTCAGAATTAAGTTCTTCCAATCCACTTCGGTTATACCTAGGGAGTACAACCATTGCATTCCCAATATTGCATCCACCCCTCCTAACTCCAATGGCAAGAATTCGTCAACCACCTTCCATTCTCCCAGCATCATTTCAATGCCTTCACAAACTCCTTTCCCTTTTATAGCCATTCCCGAGCCCAGTATGACTCCATAATTTGTAGTACTCTTCGTGTTTAGCTGCAACTCCTTAACTAGGCTTTCCGAAATGAAATTGTGTGTGGCTCCACAATCTATCAATATTATGATTTCTCTTCCTCGTAGTTTTCCCTTCACCTTCATGGTTCCAGGATTGGATAACCCAACTACTGAGTTTATCGACAACTCCACCACAGTTTGGTCTTCTTTAACAACTTCAACCGCATTCAACTCTGTCTGTGCATTCTCCTTTTCAATGATCTCATATTCATCATTCTCCCCCATCACTACGAGCATACGCAATTCCCTCTGCTCTTTAGTTTTACACTTATGATCATGAGAATATTTCTCATTGCATCGGAAGCACAGCCCCTTCTCTTTTCGCGATTGAAACTCGGCATCAGACAGCCTTTTTGTTGGTCCTTCCTTTCAACGTGAAAATAGATGTGTACTTCTTCACCAGATGTACCTCTCAACGTGATCGTTCTCATCGGCCAGTTCAAGTTCCCCTTATTATCTCCAGATGTCCCAATCGTACTAGTTTTGCTACCACCTGCAGAATTACTCAATTTCCCTCCGGAGTAACCAGGAAGATTTGCTTCCCTTCTAATATCTTCCATGTTTTCTACTTTCTGCGCAATTCCCATCATCTGTGATAACCCTTTAGGTTCACAGAAATCCATCTCAGCTTGTATCCAAGGCTTCAGTCCTGACATGAATGTCTCTTCAACCACTTTCTCAGGCAGATCTGATAAAGGAGCTACCCATTTATCAAACAAATTCCGATATTCCTCCATCGTGGTTGTCTGTTGTATGCGCAAGAATCGGCCGTATAATGAGCCTTCCCTCGCCGATCGGAACCGAACTAACACTCTCTCCTTTAAATTCGCCCAATCAATAAATTTCTCTCGCTCTTCTTGCGACCGATACCAATTCAACGCCGGTCCTTCGAAACTGATCGTCGCCACAGTCATTTTTTCGAATTCAGTAAGCTTATGGATTTGAAAGTACCTTTCGGCGCGAAATAACCACGAATCCGGATCATCTCCATTGAAGATTGGCATCTCCACTTTCTTAAACTTGTTTCGATCATAGTTAACATCCTCGTTCGTTTTCTTCTCCACGTTCTTCGGTTCACTTTCGCAAACGGAAGATCCTTCGCCTTCGCTATTATTTTTCATCAGAGTACTCCGCATTGATAATTCGGTAATCTTCTCATTCATCGTCGATCTCTCCTGAGCGGCTGACTCCATGAATCGTATCATCATTTGATTCTGCTTCTCCATTCCTTTCGCCAAATCGTTCAACGTTTTCTCCATCGCTGGTAATTTTCCGATTTCTTTTTTGATTCCTTGAATTTCTTGATCGTACGTTTCCATTTTCTCCTCCATTCTTGTTTGCACCATCTTCGATTTCCTAGATCAGAATCGCACGCTCTGATACCAATTTGATGGAATCCGTAGGAAGAAATAGTAATTCTATTATATTGAAAGTAATAACAGAAATACAATCCTCTGTTTTCCTCTCTCTCAAGGAATAACAGAAAAGATTCTAATCCTTCTCCAAAAACTCAAAACTGACTCTCCCGCCCTTTACAAACTTATTTATATTGCTACCCTTCCCCTCACTCACACGTGCCTCACCCTCACGTGTTATTTTTTTTTTCCTCTCCTACTGTACTGATATAATATTGGTGGTCTATCACAATGTTTTGTCTCATAAGAATTTATCAACTGACAAGATTCACTCCTTAGATTTTCTCGATGAGTCCAACTCCTTTAATGAAGAGAGGAAGAAAGAGAGAGATGAGTGTAAGAAGGATCTACTTGATATCAATATTAAAGAGCAACCCTTATGGGCCCAGAAATGCAAAATTACGTGGTTGCAAGAGGGGGATGAGAATTCCAACTTATTCCTGTAGGGTTTCTGCTCAGAAAAGTAAAAATATCATATATGCTTTAGAAAACAGCGAGGGTTGGCTCCTTTTAAGGAAGATGAAATTGTTGATGAAATTCTTAGTTTTTATGAGCAACTTTATGGAAGTAGAATTGACCAGCCTTTTACCTTTGATGGTCTTAACTGGAAGTCTCTTAACCCCACTGATTCCTCCACTTTACAAGTCCCATTCGAGAAAAAGGAGCTTCGAGAGGTTGTTCTTTATTTGGGTAATATCAAGTTTCTAGGGCCAAATGGGATGTTGGGTGTCTCGGTCGCACTTTTGAAAGTGTCACAAGGCGATGGTGAGGCACTTTTTCCCGCTCGAGAACAAGTTAGCCAATCCAAATCCAAATAGCTAGTGGCACAATGGATGTATTTTGCAACCTCCACTCCCGTTCTTGAGAAAAGGTTTTAAAAAACAAGTTTAGAGGAAAAGGTTTTTGCAAACTTTTGAAAGCACGTTTGAGAAAAGAGATGAAGTTATAAGGCTATAAGCAATAAGGGACAACAACTTTATATCTTATAACTCGTGGATATGAAGGTATGATGATAAGTCTTACCCCCATATAGTACATTCTGAACAAAAGGGGAACTAGTAGGCTCGCATATGCTAATGTGTGAGATGACACACTTAATAAAAATATTCAAAAAATTAAAAAGGAATGCTTGGTGTTGGAGCGGTCATCTGGCCACATGCAACACGCCCTAGACAAGCATGACCATGACATCGGGCGAGTTTTATAAGAGGTCTTGGAACATCTTAAAGCTCGACCTTGCTAAGGTGTTCCAGGAATTTTTTAATAACGGGATAATCAAGGAGAGTTACATGTCTTCTTCCTAAGAGGCAGAACACGTCTAAAGTGAATCAATTCAAACCCATTAGCCTGGTTACTTCTCTCTATAAGATCATTTCCAAGGTGAGTGCTTCTCAAGCTTGTGATAAGGTTGATTGGTCCTCTCCTGACACTGTCCTTAGATTGAAAGGGCTCGATAGGCGTTAGAGAAGATGGATCATTTGAGGTTTTTCCATTGGCAACATGACATACGACTTGACTCACCTACAGTACGTTGATGACACTCTCCTTTTCTGTTCTTGGAAACAAGATAACGAGTCGGTTTGGTGGACTGTCTTAAACCTTTCTCTCCTTAGCTCGGAGATGTCTCTTAACAAATCTAAAACTTCTATCCTTGGGCTTAATCTTGATATTGAAGACATCGAGCTCTTTGCTATTCATTCAGGTTGTAAGGTTAACCATCATGGGTTGGACTAATGATAAAAAAGGAAACATGGTCTCAATAACTAACTAAGAGGTCATAAGTTCCAATTCATGGTGGCCACCTACCTAGAATTTAATTTCCTATCAATTACCTTGACGCCCAAATGTTGTAGGGTCAGGTGGTTATCTCATGAGGTTAGCCGAGGTGCGCGTAAGCTAGCCCGAACACTCACTGATATAAAAAAAGAGTCATGTTTTTAGGTTTGAGTCCCTCCCTTTTAGTTACTAGGGTTTCCCTAGGTGGAAAGCACTCAGATAAGGAAGCATGGTTATCTATAGAGGACAAGCTTAAAAAGAAGGTGGATAAATGGAGAAAGTTTCTCAAACTTACACTTGTTATTCCTAAAGACAATACCTTGCTACTCCTCTCTTTTACAGGCCTCGAGCTCCATCATCAATTGTTTGGAAAAGAACTTTACACTTTGTTTGGACAGGGGCAGGTGTAAGCCCATTTCCCAACTTGTGAATTGGAGAGTGATTTCCTCTCCCACTTCCCTTGGTGGCCTCGGTATTTGCTCCCTTCATCAAAAGAACGCTGCTCTTCTCATGAAATGGCTTTGGAGGTATACCCAAGAGAAGGATGTGTCGTGGATGGAGACAAATTATTGATGCTATTACGGGGTTGAACATCTCGACTGGTTCTCTAAGAATCCTAAAAAGGGCAAGAAAACTAGAATTTGGGCCACTATTCTTAAATATAGAGAGTAGTCTTCTCAGACTAAGTTCATTGTTGGCAATGGTAAGAAGATCAGATTTTGGGAGGACATTTGGTGCGATCCTTAACCTCTTGCTGCGAAATCCCCTAACATTTATGGTTTCTCTCAAAAAGGAGGATGTGATCACAGATTGTTAGTGTGCTAATAGCCTTTCTTGGAATTTGGGCCTTAGAAGAAGGGTCTTTGATAGAGAGATGGGTGACATGGTGGCTTTGCTGGAAATTCTTAATTCCTGGACTCCTCTTGATTGCCCGGATTGCCTTAAATGGAAGATTGCGCCTCTGGTACGTTTAATACTATCTAAATAGTGTAAAAAGGCCTCCTAGCTCCACCCTTCCCCTGGTTTGTCTTGTGCAGAAGCTCAAAATTCCAAAAAAGGTCAAATTCTTCATGTGGTCCCTTGCCTACAGAAGTTTAAATACTCACGGTAAACTTCAAAGAAAGCTTAAGGGGGCAACCCACTCCCCTTCTATTTGGGGCATGTGGGAAAAATGATGAAATTCTAGACCACCTCTTTCTCCATTGTGAGTTGTGGGCAAGGGTTGGTCCCTTTTTTTGACATTTTTGGTTTAGCGTGTGGCGCGCTGCCTCTCCAAGAAAGTTGACAATTGGATGATTGAAGGCCTTGATTGTCATGTCTTTGGTGGTAAGGGTAGAATTTTATGGAAATGCGCTTCCCACTCCTTCCTTCAGTGCCTATGAAACAAAAGGAATAGCAGAATTTTTTAAGATAAGCGTGCCTCTTTTAATTTTTTTTGGACAGTCGTGCAACACACGACCTCTTAGTGGTGTACGAATTACACTAAATTCTTTTGTAATTGTCCTTTCCATGAATTTTAACAACCGGAAAGCTCTTCTATGTTAGTTTTTATAGGTGGGGTTTTCCCAATCCTGTGCCATTGGTTTGTTCCCCACACTTATTTTTTATTAGATTTAGTAGGCTTGGCCCAAAGGGAGATTTGACCTAACATTTTTTCCTTTTTTATCCCACACTGTATTCTATTTATTTTACCCTTGTATCATTTGTGATTATGAGAAATTAATAAAAAAAGTAAATCATGGTTTTTCTCTCAGTACTTGGGTTTCCAAACAACTCGGTGTCTCTTTACTTTATCGATTCGAATAAATATATATCTTTGTTTCCTATCAAAAGAATATATATTTTTATTTTTATTCTATGGAAGATCCTATTGGTGATAACAATATTGACAATAATGAGATTTTTTTCTCTCATGATTACGAGTATGTTAGCTAGTTTAAGCAATATTGTAATGTTAAGAACAGATAAAATTTTAACTTTTATGATTTGATTGTGATTCTTAATTTAAAATGAGGCTTATGCCTCGTCTCTCCAAGAGAAATGCCTTGAGGCTGCCTTAAGCTTTTCTTTATAGAAGCAACAACTTTCATTGAGAAAAATGAAAATATACAAAGACTGAAGACATACAAAAAAACAAGCCCACTAAAGGAAGGGGATCTAACTAAGGAAAACACCTCGACAACGCCTTAAGCCTTTTAAAACATTGATGAAGTTGCAGTCCCCTCAATGTAAGTGCACACGGTTCTTTTGTAGTGAGCTTCTTTTGGTGTTTGCTTGCATTCCTTGTATTCACTACTCTAGATTTAGAAAAAAAAACTCACACACTTCTTGCAGAGGGAGGTCCTCTCTTTTATGATTGGTTTTTTGTATGCTCCTGTATTCTTTCTTTCTTTTTTCCTTAATGAAAGTGGTTTTCATTTCATAAATAACTTTTTCAAAAAAAAAATGAAAGCTCTACTTTTAATCAAGATGCAATACAATATTGTCAAATAGTAAAAAATCTAGATCTAGGTATGCTGCCAGCAGATAGAATTCTAATCATGTATAAGTGTATCAACTTTAAAAGTTCACATAAAAATATTGTAAAGAACTAGCGCATACCTCAGAGTCCACAAAATACAAGCAATTCTGTGTAGAATGATAGAAGGAAGCAGCTGGACGAGCTAATTTGACCAATTCAAATTCTCCATCCTCAAAACCTGGATAAGAACCAATCTGACATATAAAATGTAAGCATGTAACCATGTAATGCAATAATACAGTAACCTGTTCTGAATTTATAAGGTATGGTACGTAGATAGTGTAGAAACCTAAAATCAAAGAAAGTAAATGAAGTCTCAAAACTACACCTTTACGTTAGAGAAGTAGAACTGCATGAAATTATATTGAATAGAACTCAAAGCACATAGTTGTACAACCTAGCTCTAAAATCTATAGAACAGTTCCTGTTCAATGTCATTTAATATATCATAAATAATCAAGTTCTAAT
>CM046886.1:11215978-11451686 GCA_025688845.1 Cucumis hystrix
CTGCATGAAATTATATTGAATAGAACTCAAAGCACATAGTTGTACAACCTAGCTCTAAAATCTATAGAACAGTTCCTGTTCAATGTCATTTAATATATCATAAATAATCAAGTTCTAATGACACACAATTATCACTATTTATGGCATAGTATTTTGGTGGTCGTCCAAGGAATAAAGAGAACTGAGGAAGAAAAGTAGCTGCAATAAATAGATAATATTATTTCATAAAAGAAATAATAAATAGAATAACACATCCTTTTTAATCATCGAGTTATTATTAATATACCTTGAAAAACAGGGATATTTAGTACCTAATCATCACCACTGAATCAATATTTAGATATTAAACATACCATGTCCAGGATCTTCCCGTAGCTATTGAATATAACAATCCGGTTATGATTGCTGTCCGAGAGGAAGAGTCGGCCACCCTCTTCATCTGCAGATATACAACCTGTGACAGTGGAAAATGTATAGGAACATTAAGAAAATGATAGAAATCTGGTTGTAGTAACTAGTTTGTTGAGGGAAAAGCTAGGGGGACGTTTACTATAGGGAGTACACGATAAGAGAACATAGGTTTCACAACAAATAAAGTAAGGTACAACACCCCCCCCCCCCCCCCCCCCACCAAAATAATTAAAACAAAAAAAAAAAAAAAAACAAAAAAAAAAAAAAAAAAACCAAAAAAACCCCACCACCCCCCCCCCAAAAAAAAAAAGGAACAACAACAATAAGAAGAAAAACTGTTGTAAATGGTAAAACGGTTGAAAATATTTATGAAATATAACAAAATTTCAGATTTTATCAATAATAGACACCGATAGACTCTATCCGTGGCTAGCTAAATGTTGGTTCATTTTGCTATATTTGAAATTTTCCCTATTAATAATAATAGTAATAGTAATAATAAAAAGAGGGACCATGTGTGTTCAGAGTATGGCCCATCTTAGGTAGGTATAAAGAAAGGAAATGCATGAAGACAATATGATAACTTGTAGACTTGTAAACCAACGTGAGCAGTAAACTCTCTCTCTCTTTGAAGCTGTACCTGGATAGTGGAGAAGAAAATTATGCATGAAAGAACATGAATTTGGTTCTTTGATCATTTCCGCTTGTTTCAGATAAGTGCTTTTCCCCATATTGGATAGACCAGATTTCTCATTTTCTGGTTCATGCAATTCCTCAATAGCTGAAAGTGCATACGATGTGAGAATAATGAACACTAAAAAATATATATGCATTAATGAAGTACGCATCAATTAAATGAATTGATAGACATATTCAGCACTAAATAACATGACTACAAGGATAAAATGCATCCGAATGAAAAAAAATCTAGATTCAACAGTAAATAAAAACAATATTGCAGTAAAAGCATATAGAGCAAGAAAAGATGATGCATACCTTTACGAAGAATGCTAAGGTCCATGCCCCTCTCACTGACGAGCAAAGGATTACTCAAGTCCTTGGAGATAATATAACAGCCTGCCACCTATTTGTACACAACAGTGACCCAGAAACCGAATCAGCCAACAGTACTAAAAATGGACACTCTTGCAATAACCGTTCAAAACAAAAAAGAATTTTACAGATAATTAATTTAAAAAAAAAAAAAAAAAAAAAAAAAAAAAGAGAACAGACAAAAAATATGATCGTATAAAGCGCTATTAACTTTTTTTTAAGATGAAATATTCATGAACATCATTCAATACAATCAAAATTATTTTTTAACATGTCAATGCCTAGAACATCCAAGGTGACCTGAATGGTAGGGGAGATGTCTAAAAATCCCCTGAAGTTGTGTTTAAGCCTCTAGTGGAAAACTTAGACCCCGTTCGGTAACCATTTCAATTTATTTTTTTTGTTTTTTCTGTTTTTTAAATTTTTAGTTATTAAAAACAAAAATCATCTATGTTTGGTAACTGATTTTGTTTTCTGTTTTTTAAAAACATAATGTATTTTTTTGAAAGCTTCTTTTTCTCATTTTCAATTTTCCCTCATAATTTTGAAAACAAATTTCTTGTTTAAAAAACAAAAAAGTGAATTGATTACCAAACACACTGTTTTTTAAAAGTTAATTTTCAAAAAAAAAAAAAAAACAAACAAATGGGTTATCAAACAGACCCTTAATAATTTAAAACCATAGTTGTCTTCCAATCCTGGCCTCACAATGGGCAAAGCCATTCCGGAGATCAGAAGGGTTGGCCATGAGCATACTAAGTACTAAAAAGAGTAGGCCACAATACAACCAAGAATGACATGAACAAAATTCACCCCTTTGCAGTTCTACCATCTTTAAAAAGGTTTAATCACATCTATTTTCTTAGCAGAAACCCAACTCAGGTGGAATCTTATACAAGTCCCAACCATAACCCAGGAAGCAAGAAGAATCACCATTCTTTATCTCAACCTAAAAACATACACGAGGCAGAAAAAGCAACAGTTTAACCTCACCTCAAAAATCTTGTTGGATAACAAAATGGGAAAGGAAATATATTCCCTCATTATAAATTGGATCATGTCACTTTTTTCAGCGACAGATAGGGTACTGGAACACTGAAACCCAATCACATGAAGATGAGGAAACCTACACAGGAAGGCATTACACTTAGCAACTGAACATGAACAAGTTCAAAAAAGAATAAGAATACTCAAGAAAACTCCAGACATATCTACTGCAGTACAGCAGTCGTGAGAACCTAAAACCAGGCTCTTCCATTACCTTTGCTGAAGGAACTTTACATTTTCAACCAAAACAACAGAATCAGAGCTTGTCATTTCAAGAAATTGATTGGCAAGAATTAAGTACTTTCCATCCTCCTCAAAAGTTACTTTATTTCCATTAGATGTATTCAACCAATAGTGGTTAGGCCCTGCACATTCGCACAAAAACATATAAACAAGAGAGAGGTAGGGAAAAGTTCAGGTGTATTTTGTTCATATCAAATACAGTAGTCATCTTTTATACATTAAAAAGAAAACCCCATATTTTGTAGCTGAAATGAGATGTTGGCAAGCTCAAAGAACCAAAAAACATTGCAAAAAAACTAACAAAACGGGGAAAAAGTCTGATCTACTATCACTAAGCTCAAAAAACGGGAGAATGCATTCATTGCAATTTTAAACAACACTTATCAACTTGTAAAGTAATTCTACGGAGGTAATGAGTATAAGATGGATATAGCAAAAATAGCAAATGCATGCTTTGTGGTTAACTTGTGAATTTATCAGCACAGAAGTACACAACAAAAGTTCACAAAAAATCCCCCCAGAGTTCGCTATTGGTTGAAAAATAAAAGCAACTGGTTTCAATCAACTAATGGAATGTGAATTAGATTAGGTGATTTGTGCTTCTGCAGTTCAGCTGCCTACTAGTTCTAAAATAATTAACAAAAAAGCATGCAAAGTCTCCAGATATATATCAAATCGTTTTCTTTCTTGAAATGGAAGGGAGAAACATTGATTATTTGTAAAGAAAATACATGGTTTGCATGAACGTGATGTTAAACCTTTAATACGGCAGGTAAGGATATGGATAGAAAAGAAGACTCGTCTAATGTTGATTATGATGTGAAGAAAAGGGAGAATGTACGACCTTCAGACTCATCTAAGGTTGACTTAATGAAGGAAAAAATGTCACTTGTGGGAGAAGACTCGCATTGCAGCTCGGTTGTTGTGAAAAACCTGAAAAAAACTGTCAAATATAAGTCAGAGAGACAACCAAAAGTTATGAAATTGAAACTACTAAGTGCGAACCAAGTAACACCACTCTACCACTTACCAACTCAAGTTCCACAGTGAAAGCATTAGCGAAGATTAACACATACCAAATTTTTATACTAAACACAAGGTTCAAAGTGTATGCCAAAGAACACTGGGGAATTTTTATTGAAGTCGAGATACTTGAATTTGATTTTCACGAATGAATGGATTATAGGAGGTGATTTTAACATACTGAGATGGTCTTTTTGAAAAAATCAAGTGCTCGGTCCTTTACCAGAGGAATGAAGTTAAAAGTGCCCATTGTCGCTCATTGGCACTTTAGCTTATTTACCAACCAATATGTCTCCAGTTCAAGTTTCCAATTCCTTAAAATCATGAAGTTTATTTGAAATAAGAAACAGTTTCTTTGATTCACCACATGGACAAATTTTAAAATAAAAAACAAAAATAATTAATCAATTAATTTAAATTTTAAAATTTAAATAATAAATAAATAAATATAAATAAAAAATGGACATTTTTAACAGACTATCATTGATAGAATCCAAAAATTTTGCTATAGCTTGTAAATATTATTGTTTTATGGTTTTGATTGTACACAATTCTATAGTTTCAAACATCACTTTCGACAACAAAGGAAGCTTTTTTAATGTGCTACTTTTTCTAATTTCCAACTTTTCTCAATTTCCAACATTATTTTCAACAAAAAACTTTCATTTCTTAAGAAATTGAATTTGAAAACCCACAAAATATAACCTATATATATTTATTTTTAACCCCGTTCAAATTTTTTCATTAAATGTATACATAATTTCACCTCAAAATATTTCTAAACTATATATTAATTTGTATTTACCTTTTTGTTACTTTTTTTAAATTTCTGCTCTTGGATCAACAATCAACATTTACAAAGATATTTACAATAGACATCTAAATGTTCTCTTTTACTTTAGAGAAATGATGTTTAAAAGTGATCCATTATAGACAGGTTCATTAACTAATTATAACAACTTCCATTAATTTTCATCAATTTCCATTTTCCATAAAATTGAGGCCTCAAAATTTCCATCAACATCAATATTTTGAACCTTGCCTATAGGTGCATTACAAAGGAACTCTCTGATTGGAGATTAAATAAGCTAGATCATAATGAATAAAATGATTTTGAGAATTATACCAAAAAAGCACAGTAGATAAAACCCTATCCATAAACTAATCAAACGAGGAGGAAGTATTGTTGTAGAGGCAACCATTTCTTTCGCTCCAAAGCATCCAAATAAAGCACTTGAACGAGGGCCAAGTTGGCCCTTCCCTTTCGAAGTACTAAGTTTTAGAGACAATCCATCCATGACATTGATGGACCAACCCTTGCCTTGATAAATTCATGAATGCTCTTGTCAAGAGGCCTCTCCCATCAACTCTGGCCACTAACCAATCTTACTAACTCTCAAATTAAAAAGATAGAGCATTCCTCCAATAAATTCGAAAATATGTATGTGTCTCACCTCTCCTTCGAACCAAACATGGACAAGTGGTAAAACCTAATCAGCTTGTAGAGAGGCTTGTAGGGAGGTGAGCCACAACTTAATTGAAAATTATAACAGGAATGCTAAAAGCATAAAACGATGGAATCTCATTACCCTCAGTTGCTTGCAACAAAGTCAAGAAAGTGGACTTTGTTAAATTTACCCAAGGTTTTTTTTCTGGTTGATTTAGCTGTAGAGAAACCAACATCCCCTCGACGATAAGGCCATTAATTTTGAAAGTTTCTTTGATCACTAATCCTTAATTGCTCTCTCTTGATGTAAATACTACCCCATCTGTAATAGCTATAGTATCACAATACTCGTGCCCACTAGAAACATTTATGTAGCATCGATGGCATTTCGGCACTTTCGTAAGTTCATTTATTCAATGAAATGATATTATCACTGTTTCTTAATACCCTTAGATCGTATTTTAAGCAACTAGTGCTGCTTTTTACAGCTGCAGTAATAATTAAAAAGTACAAACAAAATTATATCTAGCTCAACTTTCAGTATATGAATCATGTATACCTCGTAAAGTAGCGTCCATTATCAAAAAGCCTTCGATCAATTCTTTCAGAAACATGAAATAGAGCCACAGACAATGCTAACGAGCTAACACCATACCTATGGTGATGCTGATGGTAAAATCCTGGATGGAAGAAAAAAAAAATTCTAATCAGATATTTAAAAGAAAAAAATGAAGATGAACAAATGCAACCAAGTAAACGAAGCTAGGTCCAATTAAATAGAGGGGACGTATCGACAGAGTATTACCGGAATAGATTTGAGGTAAAGACCTTGAGATTTCTTTGAGTCGCCGGAACCTGAAAGCCATATTCAGTACAGAAGAACAAGAAGATGGCGTCAAGCCAAAGGGAACTTCATAGCCTGAAGGTGGCTGGGTTTTAGCAAGGTTTAGGGTGAATTGAGAGAATGAGGCGGGAAAGGGTAACTTTAAGAAAAGTTATTTCCACTTTTGCCCCCGATGAGAGACAAGTGGTAGCGTCGAGGAGAGCTTAGATTATGCGCGGCAATGTCGGGCTGAACTTCGAATTGGAGCAGAATCGGATACGGTTTTGATGGCCGCGGCTGGAAATGAGATTGTGTGTAACTGGAAGGAAAATCTTGATGGGGCCGAAGCTGGAATGGGGTGGGGTGCAGGAGGAGACTGAAACCGAAACCAATAATAGGGTTTTTTTTTCTAAATTATAAAAAAAAAAAAACTTTAAAATTTTATTTGGTTAATTATCATCAATGTAACCAAAACACAAAACATGTTTAACAAAAAGCAAAAGCTGAGAAAACATTAAAATATTTTTATAATTTTCAGATTGATTAACATTTTTCTTTTTCTTCTTTTTTCGTGAATTATTATCTTCTCTTTCTAGAATTCTTGTCTAGATTTTTTCTTTTATTTTTAAGTAATTTATTCTTCTGTTTAAATATTTTATTTCATTCTCACCGTTTTTAACAAGATTCTTTGACATGATCTAAACGATCGTTTACCATTGTCAACACAATCGTTTAAAATTGAAGTATTTCTCCATCATTAAAAAGAACTACATGATCGTGTATCATGCATAAACGATCGTAGATCATTCGTTTAGACTATAGTACACAATTGTTTAGAATAACATTACTCACATGTGTGTGGCTGATTAATCGCTGGTTGATTAGGGTATTTTTGGTATTTTCCATTGCGGACCGCAGGCTCTTTCCGTTTTCGAAATTGTTCTATATAGGCTCCTTTCTATTTTGAGTTAACAATACTCTTCAAATTGTGACGCCCCACCCCAAATGCCACTCTTTGCGACCAAATGGGGGTGTGCCGCCTAGACACCCATCGCATAGCTCTCCATGAGATGACACGTTGAACGCCTAGCAAGTGAAACAACTTACTTGTCTTTTTCGCGAAGCCTTTGCCTTGAACATAGACTTTCTTATCACATCGAAAATTTACAGCTTAAGACTTTGCTTCATCGCCTACTATTCTTTACACAATACAATTCAACTTTAGCTTTTGGGTGATAGGCTCAAATATTAATAACAATAATGCAATGGAATAACATAACATATTCTTTTTATTAACTTAACACTTTACATAGTTCATACTTTACAAATTACAAATTTTTTTCGAAAACCACAAAATTAAGACTAAGTTATGATCCACTTTTCTTCCTCCACTATCCAACGCTGCTCCTTGTGGAGGGGGGCACTTAGAGGTGTAAGGACCTCATTCTCATTCTTCTCCTCGATCGCTCAGCAACATGCATTTCAATGACAACCTCCAAGACTTCCTTTGTCTGGCTCAACTCTTCAACTCTTTTGCTCTCTGAATTTGGCCTTACCAACCTAGGTGCAGCCCTCTCCTTCTCTTCTGAACTGAGTGGCAGCCCTCAACGTTAAGGAGTGAAGTCCTTACCTACTGACTCCTTAAACACAAGATAGGATGACACGGCTTGCATGCCGCACAAGTTTACATAATAACCATTTTTTTCCAAAATTAGTTTGATGTATAGTGTGCTAGAGCAAGATAATCACATTTTTCTATAAAAAGTTATGTAAGTTTGTTTTTTCTTCTTGACAAGGAATTTATTCATTTGGTATGATATATGTATGGTCATATTTGAAAAAAAATTAATTTGACTTTAAACATCAACAATAGATTAAAAAAATTTATCTCAAGCACAAATACTAATTTTTTCCCTCCAATAGATATTTTCACGTTTTCTTTAATAAATACAATCTTCATCCAAATAAGAAATGATATAAACTTTGAAAAAAAATTGTATATTTTTTAAAATAAAAGTAGCATGTTTTGCTAAAAAGCAAAATTTTGTAATAATTCAAGAATTAACATTGATTGCAATATTATTTTTTAATGCATTATGTCTTAAAACATTAACATAAAATCACTTTTAATCCTCTCCATTTTCCACTTTCATTTTAGAATACCTTTTTATGCAAACATTTTTTCTTCAATAAACTCATTATCAAATAGTTTTAATGATAACAATAGTAATGTATCTTTTATACTTTTTTTTTCAAACGATGTATCGTTTGTACTTTTGAAAATTAAATTTGTTGAATTTTGTTATCATGTGATTTTTTTGTTGACTTCAATTTTTTTATATTCATTTAACAAGCTAAAAGAGTCACGTGTTATGCACGTGTTGAATGACCAGTGAAAATAAAACTATGATACAATAAATTACAAAAAATACGACCTTTATTTCCAACACTCCCCCTCAAGTTGGAGCATAGATGTCAATTAGACCAACCTTCCAACACAAGAATCAGAGTTTTGTC
Source organism: Cucumis hystrix (assembly GCA_025688845.1). Lineage (NCBI taxonomy): Eukaryota > Viridiplantae > Streptophyta > Magnoliopsida > Cucurbitales > Cucurbitaceae > Cucumis > Cucumis hystrix. Next base: position 11,224,543 of record CM046886.1, read on the forward strand.
ATAGTAATCAGGTGAGAACATCAACAATTTTTTGGCCAGACGAAATGTACGAAATAGAGATACTGTCATTATCAAGTTTCTCCTTTATAAAATGTGTCTCAATCTCCATGTGTTTCGTTTTGTCATATTGAACTGGGTTTATTAGATATGCTTAAAGCAGATTTGTTATTACCTAAACCAGTAGATCTACATAGAGGCCAACAGGGGCATGTGCCCCTCTCAAACTATTAGTTTTTGTATTTTAATACTAATTTTAAAGTATAATTTTACAATATATATTATGTAATGCATCATTTAAATCAAATTCAAATGGTAGAGAAGTGGTTGTGCCCCTATTCTCTTAACTGTTTAATGTCAATTTTAGTTTTCTTCAATTGTCTATTGTCACCTCCTATAGTCCGCATTGTAAAGTTGTCACTGGCCTCGAGGACTAAGGTTCTAACACATGTCACAACAGTATTATTCTTTTTCGTAGGATCCAACTCACCGAACACTTAACTTTTTATTGATCTCGACTGAAATTGGCCTCAAATCACTATGAGTTCACCAATTAAATCCTTTTGTCTCCAGTCTTGGCCAAACACAGCACGAGATGAAATCCTTCAAATTTCCTCTTTTACCTTCAATCTCAATTAGACTCGTCCCTGAGATTGCCTAAGATCTTCTTAAACTTGCTTCTCTACATTTAATCTCGATCGAACTCAACCCCAAAATTGCCCAAGAACTCTCTAATTTCTTTCTCTTCTACAAATCTTGATCCAACAAGCACCAAGATTGCCTCAAGATTATACTTCTGTCCTAAATTGTGCTCAGAATTCCACATGACTACCCGAGATATATCCTTCTCTAAAATCCTTCTATCCTTCATCTCGATTTGCCACAGTCTTTAGATCAACCTTCTATCTCAACACGAGTGTCACATAGAGGGTCTTAGAGTATGATAGAGCCTAGTAAAAGGGCTTCTTTAGTGATAGGCTTTAAGAGCTGAGATTAGAGAAGATATGCACACCTGATGTATCAAGTAAGCTAGATTTTAAGGGTCATTCTAGTGGTTTGTCCTCTAGGTGACATAATTCAGGGAATACCTCTCAAAGGTAGAGGCAAAGGACTCTTAGTTAGCTGGTCAGGTTAACGATAAGGTTTTGAGCGAGACAAGAGTCTGCAGCCAATGTAGGTAGAGGGCCATTGTATCGAGATTGTGGTAGACTCCATCAAGGTACATGACTTGTTGATGTCGATGTATGCTATCACTGTAAGCAGACAAACCACTTAAAGAGAGATTGCCCATAGTTGGGGGCAGAGTTGTAGAGCGACCAAAGGGTCAAGTCCCAATCAGTAAAGCAGTTTAGAGCTCCAACGACTGAAAAAGATGGGACTAATGGGTCATGGCAAAAGTGGGTTGTGCGAAGACCTCGCCAGCAGGACAAGGTTGTACACCATGACTCAACAGGAGGCGGAGGACAACGCCAGAAGTTATTTACTAGTATAGTTCTCATCTGTAATTTTCTCACTTATGTTTTATTTGACCCAAGTGCTACGCATTCTTTCATGTCTAGCATGTTTATGAGTAAGTTGGGTAAGAAGTTAGAGCCCTTAGCTAAAGTGTTAGTTATTTATAATTCAGTTGGTGACATAATGCTAGCTAGTGAAGCATTGCAAAGTTGTAAGGTGCTACTGGAAAGTGTTAGCTTATCAATGGACCTTTTGCCATTTGAGTTGCAAAATTTAGATGTGATACTTGGAATGTCATATCCTCTCCCAGCCATCTCTGAACCTAGAAGAAGATGTGAAGATATCAAGCATCACCCTATGGCAACACTCGACATCAAAAAATAGCATAACGACTTAAAGCAAAATTTAGCGAAACAATAGGGAATAACATTTAACATCAGAGTACTACTGCAACTCTGTTACAAAGTTCTAGCTCAAGTAGGCCCACAACGATATATATATATATACACATAAACAAGATAACATAATCCTTAAACAAACAAAACATTCAACTACCCTTGCTCTCAAAACTATACAAGTTACAACAACCTAAAAAGGTTAGTTATTTACAACAATGTGGAAGTCCTGATTCTTGATGCACACCTGAGTCACACAAGCTATATGTTTGGAACAACTCGGCCACCTGAAAAGAAAGGAAACGATGAAAAAATTGAGCTAATAAGTACAATGAGTGAGTTTTCGAAAACAACTTCCGAAAACCATTCCAAGTTCATGGTCAAACAAAAGTATATAGCTTTTAATAATTGCATAAAAAAGAAAAACGATACATATTTCCTTAGAAAACATTTCGTAATCCGGTTGAGATAGAGTTTCACATATGCCCAACCCTTGACAAGACAAAATTTCTCATGCCTTGCCATTGACAAGACAGAGTTTCTCATGCACTCGCCATTCCTTGTTAGCTTTGTGGAATACTCATCACAACAACTGCTAATATCACTGAGGGTCTCTACTAGTAGAGGGTACTCAAGAAAAACATGTATATCTTCCAAGACACCAATTTATCTCAATAGGGTTAAAAAACATTAGATAAACTCTTTAGAAACATGTTTTGCAAACATTTCATTAACATAAAGTTTGAAAACTATCAATCATTCATCGAGACAACCCAAAACATAATCTTTCCATTAAGCAACGATTCATAAAATCAATTTTCATAGCAATTCATTTTGCACTTACAGATCACAGCTTAGCTCCTAATGGTTTGTAGACTCGACCTATTTTCTCTTGGCCTATCAAATAAACCAAACTGAGCATTAGCACCTTAAATAGTCTTGTCTTATAAACCAACTCAAAATGATGCTCAAAAGACAAAACTTATCAATCTAAAACCTAGATACAAAAGAACATTTCATATTGTTTTTCTAGAATTTTTCATATTCAACAACCTAACTTCAAATACTCATAACTTCCTCAATATTTGACCAAAATTAATGTACTATACATCCATCTCTTCATTTTGAAACCCTCTACAACTTACTTGAAGAAATAGAAACCAGATTCCCCAGGATTAACGTAGAAAATGCCTGAAACACAGGTAAAGCAAATTCGAGTCTTCTACTTACTTCCAATTTGATCCTGAAATTAAACCTACTTCCAGTCATTGTTTGTTCACAATTTTTTTCCAACCATACCAAATAGAGATTCTAACTCAAAGAGTACAATCTAGAATACTAAAAAAAAATTGAGACTTCATGAATTCATTTTAAAAATCTGTGACTCAACTTCTTCTACGAAAATCATTAACTGAACTTCAGTATTTGCTCAAACCTCCTTCACAACACTTGTTAGAAAATGAGTTAACTTTCAATTAAAATTAATCTTACCTCCTAATTTCTCCTGAGAAGCTCAAACCAACTCAAAACCCAGAGATTGTCTATGAGCTCCAAGCTTCTATCATGACTGTCACTTCCTTCACACCTTCTTTCTTCTTTTTCACCCAAAAACACAACCTTCTCCTTCTTCTTCTACCTCAGATCTCCTACAGACTCATCCTTCAACTCTCTAAAAAAGAATTGATGAAAAGAAGGATGAAAGGATTTTGGTGGTGGAGAAATTGCATTATGCTCATTTCCTATTTTTTTTCTTTATTTAATCCCCCACTTCCCATATTCCTTTCAAATAACTTTTTTTATTCTTAAATATATATATATATATATATAATTTCACTTTATTCTCCTTATCTTTTTTTTTTTTAAAAAACCAATATGTTTAAAATAACTTAATTTCAACCAACTACAGTAGCAAAATAATTAAAGGAAGTTTTAGGGTTTACATGGAATGGACTTCCTGTATGTACATTTTGCTTCTATGGATTGCCATAAGAAGAAGGTAGTTTTCAGGAAACCATGATTTCCAGAGGTAGTGTTCAATGGCAAAAGGAAAGTTGTTTCATCCAATTTGATTTCAGCTCTGAAAGATGAGAAGTTGTTGAGGAAAGGGTGCTCATCTTGCACATGTGTTAGTAATGCAGGAAGAGAAGTTAAGACCAGAGGATGTTCCAGTAGTGAGAGACTACTTGGATGTGTTCCCAGAGGAAATATCAGGACTGTCACCTGATAGAGAAATGAAATTCGCCATTTAGTTATTGCCAAGGACAACACCCATCTCACAAGCACCTTATAGAATGGCTCCAAGGGAGCTAGGTGAACTAAAAGAGCAACTCCAAGAGTAAGTTGACAAGGTATACATTAGACCTAGCATATTACCTTGGGGAGCTCTAGTTTTGTTTGTTAAGAAGAAGGATGGCACTCTAAGGTTGTGCATATACTACAAAGAGCTTAATAAAGTCACGATACATAATAGTACCCTTTACCACATATCAATGAGTTGTTTGATCAGTCGAGAGGTGCATCAATGTTCTCTAAGATTGACCTAAGGTCATGTTATCACCAGTTAAAGATTAAAGAATCAAACATTCTGAAGACAACCTTCAGAATAAGGTATGGACATTATGAGTTCCTAGTAATGTCATTTGGTCTGACAAATGCGTCGACAATGTTCATAATGTCTATACCTTCAAAACAAGGTATGGACATTATGAGTTCCTAGTGATGCCATTCGATCTGACGCATGTGCCAGTAGTGTTCATGGATCTCATGAATCAGATGATCACCCGTTTAAGGACCAGTCTGTGATAGTATTCATTTGTGACATTTTGATATTTGTAGTATAGGTTTATGATACATTCTTGATAAGAAGCTTTACTTATAATTCTTATTGTGTTAGTTGAGTTATTTTCATCACTTGGCCAGTGTATATCACCAACTACCCGAGAGGACAAGTAGCACGGATATTGCAAACACACGCAAGAAAGAGTTTTCTCCTCTATGAGATAACTTCCATCATTTGTATCCCTAAAGGTGAACAAGTGTGGGCAATAGGCACCGAGAGGTTGTTGTCCTTAAACGTGAAGCTCTATAAGTTTTATAGGTAAACACTTCTAGATATACATTGTTTGGCTGAGCTTAGTCATTTGAATCCCGACAAGAGACCAAGTCTGACGTTCAATGACTCTGAGAGAAGCACGTCTTAATCATAAGCTAGTTAATCAAGCTATATCGCATTGAGGTGGCCATATAGCTTATTCGTCTAGTAGCATTAGAAATTCTTTCACCCCCTTCTTTAATACAAGTTAGTTTACGTTCACATCATCTCAACCACCTCATCAAATTATCTTTACAACGTGCACTAGGTGTACATAAGTAGTGAAGGGATTAAAGCCCTTGGCAACAGAAGATTTTCCAGAGACCTTAGATCAATTTAATAGGGAACTTAAAAAATATCGTACATTGGCAAAATGATATAGAAACTAACTTTCTTATTATAAACTAAAGGTTAACCATGTTTTTTCTAATAAAATATACAAAAATTTATAGAGAAAGAAGACTTACGTCATCAACGACTCTGAATCTGCCAAACACCAAACTTGGGACATCACCACTCGGGGACCTTCCTATTCTCTGGGATTTGATTAATTTGTGGGAACCAATTAGAATGGAAAAAAAACCTTTTTTTAGAGAATCTCTTAGAGAATTCACAAAGAGACTAAAGCTCAGATTCTTAATATGTGTATTTATAACTCCCTCTTATTTAGAAAGTTGGAGAGAATCATGAGATTCTATTAATTTAAAAAATATTAAATTAATAAAAATATTAAATTAACTAATTAATTAATAATTAATCAAATCATATTTAATTAATATTTCATTTAAATCATATTTAATGAATATCTCTCACATATCTTATAGTTTTAATTTAATTAAATAAAATTAAACTAAACTATTAATTAATTCTAATTAATTAATTGTTAAATTAAATATGTTATATTTAATTTAATTCAAATTTGAATCATATTCAAAAATAAATTTCTCTTATAACCTATAGTTTTAATGCGTACATGATATACATTAAAACTATAGGTTATAAGAGAAATTTATTTGAACTCATTCAAATATTTTATCTCTTATAAATTAATTTTGAATCATATCGAAAATTAAATTTATATGATGAAATTTAATTAAAATATAAACTTTATATTATAATGTATCACCATACATTATACTAATTCTTAAAGTAAATTTGAACATTTCAAATTACAACCAATATAAATAAATCTTATTATCCTTTACGAGCTAGGAATCCAATTCACATTAAATTAATATTTGAACTTATTCAAATATTTTATCTCTCATAAATTAATTTTGAATCATATCCAAAATTAAATTTATATGATGAAATTTAATTAAAATATAAACTTTATATTATAATGTATCACCATCCATTATACTAATTCTCAAAGTAATTTGAACATTTCAAATTACAACCAATATAAATAAATCTTATTATCCTTTACGAGCTAGGAAGGGGATCTAATGGACCTACAGATCAACAACTACAACGATATGAGATTAATTGGCTAAACTCATTAACTACATTAATCAATATTCGTTAACTGTGTGTACACTCTACTAAAGACACAAAATTGAACTCTTTTCACTATAGATATATTTCTGTGTCCACGGATATAGATAAATAATAGTAAGTTAGTCATTCACGAGTGTTCATAAGACCAATTTGGTCAAATTATCGTTTTACCCTTGGATTACTTCTAGTCCTTAAATACCAATGCTCCTCGAATGAACAACTTGTTTATGGTCCAACCAATAAACAGAAACCCCTCTCATACCATAGAGAGGGTAGGGTCATTTGTTCAAGTCCAAGAGACACCATTTAAGGAAACACTCATATACTTACCCTAAAGTAGGGAATGAGTGAATTTCATCTTGTGTGATTATATTCCCAGCTCTCCACTCGGTTTTGTCCCCAAAATGATAAGCATATTGAGTCACAATTTGGCCACTCTCACTCATACAAATCAAAGGACAATCCCACGCAAACAGGAGTTCATAATACACTCAAGATTAGGACTAAGTTACCTAGGTCATCCTGATGAAATAGAAACCTAACTAGTTAACGGAGTTACATCTAGTGGTTACTATTTCATGGTCCAATCTTATGCAAACCCATTGCATAGAATACCTGCACTCACATGTCATCTACATGAACGCATTTGATCATTGCGTTTGTATCAAATACAAAGTGAGTCGTATCTATAGTGTTACCAAGATAAGGTACCTAGTCTTATCTCTCTACTATATGTAAACCTAAAACCCTAAGGAACCTAGATTTTTTTTAGAACTTGAAAGGGGTTTGGTTTTTAAGTGATGTTAATTACAAGGAAGTGTTAATTTTGTGTGTCATGGTAAGTGGAAGAAAGGAAGGTTAAGTGGTTGTGGTTTAAAAGCTAAAGAGAAATTAAGTTGAAAAAAGAAAGTTTTTTACTAAGTCCATAGGCTATGCGTTTTGGCTTTGGTATAAGTGTTTAGAGGTTGTATTGGGAACCAAGGGAAGAAGAAAACCTCGTAAGAAGTTAGTTTGGGCATGTAGGACGCATGGTAGGTGGCAAGAGAGGAGAAGATAGAGGTTATCTTGCGTTTTAATGTGTGGCCAAGAAGATCAAGTAAAACCTCTAAGCATGAGCATTTTAGTTGATGGCTAGGCGAGAAGAGAGCATTGAGAGGTTTACTAGGTGTTTAAGCTTGGCGAGAATGAATCCTTAGAGGTTAGCTAGGCATGAAGAGTGTAGCAATGAGTTTGGAGGTTTGCGACAAGGCTAGAGAGGTTAGTTGGCGGTTTGGCTTGGCGTTTTGGCATGTCCTTGACTTTTAGGCGTTTTGGTTTGGCATTTTGAAGAAAGGCTATGTGAGATGGACTAAGAGGTTAGCTATGTGTTTTGGACATGCATGTGACAAGCTTAAAGCAAGCGGTTTAAAGTTAATCCAAGTGTCTTAATATTATTAACATGTATTTTGAGGTGGAAACGTAGTTTGAGGTGTCCTAAGAAGGTTTAAGGGTGGATTAAGCAAGGTTGAGGTGTCAAGATAGTTTCATGCAAGGCTTTATATAAATAGCTAACTTCTAAACAGAGTTTCTCACAACTTACTCGTGAAAAATCACTTATTTTGGTCTTGAAAGTTAAAAAATTAAGTCTAGTTTGTGAGAGAGGGTTGCATTTTGATCAAGAGAGGGCGAGAATGTCGTTTTCAGGTGATTCTAAGCAAGGTCCATTTCTAGAGAGCTACAAAAGTCAGTTCATGAAATTTTCCTTCGAAAATTTGAGGTAAGAAAGTTTAGACAATTTAGAACAAGTTTGTAGAACAAAGTATTTTTATTTGAGTTATGGATTTTACGATATAAAGCTCTAAATTAGAAGGTTCTAGTCGAATTATAAATTTGTAGGCAATATAGGTTATTGGCTGCATGTTAGGGGTTGCTAGGCGAGGTGAGCATGCGTTTTAGGTTAAAAGAGGTTAGTGTTGCATTTAGGCTGGTGTTGGACGCATGGCCTGCGTGCAATGGACGCGCGGCGAAGGGAGGATGCGTTGAAGGTTGCGCAAGCTGTAGAACACGCAACTAGGTGAGGTGCGAGACATGCCTGTGCGTGAGGTTAGCACGCACGACAAACCTTTTGTGAGGTTAGCTCGAGCAGCTCAACGTGCGTGGCCAATGTCCTGTCGCCCATCCCTGAGTTGCTGCCTAATTATTTTTGCAAGAAGAAGAAGAAAAACAGAGTGTTGAGTTGCTATTAAGTTGTTCGGCGAGAAAGGCTACGGGAGAAGGAGAAGAGAAGCTTTTTAGTAAAGTGTTTGTGAGTGTTTTTATTTTTAAAAGTTTTGAGAATATTTCTCTTAAAAGCTTTTATGTTAAAATCTTTATTATGATTCTTTTTACTGATTTGAAAGATGGATTCAAATAAGAAGTGTTTCAAAAGAGATTTTTGTGAAAAGTTTATTTGTTTCAAGCATGATTTATAATGTTAAAGATTGATTTGATGATTATGATTTCAATACTATGAAATGGTTTTCAAACCATTAGTTGTTTTCTTGAGATGATGCTAACGTTTATGTGCACATAAAGAGTCAAGGCCACCATGGGGTGTGAGGCTACATGGAGATAAGAAGCTGGCTTAGCGGTCTGAGCAACAAGGATGAATCTGTATACTCTCGAATGCTGAAGAACTCATCGTCTAAACGCGAAGTTATGTGACCTAGCATAGAGAGTGATTCAGGATCCTTGGCGAATGGAATGCCTCGTACTTGACTCACTTTCTAAAATTTGACCCTTTTCCATGGGTGTTATCCTTACTTTTGCTTTTCCCTTTCTGGTATGATGAGACAGTCTTATTTTTCTCCAATCAACATCCTTAATATTCTAAACTTTCAAATCTTAGTCCAACTATTAAATAAACAAAAAGTAATTATCTACAAATATACTTTTTATTTATTAACTTCATAAGCTTTCCTTACATACATAAGCACACATAATTTACAGCTGATTTACATAAGCACACAAGAAACATACACTTTTTTTCTTCATCTTTTTACATTTAGTACTTTTCTTCTTTTTCCTTTAGATAACCTAACGAACTTATCTTTTTCCTTAATCTATGTCGCTACTTGTCGTCTAATAAATGGAGCTGCAGAGACTACCCTCATCTCTACTTGTCTATCCAGACTAAATGCTTAACCGTTGTTCTTATGTTGTCCTTTTTTACAATAGAAGTAACATTAATTTCATCGGTAACACGCTTTCCTCTGTGAAACTTCTTACACTTATAACACCGCTTCTTTCTCTCTAATTTCAAAGTAACTTCTCCTTGTCAAAACAAAATCCTATTGACTCTTGTTTACTTTCTTCCTCCATTTTCTTCAATCTCACCTTCCGATAGTGGTTGAAAAAGTATTCCCTTCCAAACATATTTTGGAACACATCCCAATTCTGTTTAGCTTCCTCAGCCATATCTTCCTCCAGTGTAAACCACCATTCTTTTGCATCATCTATGAGCATGGTTTCAACTAATGATACTTTAATATCCTCATCACAACCTATTATTTCCAAGCATTCTCGCACCTTATGCATCCACTCTTCTACCTTGGTAAGATATATTGATCCACTTACTTTTCTACGCCATAAAATTCTAGACATCCTCTTACATTATCGTTTTCCATGGATTTATGAGTAATAGATATTTTCTTGTTTTAGTGTTTGAAATAACAATAGAGAATACTTACATGGATTTTTGGCGCGATTGTGTCTCAACTGCTGCTTACATACGTTGTCTGCCAGTCAACTTTTATTGAAAACACAATTTTATTTGAAAACTTACTTTTCTATAAAACTTGTTCCTTTTTCAAAGACTAAAAACTTTCTGTAATATCAGGTTGTATTATTAAAACAAACTTTGACTTTTAGTGCTTTGTTCCTTAGGAACTTCATTGCTTTGATACTAAGTTGTCACACCCTGTCCCAGGTACCTGCTTGCTCTTCCTGAGACGTGGTGTGATGTCAGCCGAAGCTGTTCACCTCCGGAACAACCTCAACTGACACATGACATGAATACTTGCAAAAATTTTAAACAGCAGAAGTCTTTTAAATTGAAATACTTTAAACCGTATTGTGACCCATTTGATTTTTTTTATATATATAAAATGTATCATAGAAAATGAACAAAACCAGAATATATAAGTATTTGAATAATCAAAATACTATTATAAAACAAAACAATGTCCTTGTATAATGAAAACTAAGTTGGCCTAGCAGCTGTAAGTTCAACATACGGAGATCCACAATCTGTACCTGGAAAGTGGAAAAACATTTTGAAAGAGTAAGTCGAAAGACTTAGTGAGCAATGATTTTATAAAATAGGTTTTCATAAACATTTTAGTATAAAATCGAAGTTTAAATACATTTATCAGTAAATAGTCATAACATGAAACTTGAAACATTTGCATAGCTTTTCGAAGACATTCCTCCATAGCCACGGGCATTAATTACGGCTTCGTCCGAAGACAGAACAGTCGATGGGTATCTAACTCTCCTCCTTTAAGGCATAACAATATACCCTTTCCTAATGGCCAATAAACTATAGGCTCGTCAACCCTACCATCAGTACAGAGTTAACCAATGTATACAATAGGTCTTATGGAATATTCGAGTATGGATAAAAACATTTGAAAACTTGAAATATTTCCTTGAAGTATTGAAACATTTCCTTGAAATCATGAAATCATAACATAGCTTGAAAATATCATTTCGGTAAACATTTATCAATAGCATATCTTGTATAAGAATTTGAGATCATGTTTAGCAAATTATTTTACAAGCTATTGCTTAGAAAGCCTGAAAACATGTTTAATAAATACTTTAGAAATTATGGTGTTTCTCACAAGCTATTTCTTGTGTGGCATGATAACATGTTTAACAATAACATTTAGAAATCGATGTGTTACTCATTATACTTGTACAGATCCTTGGCTGAAAATTCCTCCTAATCCTCTGTCCAGAAAAGAATATAACGCTAACTACAACAACTTACTTACAGCTAGAGATTTATGCACAAAGAATAAATTATGTCAAGGTGGGGGGTTGAACGAACTAACTTGTATGCAAGAAAAAGGTTAAGGGGAGTCTACACATTATTAGGTAATTAAGTAGTGCGAGAGTCTTAATGTGATATAACTGCATAATCAACACATGATTAAGGAGACCTTCTCTCGAAGTGTTTAGAAGCCACACTTGCTCACCTTTCGGGATGCAACTGACTATCTTGATTAAGCGAACTATACCTAGATGACTTAACTTATAATACTTATAGAACTTCTCATTTAAGGACAACAACCTCTTGAGACCTACTGTCCGCACTTGTTTACCTTGCGGGATACAAATTCTAGAAGTTACCTCTCTAAGGTGAAGTTTGTTGTCAAACTCCTCCTTACAAATTAGCCCTATCCTTGTTACTTACCCTCTCAGGTAGTTGGCGATTGACACTAGCCACGTGATGAATATAACTCAACTAATGCGACAAGGTTTATAAGCTCGACTTCTTATCAAGAACTTATCACAACTCTAACTAGTGATAACACATTGATAGATAAGAAGTCAAGAAACGGTGGATTGACAAGGGGTAAACATGCAATATACGTATAAAAAATATATGTCTTTGGCTAATGTACAATATGAACATCACATATATTACAATGACATATAAAGATGGAGAGAAAGAAGAATGGAAAAATTACTACAAGTTAGGGGAAAACTTGGAATGATTCTTCTCTTGCTTGAACTCCAAGCTTATGGTCCATTCAGACCTCATTTGGCCTATTCGGACCTTCCTTCTCTTGGTGAGGACGAAGTGCTTGTATAGACTGCTTTTCGACAGGAAACTTCTATTCCTCCTAGTGTGTCAAGGCTGACATCTAGCCGTGTGAAGTCACATCACTCCAACTACCATCCTTGTCTTCTAGTGAGCTTTCCTCGCATGATGTCGTGGTTCCTTGCCTGGGATTGTTAACCACCAAGCTAGTTCCCATTGCGTAGTCTTTGCACGAGATGTTCTCTGTGATTTGCTCCTTCTCCTTTTCCAATTATCCTACATTTAGACATGGTAATTGCGTAAATTAGGTATGACACTTATGTATGCTGTATTTCTAATATTTATGAATTTACAACATGAGTCACGCGTTCTGATCATCTTCTAATGCGTTTTGACCTCATTATTCTAATAAAAATGGCTATAATAACGATCATTTTTGCACGTCATTATGTTGCCTCGCGCGTGCTTGTCGAGCGCATGTTGGTGCTCCCCGCATACCATATGCCTCGCTAACCTCTTAAGGCAAGGTCATTCGTGCAGCCTGAGTGCATGCCTTGCCACTCAATTGTGCGATGGCCTTGTCATGTGCGTGCAACCTAGCCCAAAATAACCTTTAAACCCAAAACGTACGCCCATCTCACCCACACATGTATGACTCACGACCACTACCCAGAACACTATTTTACTTCTAAAGTCATAACCAAACTTTAAAAAAATTATAACTTAAAATTCATAACTCTTTTAACAAAACATTTTTATAAAAAGTTGCTCTAAATTGTCTTAACTTTTTTACCTCAAATTTATGAAGAAAAATTCTGACTAATGCATCTTGTAGTCTTCTGGAAGTGCACTTTGCTCATATTCACCCGAGAAAACACCTTCTCACCTTCTCTTGATCAAAACACAAACCTCCTTGAATTCAAAATGCACAGCAGTTCTCTCTCACAAACTAGACTCAATTTCTAAACTTTTAAGACCAAAATGAGTGATTTTGCATGAGTGGGTTGTGAGAAATTCAGTACTGTAGTTGGCCTATTTATAGAGTTACTTGCATGCAATTAAGATGACACTTAATCTCTGATTAGACTCACCTCTTAAGGATGCACTTACACCTCAACAACTCCTACACATCCTCCCTGCCTACAAAATGCATGATGACATGGTTATGACACATTTATTGGGATTTTTTGTCACATATCCCTCACCCACTTACTATGAACTACTTCCCCTATTCACCTTGATATTGATCCATGCAAACACTCTCCGAAGGGAGTCCGCTCCTATGCATGGCGCAAAGCCCTGCATGGACCTCACTGTGTGAACTCTTAGGGACGCTAGAGGTTAAAAGTACACTACTTCTCTCTAGCTAAAGTGTTCTATAAAGATTTTAAGGGTATTTAACTACTTTAGGATTTTATTCAGACTAACTTGAACAAATCCTAAGTCTAGGTTAAATATCTGAGCATAACCATTATATCGGATTTTAACCTACGATGTCTAGGTGATAAACTAGTTTTATTACCTCACATCTTTCACACATGCTCATAAAACTAGGTTAACTAGACTCAATAACTGATTACGATCTCCAGGTAGAAGGTGTTCCGTAAACCGTCAACTTAAAAACCTTCAAACCTTAGTCATCTTATCTGACTTGTTGACAAGATCTAATCAGGTGAGCCTCTTATAACCAGTTTTATAAGATATAGACCTAATTCTACAAATAAGGTAGATATTTTTTAAGCTAGATGACATGCAAGTTATTTTTGTTACAGATTTTAAAAGTCTAATTCATTTTATAACACTTGTAAAAGAACTAGGATGAACTATAACAAATAACCAACAGACAAACAATATATATAACAATTATATAAAAAAAATTAATATAGATTTTAATTTATTTAACTTTTAACTAAATCATGTTTAATTAAGTTAAATAATTAATTAATTAATTTCAATAAATCATATTTATTCAAAATTAATATAATTAATATAATTAATTAAACAATTAATTAATCAAATTAATTAATTTCCATATTAACTAATCACCATGCATACTATACATTATAACAATTATAACATACTTCCAATGCATGAACATGTTAACCTATGGTGGGAATTTAAATCTATATAGCATACTTTATGCACATACAATTTTAATTAAAATATACATCACATGCATAATTAATTAAACACCCTAAAATGGACTGGTTTTGGCTCCTAAATTAAACTATGAACTAAATTATTACAATAATAATTTGATGAAGTACATTAGAGCTCCCGAACAACTCGAACCGGCTGGAAAATCTTCAAAAATCTACTGAATCGGCCCAAAAACTCATTGAACCGGTCCAATAACCCAACATTTGGGCTTGAATCGGCCCAAAACCACCAAGCCAGACGGTCAGGCGCGGATGGGAATCAACCGGGTCAAACTCGGGTCGGGCAGACATGGACCAAATCAGATCTGATGGAAACCGGGCTCGCTGGCCTTGGCCGTGGGCGCGCGAAGCGGGCCGAACGAACGGGAGCGGGGTGGGCGGACCGGGTGGGACGCAGGCGGGCGCCGGTTGGAGCGGTCGAACGCGTGGCAGCGCGATATCGCGTTTATGTCTCTAAGTTCAAGTTTACATAACAATAGCCTTGGGACCTTAGTTTATTGGCTTTAAGATTATAGTATTAATAACGACTTATTGAATAGAATATGATTACAAACTACGAGTTTTAGGACATAAATTCCAACAGGATTTACACTCCTACTACGTAGGGGGTGTTCAAATAACTTGACAACCCGAACATTTCATCTTCATTCTCATATATGTTGCAGTCGAGAGGATTCATCTTCATCTTCCTCGATGTGTCGCAGCCGAGAGGATTCATCTTCATTCTTCCTCGATGTGTTGCAGCTGAGAGGATTCATCTCCATCTTCTTCGATGTGTTGCAGCATCCGTCATCATCTGCATCTTTGACGTGTTGCAGTAGTTATCATCATCTTCATTCTCACAGGTGTTGCAGCCGAGAGGATTCATCTTCATTCTCACAGGTGTTGCAGTCGAGAGGATTCATCTTCATTCTCACATATGTTGCAGCCGAGAGGATTCATCTCCATTTTCTTTGATGTGTTGCAGTAGCCATCATCATCTGCATCTGCAACGTGCGATCTTCATCCGCTTCTTTAACTTGTTGCAGTGGTCATCATCTGCATCTTCGACGTGTCATAGTCGATTGGATCTTCATCTCCATCTTCGATGTGCTGCAACCAAGAGAATCATCATCAGCATATTCATCTTCAATGTGTTGCAGAAGAAGCAGTGGGCGCCATTAGCACCTGCATCTCTGATGTATGTTAATCATCTGCATCTCCAACGTGCGATCTTCATCTTCTTCTTTAACGTGTTGCAGTGGTCATCATCTGCATCTTCGACGTGCCATAGCCGATAGGATCTTCATCTCCATCTTCGATGTGTCGCAACCAAGAGAATCATCATCAACATATTCATCTTCAATGTGTTGTAGAAGAAGCAGCGGGCGCCATGATAGAGTTGGATCTTCTATCATGTACAAACCCAAGAAGTCGCAGCAGCAATGGGCGCCATGATAGAGTTGGATCGTCTATCATGCACAAGCCCAAGAAGTCGCACCAACAGTGGGCGCCATGATAGAGTTGGATCGTCTATTATGTACAAACCCAAAAAGTCGCAGCAGCAGTGGGCGCCATGATAGAGTTGGATCGTCTATCATGTACAAACCCAAGAAGCAGAAGCCGAAGAAGTAGTGGGCGCCATGATAGAGTTGCATCGTCTATCATGTACAAACCCAAGAAGCAGAAGTAGAAGAAACAATGGGCGCCATGATAGAGTTGGATCGTCTATCATGTACAAACCCATGAAGCCAAGATGCTTGCATAGAGCCTTCAAGGAATGGCTGGAAAAAAAAACGTCAAAGTGAAAGTCAGTTAAAAAAGAAAGTTAAGAAAAAAAATAGTATTTGAAAAAAAAAAGAATAAAACAAAAACAAAAACAAAAATAGAAAAGAAAAACAAAATAAGAAAGAAAGAAAGAAAAACCGAAAAAAAAAAAAACTTTGGAGAATGCAAATACATAAGGAAAGGGTGATAAGCAACTAAGGAGAATGATTTTTGCTCTAACTTTCTTCTCTATTTATAGAGAAAGAAAGATATCAAATCTCCAACTTTTCCTCAAACTCCTCAACAAATGTGTTAAGATTGAGTTAGTAGTTGGGATTAGTTCCTAATATTTTTCTTTATTAAAAACAAACAAATAAGTTAATTCTTTAAATTTTTGTTTTCCTAAATAAATCTAGGATTGAAAAAAAAAATTGAAAAAAAAATCCAAATCATTTTTGTTTTTCTTCTATTGCAAAGAAAAATAAATCAAATTAGGGAAAAAAATCAAAACTTTAACTTAAATTCACATTTTGATAAGTTGACAATATTTCAATTTTATCATTTTTTTAAGTCACAATTATCCCATTAAATTGATGGGTTAAAAAAAAAAATTCTCTTGGCCATATTCCAAAGGATTTTTATTAAAATCAAAATTCACTTTAAAATTGACATTGGGTTGTATTCCAAACTTCATATAACATTTCAACTACACTTATATCCAAATGCATAGTGTGATTAATTTGACATATTAACTGAAGTCAAAGTCAAGAACAAATCACTTGTATTTTTTGTTTCAGCTTATCGTTTTCGAGCTCGCCCACCCATACATGTGCACTAATCTCGAAAAGGGGGCATTTATTGAGCAAGAAATTTTAACCAATTAAATTATGCCACATTATCACAGTAAATATGGTCCAATAAACAAATAGGCCCAAGCCCAAGCCCAAGAGGCAAATGGGCTCAAGTCCAAGCCCAACTCGCAAATGGGTTCAAGTCTAAGCACAACAAGTTAATGGATCCAAGTCCAAGCCCACCAAGCAAATGAGCCCAAGCTCACCTAAAGCCCATAAAATTTCTCAATAAATAGAGACCATTGTCATTCATTTTTGGGGGTCTTTGGTTGAAGGAATAATTGAAGCTCTGAAGCTTTGAAGAATTAAAGATTCAAACTTCTACAAGCTCTCAAGACGTGTAAGTTCGTATCAACCTCGAGATCAACAACTTCTGAAATATTGCAGACTCAGAAGATTAAACTTTCCTTGGATTCCAGAAGATCGAAGTTCAAATCGACTTGCAACTACAACATCCTAAAGACCGAAGATCAAGAAGTTCTAAGTTTTAACTTGTATTCGAGAGAAAACATCAAAGGAGTAAATACTAGAGATTGTATTCACAATATTCATCAATATACAAAATTCAATTCCACGAAATACATTTCTTTGAAATATCGTGTGAACAGCTAGGTACATGATCATTCAGATATTGATACATGATCGTTAGATCTTTGTAAACGATCTTGTACCAAATCTAAACGATCTTATACAAAATCTAAACGATCTTGGTATACCAAGATCATTTTGATATTGGTAAACGATAGTGTAGTATAATCTAAATGATTTTATGATTCATATACATGATTGTTTACCATAATTACACGATCATTTAAGATATATTACTAGGATAAACGATTGTGCAGTAAAATAATATACTTTAAACGATCTTGTTGATTATGGTAGTCGATCCTGTTGATTATGGTAAACGATCACATAGTCGAATGTAAGTGATCGTGAAAAACTTTAAATCTAACGATCATGTTCATTATTTAAAATGATATTTAAGCGAACATGATATTCTTGAATATGTGAAAGATGAAAAATAATATTGAAACAATTGTGAAATAGCTTCAAAACATCTCGCCGAAATTGACGAAAATGAAATAGATGATTTAAATAGAAATCGTTTAAGAATAGAAGAAATAAAATATAGAAAATTAGATAGAAAAATCCTAAAGATGATTAATATATAGAAAAAAAAAAGTTATTGTTATATATAGATAAATTATTTTTCACCGCTATTTTTTAAGACATATCCAAATTTTTATGCAATTTCCAAGTTTCCTTTAGTTTCAAACATCGGTAGGCGGACAGGCCTTGGCTCGAAATTTTGGGTGCAACCAAGAGCAGAGGGCAGGGCGGCAGTTTGAATTGAAACTCATTGTGTTCCAATCTCAAAACCTATACTCTCGATACCATTTAGTGTAGATTGGACGGAGTTTGTGAGAATCACAATGAAAGAAGGCGAGAAGGAGACTGAGTTCGTCACTCCAGGTGAAGTTCTCGGTAACTTTTCGGATTTCAAACCTGGAAGAGGCGCCTATGTCACCGACAACACTGTTTATGCTTCTCTTTCTGGTTTCCGCCGCATTATTCATCCTCCCTCTGACTCTTCGGATTTGGTACCCTCTTTTACTTCATCTTCTGATGTTTCGAGTTTATTGTTACTGTTATATATTTTGCATCCTTGTTAGTTTTACTTGACATTGTTTGGTCTTTGGACGAAAGGAATTCCTTTCTTTAAACCCCGTTTGAGTTTTTTTGCCTTTTTTGGAAAAGGAAAATAATCATACGATGTATTTCAACATCTAATGTGCTTTCTTCCGAACCCTGTTATAGTTTCTTGGGTAACTGATACTTCGTCGGTTTAATTTGATGCTGTTGCTGTCTTAGATTTAACTATGGAAACTACTAGGAAAGGCTCATAATCATGTCTATGGTAATGTATTACGTATATACATCTCTTGCCCGTTGTAAATTTACCCTCTATTTTTGTGATTACAGCCTTACTTCCCTCATATCACAACGGACATTCTATTTGCAATCTCTCATGGCTATTTCTACTTTTTCGTAATTTCATACTGTCAATGAGTTCTGA
The DNA here is from genome assembly GCA_025688845.1 of Cucumis hystrix. Classification (NCBI taxonomy): domain Eukaryota; kingdom Viridiplantae; phylum Streptophyta; class Magnoliopsida; order Cucurbitales; family Cucurbitaceae; genus Cucumis; species Cucumis hystrix. The sequence goes on from CM046886.1 coordinate 11,243,605, forward strand.
TTAACTGCAACTTCTCATTTAAGACTCTCCAGTTTACATTTTCAAAATTTTAATTTAATTTAATTGATTAATTATTTTATTTTATTTTATTATTGTTTTTATATAAGAACAGTCATTGTCAATAAAATTTGTTCTATAGCATGTGCTCAACCCCTCAAAAGGAGAAAATCCACAAAAAAAAGGCCTTAACTTTTTGATTTTAAATAAACTTAGGAAATTGAAAAAACTTCTCCACTTTCAAGTATCCCCAGTCTCACATCTTCCCAGTTATATAGGCTAGAACCAGACAACTGATTTGAGGGAACGACCCACTGTTCTGCCTCCAAGTCACTGAAATTTGTTCTGAATTTCAAGTCTCAATTATTATGAGTTGTAGTCTGGCAATGGCTCACCAGTCACCATCAAATCCTTTAAGTCAACAATTTCGTATAGTCAAGGGAAGTCAACATATATGGACAATCAATCAGATACTCTTCATTCCAAAAGTGTGTTCTGTTCTCTATGCCTGTCTTATTTTTGTTTCAATCGTTGTGGAGAAGAATGGTCTGCATGATTTGGGATCAAGGACCTTTAAACAAGCTAGCACTTCTCTAGAAGCTTACCACAGTTTCTCATTCCCTTGGTATTTATAAGCAATGAAAAAATAATTTTCAGCTTCATTTAGCTAAGAGATTAATATTGAACGGCAAGATTATCAATGCCCAAGCCTCCCATCGTTGTTGGAAGAGAGGTGGTGTCCTAGTTAATAAGATTGACAATACCCTCCTCTTTATTTCCTCTAAAAATAAGTTGTCTAATCATCTTCTCCAAGAGTTAAGAACCTGTCTAGGGCAAGAGAAAATTTGAAAGTAGTACAATGGTATATTTGTGCGGACTCATTTAGAAGGTAATTCTACCACCTCTTGAAAACCAAAGAAAACACCTTTGCAAAGATTCCACAAGAACACAAACACCTTTGCTAACCAAAGAAAATGAGCTTTAGCTTTGACTTGGGGACGGAGGAGGAGCTCCCCAATCATCAACCGAACATCCCTTTATCGAGCAAGCGTAATATCAACCTCTTGAAAGAAACCATTTCACTCAAATCTTGTAAACTAACACTTCCAGAGAACATGTGATATAGGTTTTCCTCCCCCTTTTGACAAAGGATACAACAAAAAGAACCCATCAATGAAGGTATCTTTCTCAACATCTTATCGATAGTATTTACACGAGCAAGAAACTTGCTAGGAAAAGAACTTGACTTTCGTTGGAATCTTAATCATCCATAAAACATCAAAAATCAACTCAAAAATAGGAGAGAGGTCCAAAAACATTCTAAAGAACGACTTACAAGAAAGCTCTTCAAAAGGGTTAGGACTTTGAAAACGAATATCCCTTCTCCCCATCCTAAAGTCACAACCCTCAATCAAGGAAAGAAGAGAGGCTACCCCCATTGTTGGACAAGACAAATGTTATAACCGAGGAAACGTAGAAGATGGGGTTCATCCCCCACCCAATGATCTTCCCAAAAATACGTTTCCTTGCCATCTCCCACAACACATAAAACAAGATGGGTAAAGGAGGGAGCCGAAAAGAAATATCTTTCCACATATTTCGGTATGTGCCTTTTTTTACCCCTTTTGCAACCCTCTCATAGAGTTGGGGACCATGTTTTCTCATAATAATCCTCTGACACAAGGATTTGGGCTGAAGGGGAAAATGGCTCAATCATTTAGCCAACAAGGCTTTGTTGCACAATCCTAAATTTTCAAATTCTAATCCCCCCCGCACACCCACCTTCACAAGTTTCCCCACAACTTCTTAACTAACTAGATGTGATCCTTTCCCTTCCTCAACCTCGAAATCTCCCATGAGCTTCTCAATGCTTTTGCATAACGAGGTAGTTGCATAAAAGAGAAAAGTAATAAATGAGAATACCACTTAGCACCGATCTAATTAGCGTCAATCTCCCATCTTTGAAAAAAAAGCTCTTCTTCCACGAGCTAACCTCTTTTTTATCTTCTCCATGGGGGATCCCAAGGAGTTCAAAGGGAGGTTGAGATAGGAAGAAGAAGTGGAACCAACCTCGCGTAGAACCGAATTCACCCATATTATAAACCTTTCCTACTCACAATTAATACCCAAAATTTGACACTTCTTTTAATTTTAAAACTCTGACATTGTCTTAAAGAATCCCAAGAATGTGATTATGGATAAAGAAGGAATCCTCTTTACCAAAGCAAAACAACATCGTATCATCAAGAAATTGCAGATATGATAGAGCCACCTCCTTAGTACCCACCTTAAAGGGCTCAAGAATGCCTATGTCCACCCCATTTAAATGATACGACTCATCCCAACTAAGAGGAATAAGAAAGGAGGTAAAGCATACCTTGTCTTAAACTTCTAGCGACCTTTATTGAGCCCTTCGGATAAGGGTGTTAAAAAAACCCGATAACTCAATGAACCTGGACTACCCAACCCCAACGGTAAGTGTTGGGTTGGGTTGAAAAATCTTAAATTTTGATTTTTAGGTTGGGTCTCGAGTTACTAAATTTATCGGTCAAGTTTACCCCTAATCTCACAATTCACGCATTTTTCTCCATTGTTGCGTCTCCCTCCCTTCTCCCACCTTCCGAACTTTGTTGTGTCTCTGTCTTCCTTCCGTCTCCGTCTCCTAGAGTTCATTGCCTCCTCCTCCTCCCTTAGTTCGTCATCATCGCTATCGCCTCCCTTAGTTGGCTGTTGTTGCCACCTCCTCCCTCAATTTGCCATTGCCGTCTCTCTTAGTTTGCCTCACGATTTTCATCTGAGATTCGTAGTTCTTAGCTCTCCTCATGATCTCCATCTCCAACTCAGATTGTTAGTTCTCATGATCTCGCATCTCAATTCTAGGCCTCCCTCCTCAGTCCAGACGCTTCTTTATTTTTTGCTTATATTTTTTTCTATTTATTTGTTACTTTAGAACCAAATGTACGCAAATATGAGGTTAAAACATGTTTATTAGGCCATAATCTTTTGGATTGACCATTCTATTTTATCTTATTTGGTTTCTGGATTACTATATGTTGAGATTCTTCTTCCAATGCATTGAATTCACCTTCTTTATTCAAAAGCGATCTTCCATAACTTCTTTAGGTTATATGATTTTGTGTATGGGAGAAGGAAAACTGCATTGGAGAAGGAAAAACGAAAAGAAAAGAAAAGAAAAAAATACAGCCTAATGACCCAACCTGAAAATATTAGGTTGGGTTGACCTTACAAAATGGAATCGGTAGGGTTTGGGTTTACGATCAACCCAGATTTATGAGTTGGTCCAAACAAAGTATCTGACACCCCTACATTCGGATAGCCATTGATTGTAATCGAATAATTCACATTCCTGACACATCCCCACATCCACATTCTCCATTTATACCGGAAACCCTTCGTTTCCAGCACCTTATCCAAGAAGTTCTAGGCGACATGGTCATAAGCTTTCTCGTCGACTCTAAAAATCATACTCTCCTTATTCTTAGCTCTAGGGCTTGATCAAAAATTGGTTTCTTGGCTATAAAAGCTTTCTGAGGCGCATAAATGGTTGAAGGAAGCACTTTTCGTAAACAATTAGCAAGGATCTTGCAGACACTAGTGATAAGATTGATGGGTTCGAAATCTTTAATCCTAACTACGTGCTCCTTTGTGAGAGCAAGGCACATGAAGGTTTCCAAGAGGGAACAATTTAATATGCCTCTTTCAAAAAATTCTCTAAAAACATTTTCCAACCCCCTCTTTATAAGATCATGGAGAAATTGTCCGGACTCGAAGATTTACTCTTACCACTCCTAAAAACTGGTTTCCTAATTTCTTCCAAAGAGAACGGGGCTACCAACTCCTCACCATCCCAGGAAAATTAGGACACCAATCAATAACTTGAATAAATGGTTTTGGCATGACCATCCCAGGAAAATTAGGACACCAATCAATAACTTGAATAAGTGGTTTTGGCATGACAACGTGACAATGGAGATTAGAGAACAAAAAACCTCCCCCACTTCCTTGTCACTAATCGTTCTCTTCCCACTGCTCGTAACCAAAGGACTTATGTAGTTCTTTTGTCTCCTATCACTTAAAACGATAACATTTTTACCTACCGAGGACTCAAATATTCCACCAAGAGGAAATGTTAGCCTTGAAGGAAGGGTGATCAATGTTTTCAAAATGGTAGGAACCAAGGCCACATCTTTTAGAGGTCGAAGTTAAGACTATAGGCTAGTAATATGAAGTAACTCTTGGCTCCCTTATCTACCAATGGCAATCAAACCACTTGATCCACTCTTTAGGGGTGTTTGGACCAAACAGTTTGGAAGTAGGAGTTTGAAAGTAGGAAGTTGTGAACTCTAGTCCTTGTTTGGCTCAAAGAGTTTGTAGGATCCTCGCTAAAAACATTCATTTTATACCGTATCAACTTTCTACACCGTGGGCTCCAAGAGTTCACAACTCCCTAGACTTTGTAAATCCTTTTACTTCTTTGATTCCACCTTTTACCCCTAACACCCCCTAGATCTTTCAATCCGTGTATTGTCTCTGCAGTTAGAAGTTAATTTCCCATTTAATAGTTGGGGGTCAAAGAACTTACCCATCAATAAAAGATCTCATGGACCTAGTTATTTTGCCATCCGAGATTTTTTTCCCAGGAGACCGAACAATACTAAAATCCCTATCCACACACCAAATATTGCCACACACAAAAGAGATCTCCTAATTCATCTCAAACTTCTTTCCTCCCATGAATCCTTTAGATCCTAGTGACTGTAAAGTCCTTTCCATCTGAATCATATAAAGAGATCGTAAGGGAGAAAGAACCTCTAATGACTTCACACGCTATACAAGAACTTGTCTTCCACATAATCAAAATGACTTTACAAGGACCCAATGTGGTCACCTCCCTCCCAAAGAGCACCCGGGCGAAAAAGGTCCCTTCCAAAGAGTACATAGGTGAAAATGGTAAGGTGCACTTCGAGAGCGAAACAAAGTTTAAGAAGACATGAGGAGACAAATGACTTTAAACAATACTTGTGTCCTTTCCCTTCTCGAAAAACAAGATGAAGACAAAAGAGAAAAAAGCCTGACAGCTCCCTAATCGGCAAGACCGGTAGGGGAATAAGAAACCAAAGATAGAGGACTTGCCTAACAAGCTAGGCCATTTGCACTAACCAATGGATACAAGTGAGAGGACGTCTCCTTGCTGAGGGTCAAGTGAGATCCTCCACTTGAAGTCAAACTCAACCTTTCTCCCTTTGCTAGAGTGCCTAATGGAAAGGATTCTAGTTTCTTAGTCATTCTCGTGTATTGCCCAAAAAATGAATCTTCTCCCTTTGGATGGCCAAACTTACAACCACTTCACAGACAACTCTGCTTGATTAGGCTTAAGGCAACACCTTCAACAAACACCTCCCCTCCTCTGCTTTCTCAATCATTAGAGTGGACAAGGACTCGTTGCCTAAGCAACTCACGACGGACGAGTTATATTTTTAATCTCCATCTTTCAAAACTTGATTCGAGGGCCCAACCCTAGAAGTTCGTTTGCAGCCCATCTTTGTAAAATGGATCATGCAGATAAAACCAGTTCTAGGAACGTAAAATAGCTTAGAGATTCAAACCTCTTTGTTCACTTTCCTCAATTATTTAGAATTGTTGTTGCCAAATACTTGATCGTACCCAATGTTGTTTGGATTATCTTTGTGTGTGAGATTTAAAATTCAGAAGGAAGCTTGCTAATTTAGAAAAACTAATAGGGGTATCTTTTGGGATTTAGTCACACTTTTTGCTTCTATTTTGCCTCCCACATTCTTTTTTGGTAGCTGCAGCCTAACTCGGATCTACACTAGATGGGCTTCTTTGTTGTGCCCTGGTGTGTGGGGATGTTTCATCTCCCCCATTCTTTTGTAATTTCTCTTTGGCTAATGGAAGTATTGTTTTATAGGTTATACCAAAAAATTAAAATGTAAAATAATCTCACCAGAGAAGCATCGACTTTGTTTAGTGTCAGCCTCATCCAGCAAACTAAAGGCTTCGAGGGTCTCATTTCTTTGGATACCTAGTTGATGAGGGTGATATAAATATCTAGGTGCACCTCCTGATCCTAAGTTTCTAAGACTCTTGGTCTCTTTATAATTTGAACATATGCTCTTTTCATTATATCCATGTAAACCTCTGTTTCCCTTAAAAAAAGGTCTCATTTTTTGGATATCCAATGATACTAAAGTTCTTGTTCCATCACCGGTTTCATCCCCTTCAATTTCTGCATAAAAATTAAGCTAGGCTAGGCTTGAATGATTTGCAATAAAAGAAATCAAGAAATCCTTATGACTTAACCACATTTTAGAAAAGAAATGGCATAGGCTGCTAAGAGGATTTATCAGTAACTAACTAACTCCATCAAATATAACATGAATGAATCTTCTCCTCTTCTAGGCAATATAGGATTTATGTTTGCATCCCCAACATATTCGTAGATAGTTTTATGCTTGGCTAGAAGAAAATATAGTGGACATATGAACAAATATTTAACACTTAAAAGAATAATTGAAAATCTATTTATCTTAGTTAGGTGATGTAGTAGGAATTAGGGTATTATGGTCAAATTCTTAATTTATTGGGATTAGGATTTGTTTGGTTTTCGGTTTTAAATCAAGTACTTCTCTTCTTATATTCACAACTTTTAAATATTAATAAAATTATCTTATTTGGTATACATCAAATTGGTATCAGAGCAGTTGTTTGGTCCAACGAAGACTGAGAAACTCTTCGTGACATTGATCACAAGAGGGAGTTTTTGGAGTTGTGCTCATTGCTGGACAACACACATCTAACAGGGGACCCTTAAAATAAAAAAAACAAAACCAAAATTTCATAAAAAATTTGGAAGAATGGACTATTACTAAAAACGACGAAGAAAAAATATAGTTGGTATAGGCAAGAAAGTCAAATTTACTCCCAAAAGCAGTATTGGAATTCTGATTCAAGTGATTCAGAAGAAGAATTCCAACACAATGGTGGAATAATTTCACCTATGCTCGCTTTTCTCAAAGAACCTGTCATTATCCACGTTTGGAATTTGATTATAGTGATTCTAGCGAATCCAATGAAGTTACTAATGCAGTTTGGAATAGAATAACAAGACGACATTATCAACAAAGAGCCAGACAATCCAATCAAACATGTTTCTGAAGAAATTGATTTCAAAATTGGGAGTTGGGGGAAGCATTCCAACACAAATTTGGAGGTGGAAACATTTTCAAGGAAACAAAAATATTCAAATAAAAACATTTATAAAAAGAACTATCAAAAGAGAGTGAATGAAATTCAAATTCTTTTGGACAAAAATCAAGGATGCAATAATTTTAAACTTGAACTTTTTTCAAAATACCGTCAAGAATCACATTTAGTCACTCAAGAAGATCAAGAAAGCATCCAAATGGGTTGTGAAATTGTGGAAAAAATTAACGCAATAGAAAAGAAAAAATCAATTGAAGATGAATTGAATAAGAAAGGTAGAAAGATCGAACAGGAGCTCACGGTAGAAGAAGAAAATACCCACGAACAAAATTATTTGAAGAAAAGTGAAAACTTCCTGTAGACTACCAAACGACAAGGGAGATGCCATATATCGAATCAAACACTTTTGGATACTTCATTGGGAAAGTGAAAGGGACCGAACATAAAATTTCGACCAAGAAGGAGAATGAAGAAGATTACTTGGCTGACTAAGGAAATAAGTGGAAGATAGCTGACATCCCATCCACAATCGTTCACAAGATAGAAGAAGATAAAGCAGCGGTGCGAGATGAACGATTTCGTGAAAATTGTTCCCAAATTTTTCTTTCTGACCCAATCCAAAAGGCACATTCCCAGACCCAGTTCCACAATTATTTTCACAATTCATCCATCCATTTTCCTTCTCTTAACCTAACCTAGATGGCCCAATGTATTCCAAACAAAACTTTTTGGTCTTCTCAGCCCATGAACCACACATTTTGACTCAATAATCATCTCCAGACCCAACTCGATTTTGAAGTCCATCCAATGTTAATACAATTTGTCATCTGGCCCATACCTAAACCTACCGAAGAAATAAAAATCAAACCACAATTGGACTTTCCTCAGGCTTACAAAATGAGCTTTTATTCATTTTATGAGAAATCTGCATATTCTTTGCAACATAGTTCTTTTATACCACATTAGTTCTAGGATCGATTGGTGGGAATCACAAAATTGAGATATTATTGACGTTGGATGTTTCGAGATGCCCGCGTACGACTCTGATTTTTTTAAATTTTTACCTTCATTTTCGTTTTAAAATTTGAGGACGAGTTTTGTTTGGGAGGGATAGAATGCTGTAGTAGAAATTATGGTATTATGGTCAAATTCTATTAGGATTTAGATTAGTTTCTTTTATTAATTAGGATTAGGATTAGTTTGCTTTTCAATTTTAAATAGAGTACTTGTCTTCTTATATTCACAACTTTTAAACATTAATAAAATTCTCTCATTTGGTATACATCATTAGATGTGGTCTAAGAAGCACCAACATTTTAGTTTGACCCGTATTCAACACTTGGACACTACGAATCTTTTTTGACAAGTAGAAGACACTTGTTTTTGATATCCATGAGTGTTCGAGTTGCTTATGCACCTTGACTAATCTCTCGGGACAACCCGGTTAACCCTTCAGCATTTGGGTGTGAAGTGTACTCGCAGGAAATTAATTCCTAGGAAGGTGGCCACCATGGATTGAACCCATGACAATTATAGACACTTACATGCAGTAGATATGTTAGGCACTAGTTGTATAAAGTCAAAATAGGACAAACATTTGGTAGACATGCACAAAACACTTGTTACATACACCAAGTCAACATATATATGACCAAAATAATAAAATGTGAGAGCAACGTTTTTAAAAGCTGTTGAGGCTTACACCTCGAGGCAAGGCTCTAAGTTTTACCTTCGAGACTTACGCTTTTGTTGAAACATAGCAGGCTTACACCTCTCCCAAATGAGGGTTGCGCCTTTGTGAAAATGTACCGAGGCTTAAATCTGTATGCCTCGCATAGTGATTAGAAAAATAATAGTGATTTGCTGAATTCTTAAAAAAAATTCAGGTTTGGGTTATGACAATTTGAGCTAGGACTATTTTTACTATTGTGAACTTAAGAATGCTAAAAGTAAACATATATAGTATAAATCAATCCTATCACTCATAATAGTAGTAGTAATGATGATGAAGATGTCCTTTTGAAATTTTTTATTAAGTGAACATTGTGGGGGGTGCGTGAAGCTTCTTTTTATACTTTTATATGACTATCATCTTTAGCAAGATGTGGCTATACCAATTTAGGTTTTGTAAAATATTTTTAATTCATTATTTGAGGCTTATGCCTCATATCGCCTTGAGGTTTATGTCTTGCCTCCTAAAGAGGAAGTCTCAAGGCCACCTTTAGTCTTTTAAACATTATTTGAGAGCAAAATAAACCTAACTAAGTTTTTAAGAATTTAAATGAATAAACCCACAGACTTTGAATTTCCTTTTGATTTAAAAATGATGTCTATTTTAAAAAATGTATGTTGCAATAAACGTGTCCTTGTCATGTACGGAATTTTTATGAATGACGTGTCGTCGTGTCCGTTTCATGTTGTATCTATGTCTTATATTAGATTCATGCTTCATAGATTTTGGTCTTTGAAGAAACTATTACCTTGGTGTACGATTGTATCATGTTAGGGACAGGATCAGTTTTCCTCTTGTTTTCTCTTATAACTTGGACTGAATAAAACAGGGGAGTGTCTTAAACCCAATTATTTGGTCTTCTTCCCCTATGCTTATATGAGAGCTTAACCTTAGACTTAATGCTCGCCATAGCATGTTATAATGGTTACTTTATTTTCATTATCAATATTTTCCATCGTCTGTAATTTTTATTTCAAATCGGCCACTAATAATGGCTTATTTGAATTGTTAGAGATCAACTGTGGAAGTGACTGGTCATAAGGCCCATGGTGCTGTTCCAGCTCCTGGATCTATTGTCATTGCTCGGGTAGGTTCCTTACTGCCCTTCCATTTGTGCATGATATTTAAATTCCCATCATTCTTTAACTTTGTCACCTGTTGATGTACGACTATAGTTGCTTCCACCCCCCTTTTTCCTTTCCTTATCCTTTTTTAATTTTGATATGGGAGATGAAAGGGGCTTCTGCTATTGCCTGCAAATGACCAATCAAATAATATTTATAAACTCTGGATCAATAGTAACTATACTATTGGGTAGTACAATTGGTCAATTCTATCCTTTAATTGCTCGATACCCATAAAATCATTAAATAAACACATAAAATTATAAAACGAGCCCAATTAAGTAGAATAAGATAGCACCTTTTGGTAGTTATCAATAGACTCGTTGGCAAAATTAATTTTGTATCTTTGAAGCATAACCTCTTTTCATTTCTTCTATCAAAACTGTTGTTTCATTTTTAGATGAATAAGCGAACTTTGAGAAAAAAAAGGAATAATTATTTTTTTAAATGATAGCCAGACTTTCATTGGGAAAAAAATGAAAGAGTAAGAGGATAGAATAAAAAAAATGTTGTTTCTTGTTTTGAAAAACATGGTAGTTTTGAATCTTTGATGTGCTGAGCTCTTAGTCAAACAATGAGCACTTTAGCAGTCACAAAGGGTTTATTTGGCCAAAGGAGTTCAGAGTTCGGTGTTGAAAGTTTGGAGTTGTGAACTTCACTACTTGTTTGGCCCAAGGAGTTGGTGTGCCCTACTACTAAAAAAACATCAATTTTATACTTTATTAACTCCTTACACTATGGGCCCCTCGAGTTCACAACTCTCCAGACTTCCTTTGCTGTAATAATTAATTGTCTTTAGCCCTAACTGTGTGTTTCTTTAGTCCTGCTGTGCTAACACACAAAGCATATCTGAGGTAACTGAAATGTACCGAGTTCTATTTCCAATTACATAATAATTGTAATTACGATCAGGGGGATGCTTTTTTGGAATTGGAGGAACCACGAATTGAATATTTGGCCCTTTTGACAATTCTTTTCTTTTCTTGCCTGTTAGATAACTTCTTTTGTGTAGGATGTATTGTTATCCTACTAGGCTAATAAAAAATCATGATGTTCGGCACTGTTCTCATTTTTCATTAGGGGATTTAGCATGCACTATATCAATGTTGGAATTTTGTTTTGATAAGTCCTCTACAGCATGTGTGTGTGGAATATCAACTATTATTTTTATTTTATCTAGTGAGTTCTACATCAAAAAGTTGTTTTTTTTTTTCTCGTGTTATAGAATAATAATAGTAACAATAATGGTAGGAATGTTTAGCTAGGAATTAATTTCCTACGAGTTTTCTTGACGCCCAAGTGTTTTAGGATCGAGCTGGGTAGTGGGTTGTCCCGTGAGATTAGTCGATGTACGCGTAAGCTGGTCCAGACACTTACGGATAGAAAAAAAATGGTAGGAATATTCTCATAGACAAGGAATTTACCATTGGGTTGTTTTATCTATTCCAATACCTTAGCGGAGGGATTTCTATGTGGCTATCTTGCCGGTTGTAAAGGCAATATTTATTATTTTTTTTATTGTCTTCGTCCAACAACAACAAAAAAAAAGTACCACCCAACAAGGCTATCTTAGGTTCCAGTTGCTATGAGTAGAACCAGGAGGTTTTCTGTTGAACTGTTTGAAGGAAGAAAAGATTCTATCAATCCTCTCCCGTTGGGTGAAATGATTTGGGTTGAGAGTAGTCAAGCTTCATTAACTACTTCTTAGGCCGAAACTAACATCCTTAAATGTGTTAGCTCACCACCTAACAGAAAAACTCAAGATCAATCAAGAACATTTAAAGATAGAAATATAATGTAGTATAAAAGAAAAGTTACAATATAACATAGCCTTTTGAGAGGGATATTTTTCTTCCTAATTTCCACAAAAGAAATTACTACAAAAATGATCTACCCCTTAGTCCAACCCAGCCCCCTCTATTTATAACTGTTAGATGAGATATAATCGAATTCACCTTTCACCCATAAGCTTTGGGTCAGTTGGTGATTAAATCTGTATTAGAGTAGTGTGATCCAAGATGTCATGTGTTTAAGCCCTTGCAATGTTGTTTCCTCCCCAATTAGTATTCATTTTCACTTGTTGGATTTCTTTTCATATTTCATGTCCACAAGTGAGAGAGTGTTAGATATTATATAATTAAATTTATCTTCACCCATAAGATTAAGTTTTTCGATTAATCTGTGATTTAAGAATAACTAAATTCCTAACAAATTTCCTAGTTATTTCCTAATATGCTTCTAATAACCATACTAATAATCCTAATGTATCCCTAACTAGAGGTCTTACATATTCTTTTCTAGTGAATGCAGAGTATTCTCAACAATATAGGAAGAATATTAGGAAAATTAGTCAGGGGGCATCTTATAATGTAGTTCCCTTTGCATAGCGAATAGAATTCCTTGTAGAGGACTTAAACATTTGAGGATTTTTAAATTGCAAAGTGGCATTGTTGCTAGGTTGGGTTTTTTTGCGACTCCTGTTCCTTTGGGAAAAATAAAATATCTTAAGGAAAAAACTAATAAAAAAAGGTTGAAGTCCAAAAAGAGGTGAACAATATTTTTTTCTTGAATAAGAAATATTTCATCGATTATAGGGGAAAGTAGGAAAACCCCCCAAGCCAAAAGGCAATTGCAAACGACATTTCCAATTGTAGACCAAATAAGACAAGCTGAAAAGATTAAACGGGTGTTTATCCTTGTACCAACAGAAAGCAATAGCCAAAATTCCATCCATTAACCTATCAAAAGAGGAAAAAGGATTCTTGAAATTACAGCCGTTGCACTCACACTAAAGAATCTGAAAGAAGGCACACGTAAGAGCCAACCAAATAATCTATAGTATATATGAAAGTATGGATGAGGAGAAACTTTTTGTTTCCAATTTTACCCTTTTTCTTAGTAGATTTATTTGTTTCTTACTTTGGTTTTATTGTAATTTTCTTTTTATTTATTTTTTAATTTAAAATTAATTATTAATAAATACATATATATTAATAATTTTAACTTTTTCTTTCCAATTAATTATATCATTAACATTTTTCTAAAACCATTCACAGCCCTCTATCTTCCACCTATTCACATCCCTCTATCTTCTACCTATTCATATTTCCTTATCTCATATTAACTATTTTGTAATTATTTCAACCTTTCAAATTCTTTCCCTTTTCAAATCTTTAGGTATAGATATTCCATTCTTTTTATTTCTTTTTCATGTTCAAGTCACAACAAAAGGTTGGTGTGGGAAGAAATTAGTCTTCCAACAAGTTCAAATGAAGATTTGTGAACCAAGGCTACAAAAGCCCACGAACCTTCATTTGAACTTGTTGAGACGAACATTCCAATTTTGAACAACATTTCTAACAACTTGAAGTTTGAGTTGAGGAGAGCAAGTTTGGTTTTGAGGCTAAAATGGCTCTGTACATTATGTAAGTAAAAAATGCCTCTGTTTTATGGCTGCCGCTGAGGTTACATACAATTTGAGGTGAGAGGCCGTCTTCTGGGGTTTATGCCATCATTTTGGCTCTGCTTGCAAGCTTGAAGAGAGATCCCTATGTTGTTTGTTAATCACATTTGTTTTTGTCTGGACTGTAACATTGTAAATAGAGAAGAAAAAAAAAGGAAATTTTGGATAAACGAGAAGGGAAAAAAAGTATTGTTGTTTAGGCCTTATGGAAGTTGAATAATAAGAAAATTTATTTTTTGTTGGCTGATTATTTACTTTTTATCCGTTGGTTTGGCCATCTTAATATGTTAAAATGATTTTGATTTAAGTGAAAAACAGACCTTTCTTCTAGGGCGTATTATTCAAAATTTAAATTTTAAATGTTGTTTTTCTCGAGCAGTCATCAAATTTATCCCTTAAAATTACTTTTGCTATTTTAAACATTTGATATGTAATTGATACATGAAAAAAGCCCTACTCATCAATCTAAAGCTTGATTGAATGGATTGTTTCATAGTCATACTATCAAATTTTTTATATCTTTTAGTTCATCCTATTTATACATGCATATAATAAGTCTTGAGGAAGAAATCTCTCTAGAAATAAAGTTGAAAAATGTATTTCCAAAAATTATTTTAAAAAATCATGAGTAAGTAAATATAATTTCATACTATTTGTGTAAAAAATTAACGTGCATAGTGTCACGGTCATATTTTTCCAAGGTGTGTTTACCTAGGTTATATGCTCCGAATACCCCCAATTTATCTTATCTTTATGTCCCATATCTAGTTTAGGTAGTTGCATTTCATTTCAAGTCATAAAACTTGGGTGTGACGTTTCAGCATTTTCATATGCAAGCCTACCAGAGCTGAAAATGTTCAAAATGTATTATAGGGGAGGCATACCAGTTGAATCCCCGCCCAAGCATTAGTTGTATTCTTTGCAAGTAACCATTTTTCCTTGCAACTGACAATCTTTAATGCTTATTGTAACGTCTATTTCAATGTATTTCTTTCCTTCCCGCGTTTTATAAACAAAATTTCCCAAGAACGCCAAGGAAGGTTACGACATACGTCGACGTTATCCGCAACTTTCGAATTTTGATCGGCTGACTTGTTCATCGAGTTAGGACAAGTGCCGCACAATCGTCGGTCTCGAGGTTGAAACGCTACGATTGTGACACATAGCACGTGTTACCAACTAGTAGATACAAAATTGGAGAAAGAAAAACAATTTTCCTTAAAGATGATGAAAATACAGATTAAACAAAAGAAAAAAGGTTAGAGGAAACCTAACCAATTAACTAAAGAAAATTAAAAGAACAAGAGGGAAAATTACCGGGAGAGAGACAAAGAAAGAAATGTCTTACCTTCTGTGGTCTTTGGACTCTGGAGTGTTTTTTATTTTTGCCGTCACCAATACCAACCTTTTTTTTGTATTGTCCAATTAAAGACATACGTAGGTTATCTTTTAGTGTGACTTGGTTTCTTTTCAATGATAAACAACAAGCTCTTGATTTTAATCTACTTGTAAGCTCGAATTCAGAGAAGTATATTTCTTATTATGTTTAGTCAAAGGAATGTTACATATTTATATAGAGAATAAACTAAACCCTAGAGACTATGTACAATTACAATAAAGGACATATGATATATATATAAATATATATATATATCATAACACTACTCACTATGATTTTTCTTTCGACAATGAACTCTAAACTTTTCGGTAGTTTTTTTTCCTCTCTTCGTGTCTTTCTTGATTGATGTTTATATTATTAGTCTATGGATGTCTTGGAAAATATTTCTTATTATTCTTCTAATAATTGTAGGTCACAAAAGTAATGACCAAAATGGCATCTGCTGATATCATGTGTGTTGGTCCAAAGTCTGTGAAGGAGAAGTTTACTGGAATTATAAGGTTTTAAATGTTTTTATTGTGAAGCTTTTGTTTATTCGGTGTTTTCATTTTTTTTTTCTTTTTTGTATATATTTTATTGTAAGTAGAGACAAAACATATAAATTTACGTGGAAACTTGAGTACCGAAAGAAAAACCACGATATTTTGTTCTTATTATTTTCTGATAATAAAATAGGTACAAAAAGGGTAAAATATATATGCAACACGAGCCTTATTAAAAGAATAAAAAATTAGGGCAAAGTAAATCTTAACTACCCATGGGCTTTCATCAAGGCTCAAGCCCACTATTTCTAACACTCCTCCCCAAGTTGGGACGTAGATATCAATGTGACCTAGCTTGCCACAAAAGTCGAAGTTCTGTCTGAGAAGTCCCTTGGTGAGGACATCAGCAACCTGTTGGCTCGAAGAAATGTACGGAAATATTTCAGATTTTCCAAGTCTTTGATTTCAAACTCATCACCCATCCTCTTTTTCAATTGGACGATTTCAGCGTGGTCGTCCCTAGATAAAACGATGACATCAATATAAACAATCAATACTGCAACCTTCTCAATCTTGGAGACCTTTAACAAAATATAGTCAGAGTGCCCTTGATTGTACCCTAGGGATTTGACAAAGGTAGTAAACCTATCAAACCATGCTCTAAGTGACTGTTTCAAACCATATAAAGATTTTTGAAGTTTACACACCTGATGACCGAATTGAGCTTCAAACCCTGGGAGAGGGCTCATGTAGACTTCCTCCTCTAGGTCTTTATTCAGGAACACATTCTTAACATCCAATTGATAAAAAGACCATTCTTTGTTCACAACAACAGATAGCAGGACTCTAACAGTATTTAGTTTGGCAGATGGGGAAAAAAAATTCTGAATGATCAACACCATAGGTTTGAGTAAACCCTTTTGAAACTAACCTC
Source organism: Cucumis hystrix (assembly GCA_025688845.1). Classification (NCBI taxonomy): domain Eukaryota; kingdom Viridiplantae; phylum Streptophyta; class Magnoliopsida; order Cucurbitales; family Cucurbitaceae; genus Cucumis; species Cucumis hystrix. The sequence continues at coordinate 11,259,981 of CM046886.1, forward strand.
GCCTTTATCTGTTAAGGGTTCCATATGCCTTGTATTTGAGAGTGAACACCCATTTATATCCCACAGTTTTATGTCCCTTGAGTAGAGCGCAGATCTCCCAAGTCTTGTTCTAAAGACCCCATCTCTTTTATGACAACATTTATCCACTTAGGACATTCTAAAGCAATGTGGATATTTTTTGGTATCACAGTAGAGTCAACGCTGGCTGTGAAGGCTCTGAACTGAGGAGATAGGTTCTCATAAAAAACATAATTAGCACTCTGAACTGAGGAGATAGATTCTCATAAAAAACATAATTAACAATAGAGTGCTTAGTGCAGGGCCTGGTACCCTTCCTTCGTGTAATAGGCAGATCAAGAGACGAATCATACTTACTAGTATTTTCTGAATGATCCTCCCTAATTTCGTTTTTAGTAACTCTTGCATTGACCTCATTTTCAATATTACACTGCCCTTCATTTAGGATGACCTTAGTATCAATATTACTCTGTTCACCTATATTTTTAGGAATAGCTGTCTCGGACCTGTCACTTTCACTCATTTTACTATCAATATGTGAGTCAATAGAATCAGCCATATCTTGATCTCGTAAAGGTTCAGAATCTTGGACCAGAGTCGACTAATTAGTAGGAGACCCAACTTCCTTTCTAAGATTCCTCCTATAGTAGGTTTTTCAAGGAACTTGGTTTGTAGGTAGGACTATGTAGTGAGGATCTGGGCTTCGTATGGGAACGAGAGTAGGATTGGTAGATTCTAAGGATACCACTCAGTTAGAGTTAGACTCTTCACTCCCCCCCCCCCCGAAGAAGGCTAACAAAAAAGAAATGACGATTGTCAAGAAAGGTAACATCCATGGAGATAAAGTATTTACGAGAAGGCGAATGAAAGCATTTGTAGCTTCGTTGATGCGGAGGGTAACCAACAAAAACACAGGCTTGAGCCCGAGGGGTAAACTTAGATGGGTTAGGGCAATGGCTATGAACATGTTAGACCACCAATAATCCATTAGTACAGTAGGAGGAAAAAGAAAATAGAAAATTAGGGGAGAGAAGGAGTTGGTTATTTTGTAACTGAATAGGAGGGGACCACAGTGTGGGGGAGGTAGTTTATAAAGAAGAAGTGGGAAAGAGAGAGGCATTGAGTATTTTGTAGTGGAAGGCATTTCTGGAAATTCTTGAAAGAGAGAATTACAGGGTGAGAGTTCTATCTTGTATCTTTTACTATATCAATACATTGATTATATATCTTAAGCACTCTTGTTGGAGGGTAGAGTTCCAACAAATTGGTATCAGAGCACGTTGATCTTGGAAAAAGAAGTAATATGGTACAGACAAGAATGGAGGAGAAGATGGAAGCACACGATCAAGAACTGAGCGGTATTAAAAAGGAACTGTGTAAGTTGCCCGCGATGGAAGAGAAACTATCGACGATTTCGAAAAATATGGAGGGTCTGCAAGCCCAATCGGAGAAAACTCACCAGATGATGTTGTTCTTCATGGAATCGATGGCAAAAGAACGAACAACAACGAGCCGTAAGGCAGCCGAATCGGTGGAAAGAGAAAATTCGCCGACAAAATCCAAGGAGGGAGAAGGTTCAACGAGCAAAAAAAGCCGAAACGAAAATCAGGAAAAGAAAAATGAAAACGTTGACGGAAATTCTGATCGACACAAATTTAAAAAAGTTGAGATGCCGGTCTTCGACAGAGATGATCTAGATTCGTGGTTGTTTCGCGCGGACCGATATTTTCAGATACACAGGCTAACCGATTCTGAGAAGCTTTTGGTAGCGACGGTTAGTTTTTGGAGGACAGAAAATCATTGAGGACAGAAAATCATTGAGGGTGTAGGCCATGAACTTTGGTGGACAATGCTTTTGGAGGACAGAAAATCATTGAGGGTGGTTTTGAAACTCACGACCATCGTCACTTCGTAAAATAGCAATCTTTGTATTGAACTGTGTTTCTATGGTGTTATAGAAGTCCCTGCAGACAGAGGTGACCTCTGATTCGTTGAAGATGAGAAAGACCTAGTTAAGACGAGTATGGTCATCAATAAAGGTTACGAACCACCGTTTCTGAGATGAGGTAGTTACCTTGGATGGTCCCCAGACATTACTATGAACAAGAGTGAAAGGTGGGTTGGTTTGTATGGTTGTGAAGGAAAAGGAACCCGATGTTGTTTAGTCTGAATACATACATCACAAGATAAGGTAGACACATCAATTTTAGAGAAAAGATGAGGAAATAAATGTTTCATATATTGAAAATTAGGGTGACCAAGACAAAAATACCACAACATATAATCTTGTTTAGAAGTAGTAAAATCGGAAGAGAAAAGACTATTCCTAGAAATGCTACTAGAAGAGGTGTCGTCATCAAGGAGGTAGAGTCTCCTACTATGTCGGGCAGTGCCAATCATCTTCCCCGAGCTCAAGTCTTGAAAAGAGACAAAATCAAGTAAGAATATGCTTTGCAGCTTAACACATGAGTAATCTTGCTTTTAGAAAGCAAATTATAAGAAATTATGGATACATGCAAAACATTATGTAAGGAGAGCCCTGCACACGGAGAAATCTTCCCTTTCCCAGCAATGAGGCCAACGAGCTATTTGCAATTCTAATTGTTTTGTTGCCAGCACATGAAATATAAGACATAAAATGTTAAGAGGAACCAGTCATAATCTGTAGCGCCAAAATCTAGAATCCAGGGGTTCTTCCCATCAACATTAATAAGATCGAAGGATTGAGGTATACCAGATTGGACAATGGCACTTAAGGTAGCGGGACTGGGATCGGTCTAGTTCGCGTATGGATCAGGTGGTTGAGAAGGTCCAGGAGACTCACTCTCATATGCCCGCCTTATGTTCTGTTTGTCGTTGGGAGAGCATTTTTACCTCCTGGGGGACGTTCATTTGACTTCCAACACTATTCTTTAGTATGTCATTGTTTTTTTTTGCAATTCTCACATACAGGAATTAGTTTTCCATTGTGCTTGTCACTGCCATTGGTAGAGGACCTTGCACTAAAAGCAGCAGAGTCAATAGTAGGAGTTGTCGAAATACTCAAAGCACTTGTGTGATCCTCCTTGAGGTGTATTTCAGAACAGACTTCCATTAGGGAGGAAATCGTTCTTTGGCCTAGTATACACCCTCGAACTACATCAAGCATAAGATTAAAACCAACAAGAAAGTCATAAATCCTGTCAATCTCTTCAATTCTAGAGTATTGCAAATCATCACTGGTATTGTTCCTGAATAGTTCTCTGCATAGGTTCATTTTTTGCTAGATAAGAGAGATTGTTAAAAAAGGATGTGACATCCATGGTTCCTTGCTTGCATTCATGAACCTTCTTCTTTAGCATGTATAGGTGAGAGACATTATAACGTTTGGAGTAGAGTGTCTGGGCCGTGTCCCAAATATCTTTGGTTGTTGCAGCATATAGTAACAACTTGCCAATTTGGGGTTCCATACTGTTATCAATATGGATCAAAGAAGAGAGTCCTCTCCCTTCCAGTATCGTTCCTGTGGGTCTCCAAGTGGAGGACGAGGTATTTCCCTTGTCAGAAAACCAAATTTATTTCATCCTTCAAGGACCATTTTCACTGATTGAGACCATGAGAAACAATTATTGCCATTGAACTTTCCCTGTGAAAGATGATATCATGTAGACTATGCCGCTACATTAGTCACATAAGAAGAGGATAAAGTGGGGAACGAAGGGGTTCTCCATGTAAGAACAAACCAGATTATTTTGAGGGTGCCTAATTTGATGGGTTGGTATGTTGTATCCTTTGTAGTAGAGCAGCGGAGAATCTTGATCGTATTCTTTGGGGCGTGCTTTGCTTGTGCTGAATGGAGTTATTTTTTTAGGAGGTTGCCATAAATTCAGCAGGCATAGAGGCTGTAGAGAGACTTTTAAGGAGCTCCTTGTTGCCAAAGGAAGGTTTTAGTGGCAAGTTCGGATTTGTGCTATTATATGGGGGCTTTGGAGAGAAAAAGAGAAGAAAAGGAAAAAAAGAGAGTTTTTAGAAGGTTTGGAAGGTTCTGATTGAGATTTGGTTCTGTATTAGGTTAGGTTTGATGTGTCCTTGTGGGTGTCCGTGACTAAATCTTCTTGTATCTATCTATAGGCCGTAGACTTATAACGATGGAAGTGGCAAACAAGGAATGTTTTTGTTTTTCATCTTGTTATAATGGAAGTGGAAGACTCATGCTTATCTACTCGACTTTTATCAATAGAAAGCCTTCTTTACCAATTAGACTGCTTTTTCAATTTGGTGATATAAATAAATTTTATATTATCTGTCTTTTATTTGTGTCGTTTTTTTAAAATTTATTCTGTTTGAGTAATATTACTTTGAAGATCATTCTTGCTTTCTGTCTTAAATCACTTAAAAATCCCTTCTGTAGGCAACAAGATGTTCGAGCAACAGAGATCGATAAAGTAGATATGCATTTGTCATTTCATCCTGGTGACATTGTCAAAGCTCTTGTTGTATCCTTTCTGCTTGAAATTCCTCTGCTGCATGTTCATTAAGGATGCAAAAGATTTATTTAGCAGATTGTCAGCGCAAAATTCTTCTCCAGTTGTCACATGGTCAAACGATCATCTTGTTAAGGTCAAATTACAAGCTTCGACCTTAAAATTTTAGAATTGTGTAATAGGTCTGAGAATTATAAATGTGTTTCACCTCTCTTTAGTTGTTTAATAGGTCCCTTGAAACTTTTAAAGTCTTGTACACTTTCTAACCTTCAATTTTGTGCTTAATAGATTCCTACTTAGATGTTTTTTAAATTCGTCAACCTATTCAGACAAATTTGAAAGGTTAGAGTTTTCAGTTCCTGTTGCTTATTCATGAATTTTTTAAAGAAATGTCAACCATTTCTTGAGTCTAGTATATATAGGATTGAAAGTTAAGGGACTTATTAGACATCCTTAGAGTTTAGTAAAATTATTAGACATAAAACTGAAAGGTAAGGGACTTATTGATCGTTCTATAAAGTCAAGAATCTATTGGATAAAATGCTATGGGTTTAGAGACAACTTGTAATGTAACGATCTAGGCTCAAGCAAACTGTAAACCATAACTCATTCTTTCCACCATAATCTAGAATCTAAAAAATCAACAGCATCTATCAGGTGTTTGTAAAATTACAATAACAATCTCATTGAGGGGCCAAAAATTGCAAAATAACGAAAATGTATTTTGAAAACTGAAATGCTTCCAGGTGTCTTCATGTTATTCTCAATTCTTATATTTAATTATCTTTCACACTAAAGAAATTTTCTTGGAGGTATTGATATGAGAGTGCATCTATTTGGTACCCCAAATTTCCTTGACCAAAGTTCTCTTCGAAAGCTTTCTCTTGGAGATGCAAGAGCCTATCATCTGTCTACTGCAAAAAATGAACTCGGCGTTGTCTCTGCAGAAAGTACAGCAGGTAAAGACTATAGTACTTTTACGAAGCCTAAAGAGTTATTATTTCCTTTCATGACATTTTAAGTAATTGCTATTCCTATCTTACTAATTAAAATTCAAACAAATAGGGCAACAAGTTAATCATTAAAAGTAGAGTTCAGCTTGAGCCGTTGATTGTTCATGTTCAACTATTTGAACACATGTATATAACACTGATGTTCAAGTTCAACAAGAAATATTCATTTCAAATTCATTTAAGTTTCAGTTTTATGAAATAAAGACATGCACTAATATGTTTAGGAGCATCATGAAATAATGAACAATTCTTTTCATTAATATGATCAAGACATTTGACCTTGTTGTCATTTGGGTGTATTTGCTCTCTTTTTACTGTTTTTATCTATTCTTGAATTTTCTGTTTCTCTATATTTTGAGAATTTGCCTCTTTTCATTATATCAAAAAGTATTGTTTCCTTTTAAGAAAAAAATCGTAAGAGCATCATGCAAATTCTTTCTGGTATTTAAGCACTTTGAATCTTCTGTTATCACTTGACTATGAATGAATATTGATCTTCCTAAGCATGCCTCTTATTCAAAATGCTTCTTTTTACATCGAAATACATAATGTTTACAGGGTTTTTACTGCTCCTGCCTTTTTGAATTATGTGACTCTGTACTTGGTTACTCATTTGAAAGGACTTGTTGTAACAATTATTTTGAAAGGCGCTTTCGCACGTGTGCCTAGCTAGGTATTAGGCGTAGCAGACATTAAACACGGACCTTCTTTGAAAGCTCTTTTGTTTAGGAGGTTTATATATGTATTAATTAATTATTATTATTATTATTTTTAATTCCATTATCCTACTTCAACCGTAATTTCTTTTCTTTACATATGTATGTATACTATCTTACAAAAAAAGAACAAGAAAAAAGCTCATGATGCTTTTAGACCTTGCACTTAAGCTCTATAAAACTTTCGTGTTTGATTGGTCTCCGAACTTGAAGTTCAATATGGGATTTAACTGTGTTATGGATTGAATGTAATATTAGGTGCAGAAATGGTTCCCATAAGTTGGACAGAAATGCAGTGTCCAGTAACAGGCCAAATTCAGCAAAGAAAAGTTGCCAAAGTTGGAGGATGATGACTTCTTGTATGATTGAAATTATCAGCAAGTTTACATCTGTATTATATATAGGAGTATGTTTTTGCATTCTTAATTAATAATCTATCAATATTATTTTTTCCTCTCTATATGATAATATCTATTCATAATCATTAGGGGCGGCTTCTGAAATGTGGATGTTGAATCTAGACACCAAAGACCTGTTTGGTAATGTTTTCGTTTTTCGTTTCTTGTTTCTGTTTTTAATTTCTAAAAAACAGATGTGTTTGTTAATGTTCTATGTTTCTTGTTCTCAAAATAATGAGAAATGTTTCTAATTTATCAAGGAATTTGTGGAAACCTATTTGGTAATGTTTTCGTTTTTTGTGTCCTATTTTTGTTTCTAATTTTTGAGAAACGGATGTGTTTGTTAAAGTTCTCTGTTTCTCGTTCTCAAAATAATGAGAAACGTTTCTAATTTATCAAGTAATTTGTGGAAACAATAAAAAAGAGTTTCTTTGGTTTCGTTTCTCTTCATTTCTCTTAGATTTCATCTTCTCTCTTCGTTCTCCCTCCTCTAGTGTCGGCTCTTTCACCTTCATTCTCTAGCATCGACTCTTTCACCTTCGTTCTCCAGCGTCGGCTCTTTCACCTTTGTTTTCTGGTGTTGACTCTTTCACCTGTTCTCTGGCTAGGTTTCTTCTCTTTGTTTCTCTCCGGCTAGGGATTGGCTTCGTTCTCCGTGTCCTTCGGCCAGTCGTGTAGAATCGCTAGCAGTCCGCTAGAGGTAGGGTTTCTTTCTCTTTCTCTCTCTCACAGTCCGCTAGAGGTAGGGTTTCTTTCTCTTTCTCTCTCTCACTGTCCTCTCAATCAACATTTTTCGAGCTTGAATTGAAAATAATTTATTGCCTTTCAATTTTCAATTGGCACTATGACTATAGGTTTCTTCTCATTTTCTAACCCTAGAATAGATTTATCAGCCATGAAATTCTTAATCTAAAATTGACCTTCGAATGCTTCACTACTTTCATCTTTATTAAGAAATGATAAAGTTTCGTGAGTTTTCAAGGAAGATGACTTAGAACACTTGAAATAGAAATCTCTTCTTGCTCTAGAAGCTTGAAAATTCTTCTCATACCTCTTAAGATCTTTTTTCATAGACTAGAAAGTGTTCCAAGTCACTGTGTTTGTTTTATTGTACTTGATAAACATATATTCAGTCCATTTGTTGTTTGTTTTATTGTACTCAATAAAAATGGTTTTTCTTAAGTGAGACAAAACAGTTATAGCCATCAACCCTAATTTGACAATGAGACAACTCTTTTCTCACGCACCTCAAGCGACGAATTTCTTTAGTCTTCAATAGCTTTCTTTCAGTTATTCTTGTTTGTGGCTGATTAAGGATCTCCTCAAAATGTGAATGCAAATAGCATTTCTGAACTCTTGTGGCTGAATATTATGAGCATTTGTGATGGTAACCAAGGCCTTTTATATGCATGTCGTCTAATTTCTAGGGAACTTATTTGACCATATAAACATCTAGTAAGAAATTAAAAGTTTAAATATACAGACACCAAATGTAAAAAAAGAAAAGAAATGCTAGGCACGATGCCACTGTTGGATGATAATATCTTGTCTTTTGGGCTTAGTATGACAATCAAAATGGCATCACTTTTAAAAAACGTGAAACTTGCATTGTGATTTGTTTGGTTACTTGGAATTTTGTTGGTCTTTCTTTTTTTCTCCCTGTTTGTTTTTAAATATTGGGATAGAGTTCGGCATGGACTGGAGTTGTTTGTGATATCGTTTGTCATTTGGGGTCTTGTTCATTTTTCTCTCTCTGTTTTCTTGATGATTATCTCTTATTCTCTTCTAAACATTGGAATAGCATTGGGATGTTGGTACGACTTTTGAGCTATTTTCTCTTATTCAAATAACGAGACCTTGGCAGTTATCCAATTCACAAAGATATGGTAGAATTTTTTATTAGTAGCCGTTCATATAAGACATTTGTGAACGGTAAATGATTTTTAATATGCATTTGATGTTGACTCTCTTTTTTATCTTGAATTTGTAACTTTGGGCAAAATTTCATGCTAGCTTTACTAAGGGTGAATTGGATTGATCAAAATGCAAAATTTCGTGTCTTTCTATCTGGAGGACAAAGTGAAGAAGAAGCTACGCCTCAATGCCTTTAACAAATTGGAATCATCGAAGTCATGGACTCTTTCCTTCTCTTTTTGGGGAGTATTACTGCAAAGTATGCTAAAGATATGGAGTGGAAAGAGGTGCAAGGCTAACTCTGATGCCACTCTTGGCAAGAACGGTGGTGGTGGGGTGGCCTCGGAGAGTTTGTATGAGGCTAGCTACAAATACTAAATTAACTTCAATTGTGTGGTTGAAATGTATAATAATACTATTTGATCTTTTTATTTTCTCTATCCTCAATGCTCACATCCCAAGTTTGTGTATGTAACCAAAGCTCTCTACATCTTGTCTGGGTTCTCCATAATTCATTTGAAAGGATATAACCCTAAACCCTAAATATAGAGTTTTGAAAAATCACACGTAGTAGTTCTCAAAGTAAGTTTTTGTGCTAATCATGAATCCACAAGTAAAAAAGTTCATAGTTTGAACGAGTCAAACAAAAAATTAAATGTTAGTTATGGTTTCTATATTGATTATAGCCATCAAGAGGAGAAATTGAAATTATTTGAAAATTGGTTAAGGAATGTGTTATTCGTGAGAGATGATATTGTCAATCAAATTTGAGCAATGGAACGAACTAAGAAAACAAAAAATTAAAAAAAAAAATAGAAAACAAGAAACAATTATCAAATACATTTTTTGTTTCTGTTTCTTTTTTTCAAGTTTCCATTTCTTTTTTTCAAGAAACAAGAAATAGAAATAGTTATCAAACATATTCCTATTTCTTGTTCTAAAAAAAGAAGAAACATGAAACAAGAAATAGAAAACGGGGAACGGGAACTTATCAAATGGGTCTCAAGTTATCAAATAAAATCCCTTTGGACGTGAAAGTCAGACAATGTTATGACCACATAGCATAATTAGATATTTGAAAAAAACATTTTTTTTAAAAAAAAAATTTTAGTACAACAATTAGATACGGGGATTCAAATCACAAACTTGGTGGTCACTAATACATTCAAATGTCAATTGAGTTATCCTTTTTGATGAAAAATTTAAAAGATAAAACATGGTTTTGGTGTCATCAACCCTTGATCTTCAAAGCGCTCTACAAACAAGACATATCAATTCTCACTTGAATCTTCCAAATATTCATGCATTCTATCATAAGAACACACAAGAAACAAAGGTTACAAATTTTCAGGGGTTTTTTTTTGTTTTTCTTTTAAAAAAGATTCTACATTTCTCAATTTTCTTCTTTCACATCAAATGTTAAACACTATATGTACTAAATGGAAAGACATTATGAATGGACACAACCTTTCACCTACATTATCTAAATTCATGTAGCACTTTTCACCTACTCTCATGTATGTAAATACACAAAATTAAGTAAGTATGTAATTTAATAAAGATGTAAATGAATCTAAATTTCCATATTCATAGTCACTCATGGATGAAAAGGTGTCTTTTGATGCATGGAAAGTTTCAATTCTTCACTTTTCCTTGAAGACTCAATTGGACCTTGAAGACTCAATTGGAAGTAATCATTTAGGGGGTGTTTAGGGTGAGGAGTGACTTATAATAGTTTGAAAGTTATAATAGTATGTGTTTGAGGTGCAGACTATTATAGTCTGTGTTATTATAAGCTCTGTTTGAGGGTGAAGATTATTATAATGTGTTATTATAAGCTTTGTTTGAGACAATTATATTATGAGGTTTTCACTACTTTTTTTTTTTGTCTACGTGTTGAAATTTATGTCCTAAAACTCATAGTTTGTGGTTTAATTTATATTATATTCAATAAAGTGGTTATTGAGGAGTTACTAGTGAATATTGAATGCTATAATTTTGAATCCAATAAACTTGGTCCTGACTATCTAGTGTAGACTTGAACTTTATGTAGAGACATAAACGTGCATCAAGTTCGAGTATATAGCCCAAATGACCTAAAGTATATATGAATAAGGTTGGGTGCCTTATTCTGGAAACACTATGGATGCAACCTACTTTGTAGTTAGTATAAACGATGTGATCTTGAATCGTTCATGTAGAGACATGGAAGTGGGGGCATCCTATGTAAAGAGTTTACATAAGACTAAAACCATGAAATAGTCACTTTTAAGTTATAACACTATTGACTTTATAAAACTGACTATTTCGATTATTAATGTCCTAGGTAACTTAATCTTTATGCTAAGCTAACTATGAACTTCTGTTCAAATGAGATTATCCTTAAATCTGCATAGGTGAAGGTAGCTCAACAACTCTGGCATAATAAGTCTTCCATTTCAGAGGTAAGACCGAGTGGATGGCTAGAGACATAGAGTGCAAGACAGAATTCACTCCTACCCGTTTTAGAGTTAGTAGATAGGTTATTTTCCTAAAGGACTGAATCCAAGTCTTAAACAAGGGGCCCCACCCTTTCATTGGTTCGAGAGGGATTCAGTTTATATGTTGAACCTTAAACCAATTGTTCAATAGTGGATCAGTGGGATTTAAGGAGCAAAATGTAATCTTGAGAGTAAAACGATTTTTGACATAGTCGAGGTTAGGAACAACCTGTGAAGAATTAACTTACTGATCATAGTTATATCAGATGAACACATATATATCTTATAGTGAAGGGTGACAACTACATGACTTTAGTGGAATGACCCGTTAGTTACGAATGTTGATTAGCTCGATCTAAAAAGGTTTAGCCAGTTAATCTGGATCGTTGGAATCCATGATCTACAAGTTCATTAGGTTTCCCTACTAGCTTATATGGAATTAACTTAGAACAATATGTTGGAATAATTCGAATTGTTTGAATTAGGTAAAGAGAGAGAAACTAACGAATATATGTGATATAGTCGTCGATTATCAGTTTGATATAGAGCTTTATGTTTAAATGAGATTTAAACATTAAAAATATGAATGCAGATTCATATTCGAAGGCTTGTAATTGATGGAAATGGTCAAAGTTGTAAAAAATTAAAACGTTAAGTTTTGACTTTGAATTTTGGAAAAATGAATATAGATTCAGATTCATGCTCGGTAGGTCAAAATTAATCAAGACGAACAAAATGATGAAAATTCAAAACATTGAATTTTAAGTTGAAGAAGTCAAGGTTTGACTTTGACTTGAATGGTTAAATGATTATATTGCCATTGGACTAAAGTTAGTGGGAAAATCCAACATTTTGTTGGATAATCCCACTAACACTTAGTGTGATAAGTGGCTACATAAGACGTAGACACCTAGCCCCCTAAGTTCCACTAATGGTTAGTGAAATGTTAGGTGTTGAGATTTTGCTAACTAATTACATACAATTTTGCATGCAATTAGGTTATTTATAGGTTATTTTCATAAATATAACAAATCGGTATAGTTACGGCCGATGTAACAAAATAAAAAAGCTCATTAAGCTGACAATATTTTAAAAATATTCAAGGTTTGCTTTTCCTTTTCATCGTCTTTCTTCTCTTCTTTTCTGCGATTTTTTTTTTCTTTCCATTGTCTTTTTTTCTTCTTCTTCAATCTTTTTAATTTTTCAAATTGTTATTTGATTTAAGATTGTGTACCAAATATAAAATATCTATTTTTTAAATTTTTTTACAAAATGTTATTTGGTTGTTTACATAGACAAATATAAAAGATCATGAAAAAAATCGTTGGGATATTGGATAGCCAAATCTAAATGATCATGTACAAAGAATAGCCAAATCTAAATAATAATGTATCAATAATCTTAAAAAAATCGTTTTGATTTGGCTGCAATAATTTAAACGATCAAATCTAAACAATCGTGTACCAAACATAAATAATCATTTGCCAAATCTAAATGATCGTGTACAATTTTTTTTTTAAAAAAGTCATTGGAATTTGGCTACTCAAATTTAAACGATCAAATCTAAACGATAGTGTACCAAATCTAAACGATCATATACCAAAATATCTTGAAATAATCGTTTAGATTTGTCTACCCAAATTTAAACGATTAAATCTAAACGTTTGTCTATCAAAATAGCCAAATCTAAACGACCGTGTACCATAGAATCTTGAAAAAAATCGTTTAGATTTTTCTACCCAAATCTAAACGATCAAATCTAAAGGATCGTGTAGGAAAGAATAGCCAAATCTAAACGATTGTTTGCCAAATATATTAGGTGCGCTGGATGCCCATTAAAGAATCTTGAAAAAAAATCGTTTAGATATGGCTACTAAAATCTAAACGATTGTGTAGGAAAGAACAACCAAATCTAAACGATCGTTTACTAAATATATTACAGGTGTTGGATGCCAATTAAAGAATCTTGAAAAAAAAAACCTTTTAGATATGGCTACCCAAATCTAAATGATTGTATAGGAAAGAATAGCCTAATTAATTAAACGATCATTTACCAAATATATTACGTGCGTTGGGTGTCAATTAATCACGAGACATTTTTAGTATTTCCCATTGTGGGCCTGTGAGCTTTTTCCGCTTTCAAAATTGTTCTATACAATGTAAATATTTTGTCGATTTGTTATATTTTTGAAAAGATCTCTTATTTATAGGATCTTTATCAAATGGTTAAATACTTTTGCAAAAACTTGTAATTTTGAATTAAAAAATTCTCCCTAACAATTTTTCTCCCATAAATCTCAAACCCTAAATTTTCACCTCCAATTTTTATTTCTCTCCTTATTTCCTTTACTTAATGGGTCCCACAACCCGATTCTAAGTCCGAAAAATAGAGGGTAACTCTAGTGGTGGTCTCCAGTTCGAGTTCATGAGGAGATTACAAGGAACAGGAAGCTACGAAAGTAAGTTTTTCTATAAACCCTAATTTAGTTTAATTATGGTAGTTTATAAGCCATGTTAACCTCTAAATTGTTTAGATGCATTTATAGTAAAATTGGTCTAGTTTTTTCATTACTCATGTCTCGTTTTCCATCACTACATATATATTGTACATGAAATACACATTTTTCTTCAACTAATTTAACTAAATTTTGTTAATTAGGATGTTTATTTCATAAATTTAGCTTCAAATTTGGTTTTTCACTACTCTTTTTTGTCATGAATATATATGGTACATGAAATACACATTTTTCTTCAATTGATTTTATTAAATCTTGTTAATTAGGATGCTCATTTCATAAATTTAGCTTCAATCGTGGCTTTTCACTACTCTTTTTTGCCATACATACATATGGTGTCTGAAATACACATTTTTTCTTAATTTTATTTCACTAAATCTGGTTAACTTTGATCTTTATTTAATAAACTTAGCTTTCATATATGTTTTTCACTACTCTTTTTCCCATACACATATATGGTACATGAAAAACACATAAATCTTAAATTGGTATTATTGAATCTTCTTAATTAGGATCGTCATTTGATGAATTTATGGTTAATCTCTATAAAGTAATTTTCTCATATCCTTAGGTTATTGGGTTTGAAATTAGTTTAAGCATACATCGCTATAATTTGCCTATGTAGTTGCTTAGGTAAGAAAAGAAGACAAAAACAAATATTTTCAATATGTACTTAGTCAAAAATGAATTCATTATGACAGATTAGCTTGGTAAAAAGTAGTATACAATACATAAGCAAATTAAAAAAAGGTTCATCAAACCGCTACAACCACATACACAAGAAAGAAAGAAAAGTAATCTACAGTCTGTCAAACGTTATCTTCCAGCACAATGATGCAATACTCCAATTTCAACTCCGTGGGGATCCTTAGGAATCCCTTCATGTCTTGCACACTGTGGAATATGATTTGCATAAACCACACCCCTCTCTCGACTACTTAGTTCAGGGGTTTCCTGCAACCATTTGACAACTTCTGCATGATATTCGTCCATCATTGCACTTTTCTCTTTCGGCTAATCTGCAAACGCCTTTAATTGGTCATTCACAAATTCCACTGCATCACAAAATGACATCGATTGTTTCAACAAGTTGGCCACCACGTTTCCTCTTGCTTCCACTCGAAGCATTTTTGCCACCACTAGACTGACTTGCTCGTGTGCCCATCAACTCATTAAGTGACATGTCCAGTCCATGACTATGCATCATCGAGATTTTCAGATAATGAGCATCATCAACTGGAAAACCATCAAAGCCACTTGACACATTATACTCTATATCAGCAAAGGTTTTTGATCATGCTCCCGTAGCCCAATCTTTCCCAAAAACATAGGATATGCCATCATAATAAGGAAAATTTTTGTTGATGATGCCCTTAGCTTCAAAATGACTATGTGCAAAGATTTCAATAGATTAGTTGTTGATGAAGATTATAAACATAAAATGTTCTACATAAGATACATACCTTCACCTAACTGTCGAATGCCTTCAGTTCTGCGATAATGTACTAGTATTCTTCGTTCCAGTAGAAACCACTGCTGGCTGGCCCTCACATTTCTGTGATCGCTTGGCAGGTTCTTTTTAGAGTTTTGATCCGACCATCTATGGTCGATGAACCCTGTATGTTACACCCCGAAAACTTCTTTACCATCATTCGTTATAGTTGTGCCAGGTACTCAGGTTTGAAAGTCTCGTTATTAGATCTCCACCCACCGGAGGAGACCAACTTTACCAAGCACTCCCCTAGTTTAGCTTCTTCCTCTTTTGTCCAAACATGTTTGGGTGCATGTGAAGAACTTGCCATACTGCGCATATACATTAAAGGTTAAACAAGTGAGTAACATAACGGTCATAGTATGTAACATAATAAATTGTTTGCACTCAACTTCGTGATTCAGTGATCATCATAACATACATATACAATGTATAATTTTTCAAAACCAATGCATTGGCAAGTGAATTGTACATCATTAACTAGCATTTGAATCACATTAAAAAAATTCCATACAAATTTACAATAGTTAAATAATTGTAAGGGCACTACTGATTATGTAACTCTCATTCACTGTACATTTTTTGCGCTAATTCATCCCTCCATTGACTCCATTCATATTGCAAGTCTCAATGTAATGAATGTCGTCATCTCCAATTGTGGCGTAGGTTCTATAAGAAGAAGAGTTCAGTTATGAGTTTTTAATGGAGTGTACACACAACTAACAAATATTGATTAATGTGGATAATGAGTTTATCCAATTAATCTCATATCGTTATAGATTTTGATTTGTAAATCCATTAGGTCTTCTTCCTAGCTCGTAAAAGATAATTAGATTATTATACATATAAGATAGAATTGAATTTTTTAAATTCATTTAGGAAAATAATATAATGTTTGGTGATACATTTATATTTGAATTCATCTTTATAATATAAATATAATTTTAAATTTGGTTAAAAAATTAATTTATGAGAAAAATAAAATATTTGAATAAGTAAAAATATTAATATAGTGTGAATTAGATTCATATTAAAACTATAAATTAAAATTAATACGTATATGATACATGTTAAAACTATAGATTAGGATAGAGATTATTAAATTAAATATAAGATATTTAATTTAATAATTAATTAATTAAATTTTTTATTAATTGTTTAATTTAATAAAAATTAATTATCCTTAATTTAGTTAAATAAATTGAATTAAAACTATAAATGAAATTCATTTATATACGATTTAAATGTAATTAATTATTAATTATATTATATTAAGGGTTTTTTTAGAAAATATAACAAATCAGTAAAATATTTATACTTTGTAGAACAATTTCATAATGGAAAAATGCCACAGGCCCACAGACTCACAATAGAAAATACAAAAAAATATCTCAATCAACACGCGATTAATCAGCCACACACGCTCGTGAGTAATCTTCTTCTAAACGATCGTGTACTACAATCTAAACGAATGATCTACGATCATTTAGGTCATGATACATGATCGTGTAGTTCCTTTTAATAATGGAAAATGAGCTTCAAATTTAAACGATTGTGTTGACCATGGTAAACGATCATGTTGACAATGGTAAACGATCGCTTATATCTTGTCAAAATGATATTTAAACGATTTTAATATTCTTGAATATGAGGAAGATGAAGTAACTTCCAAGAATCTAAACGATGAATATGAAATAGGAGAAAGAAAATCTAGAAGAGAAGATGAAGAAATCTGAAAAGAGAATATGAATAAATCTCAAAAAAGAAGAATAAAGAAAAGTGATGAATCGTTCGCAATATTAAAGAACAAATATGAAAATTATGAAAATATTATACCAGCTTCATGGGCTTTGACTTTTTATTACACGGTTTATAAATATTTTGGTGTTTTGTTACATTTATGAAAATTAACCTCATATTAATTTCATTTCATTAATAATATGAAATTAAAGTAAATTATAAATAGTTCCCTTAGGTGGGAGTTATTTGAAGAATGTGGGTTTAATCCCACGTAATCTCTCTTTCTTTCTTCATTTCAACCGTCCATCTTCTACTTGAACTTTTAATCTGAAGAAGACAGAGGAAGGAGTGAGATAGCCTAAAGCATAACACATAAAGAGTTCTAGAAAGTCTTCAACGAGAGTAAGTAATTCAATTTCATAAATTTAATAGTATGACTTATCTATTTAAATCTCAGTAGAATTTGTTCTCTATATGATTTTGTCAATGTATAGGTATTTTCAAATTCCAAATAAAATATGAGAATTGGACTCTTGTAAATTTATTCATAAGAGCTTTGATCCCTTCATAAATATCACTAAAAATGAATCTAATGTTAATATTCTACAATAGATAAAACATAAATATATAAGTATCTATGCTTCTTTGCCACATATATATAATCATTTGTAGAAAGAAAAATGAAAGTTGTAGGAAGAAAGAGACAATGGGGTGGATGCAATAGGACCACACTAAAAAAACACTGAAAAGGAAGAATGGTAGTTAATCATCTCTTAGGTTTCCTGCTCAAATGCCATCAATCAAGAAGTCAATGTTCGATTCATCTACTAGAAAAAATTTATAGTAGCACGATAGTATAGAAAACTATTCAGTTAGTGGGTGTTTGAGAATTATGGAGTGTGATCTTTTTTAACAAGCGAAGTATAAAGTTAAAAAGTTTGTGTTTGTAATGTAAAGTTATAAGATGAAGCCTCTTGATAAATGCTCAAAATAGAGAAAGAAGACAATATATGAGGTTATTAAATAAAAGTATTTACTACTACTATATGCGTTGGAATAATATGCCAACTCATTGTTTGGTCCACCAACTTTACATGTTGGTGGAGTTGAGTTGGTATATTAGACCAACTCACTCTCTCCCTTCTCTCCAATGTTTCCAATTGGTTCACCCATCACCACCATTGGCAATTACCATTTTCACACATCCAACTTTGATGATCGATTTTCGGCTCTTGCAACCACTTATAATGATCGATTTTTGGCTTCGCAACCACCTCCGACAACAAACTACTCTAGCAACCACCTCTGACAACCGTCTTTGCATAACCAACTCTGACGGCTAATTTTGGGCTCTAATAACAAACTGCGATGAAAATAAACTTTGATGACTAGCTTCGCACGATGAATTTCAAGCTCTGACAATCACTTTAGCGACCATTTCCAAGATCAATTTTGTGCAACTGACTTCTATCTCTCACAACCACTTACTACTACAAAACCTTTGGCAAAAACCACATTTTATAATCAACTTCGACAATCACCTTCAACTTCAGACTCCAACAACTACCTCTTACGATAAACTTCAACAAAAACCACCTTTGATAATCAACTAAAATGACAAGTGCTTTTAAGTACTAGAAAAATAACTTGGTTGGCAGCACAAAATTGAAATTACTAGTTTATAATGCTTGATGGTCGTATTTTATAGTAATTCGATATTGAGAAGTTGTTGAAGGATTGTCAAGTCATTATATTCTTATAGATTTATTTTACACAAGCATTCAAAAGATTGATTGCTTCTTAACAACATCACAACAATCAATGAAGGTGTATTGTTTGTACTTTCTTGAGTAGCACTAACCAACTTAACTATCTTAAAGAAGAATATTTTTTTGTATGCATGAAATTGGTTTTTATGTTGATTGTATATATAAAACTCACCAATCAAATAAGTGTTAAGAATTTTGAAAAGTATGTATGTATGTAGTTGAATGTGGAAATAAAGAAAAAAAAAACAAAGCAAAAAACAAAAAAGAAAAAGAAATACTCAGAAAATGGAGTTTTTTTTTAAACATTTATCAGCAAGTACTAGTGAAAATGAAGATATATTATATTATTTGATGATTCTTTAAATTTGGAGAAATTGAATGTGTAATTGTTAAAGAAATGTAGTAGCATTTTATTGACTTTTAAGATGACGAGGAAGATTCAAATAAAAGAAATTATAGGAGATGAAAAATTCAAAGCAACAATAAGAAGGAAAATAAAAATAAAAATAAAATGATGAAATTTACGGAGAAAAATTAGTAATCAAAAGTTTTCGTTTCTCTTTTGTTTTACCTTTTATTTATCTAAGTTAGCTAAAATAATATAGTGGGTTAATTATTCTTCATTAACAAAAAGAAAGAAAAAAAAGAAAAAAAACTTATAAAAACAAAAGAAAAATGCAATTCATATTTTATTCCAGCAAAGATAGGTAGAATTATTGAATAAAAAATTTTAAAAACAAAAATAGGTATAAGAAACATATTGTTTAAAATTTTTTAAAAAAAATTACAACAGATACTCTAACATATGATCTCAACTCTCACTCCAAACACAGACATACATAAACTTAGACAAAACAAGTCTGCACTCTAAACATATACATATGAACTCTCCACACGTATGAACTCCAAATATCTTATCTCAACTCGAGTCCCAAACAACTCGTCAGTGACATGTTAAAATGGACAAAAAAAGAAAGTATATGGTACAATAGTACTATATGTATATTTGTAACAAAAGCAAAACTTTCAACTATACTCTAAATTACATCACCCCTAGATTGCATTATTTTTGGATAAAATTAGTATGATACTTATAATTTTATCAATTAAATATTGGATGATTTGAAAATTGTGGTGTATAAGAAATATTTTAAACTTTTAATTAAGATTTAAATAACTAAAAAATGCAACATATTAATTATAGGCATCCATTTTATTAATTTAACGTTTGAATAGGTCACATGTTTGTGAAAAATATGGTTTGTGAAAAATTGAATGTATGAACGATTCTTAAATGTAATCTCAATAAATAGTCTAAATTAATTCATTTAAACCAACTTAGAAGTTCAAATGGTTAACAATTATATATTTTTCATAATTTTTTCAAATGGAGTTTTTAAAAAATATAACAAACTACTACAATATTTACCTTGTATAGAACAATTTTGAAAACGAAAAAAGCCTACAAGTTTACAATATAAAATACCAAAAATACCTCATTCAACACGCAATAAATCGACAATATAAAATACCAAAATTACCTCATTCAACACGTAATAAATCGACCACACGTGTGGGATACATGATCGTGTAGACTTTGATATACGATTTCGAACATACTATACTCCAAGATGAAAGAATTATGCCTTTAATTCATTCGATCTCAGGCATACAAGCACCGAGATGCCCCGAGATGAAAGACAGAAGTGTAGATCTACATGATCTTATACTTCATTTTAAATTATGACTTTCAAATTTAAACAATCGTGTAGATCATTACATGATCTCAGGCCTTAATTTCATCGAAATGCCCCGAGATGAAAGAATTATGTCTTTAATTCATTCGATCTCGAGTATACAATGCCTCAAGATGCCTCAAGGTGCCCTAAGATGGAAGAATTCTTCATTTAGTTATTGTATATCGAGCCTTAGTGGCACCGAGCTAGCTCAGGATGAAAGAATTCTGCTTTTATTTTATTCGATCTCAAGCATACATTGCCTCAAAATGTCCCGAGATGAAATACTCTTGCCTTTAGTTATTCGATCTCGACCCTTAATTGCATCGAGATGACCCGAGAGTAATAAATCGCAAAGAAGATATAAATTGCAAGAGCAAATATGGAATTTATGAAAAAATGATGGCATATCATGGATTTTTTTATTTTGTTATACAAGCCGTAAATATTTTGAGTTTTTGTTACGTTTATGCAAATTATTCATTTTTTTCAAACTAATTCTAAAAGAGGGTATTGATGAGTCTTACTTTGTAGGGTCAGACATTTGTTTCGTGAGATTAGTTAAGGTAATGACTCAAACATTTATGGAAATAAAAAAATTGTATCTTACTAAAGTTTAAGATTTAAGTTAATATATGTTTTTGTTTTGGATTTAAATTGATATAACATCAATGTTTAGGAAAAAAAATGATAACAAAAAACTAGTTTACAAGTAATACCCATTAACTCTGTGGTTTGTTGAAAAAAAAATTCATATGTTTTAATATTGCAAAATTACTCTTAATAAGTATATTAAAATAACACCTTTAAGAATAAATCTATTAGAACTTTTGATAGAAAGTGAGATGCCAGCGATCTAAAATAATGAGGTGTGATATTCTTCTCAATTTTCGCTATAGCTCCTCAACCCATTTTAAGTTTTAAGTTCAACAATTTTTTACTTCAATGACAAGTCCCCAACCTTTATATAATATGCTCAAAGTAACGTTGAAACTAGAAAAAATAAAGGAAAAATAAATCTTTTTAGTTTCAAAGTTTTGAATGTAGTCATGTTTTTAGATTTTAAAATATTATAATTTTAGTCTTTTACGATTTTAATATTGTTTCGATTTAGATTAAGTTTCAAAATGCTACAATTTTATCTAAATAGATTTTAAAATATTACAATTTTAGTCTTTTACGATTTTAATATTGTTTCGATTTAGATTAAGTTTCAAAATACTACAATTTTATCTAAATAGATTTTTATTTGGTAAGTAGGTTGTAAGATTTATTTTTTCAACCTCCAATTTTTACTAAATCTTTTGTTTTATTGTCTATTAATTAATTTAAAATAATTATAAATTAAAATTTTAAAAATTTAAAAGCAATAGAGAATAGAGAATAGCTAAACTCAAACTTTCATAATTCTTTTAAATTAATTAATATATAGCAACAATAAAGATATATGAATTGAGTTCCACGAAATCTTTTAAATTAATTACTAATAAAATAATATTTATTAAATTAAATCTCAAAATATTAGTTAAAATTGAATATTAATTTGAAGTTTTTTAATAAAATTAAATGTTGAGAATTTTTTAAAATTTAATAGGAGAGAGTGAGTTAAATTTTGAGATTTAGGTGGTACGAAATATATTATTTTGTAAAATATCATTTGAAAATATTTTTATTTTCTAAAATAAAAGTATTTTAGAAACAGGGTTTCAAAAAAAAAAAGAAAAAGTAGTTTAGACACAAATAATAAATTCAAAGCTTTTATTTTTATTTGACCGTAATAAAAAAATAAAAAAAATAAGCGGCTTTCAATTTTCATTTAAGTCTCCACGTCAAGTTTAGCTATGGTTCTTTCTCAGACAAATTAAATGTGCATCGAATTTCAAATCTTCTCTGCTTTTTTTTCACTTTGCCTTTTTCTCCTTTTATCTCTCTCTCTCTCTCTTTCATGGGTATTTGAACCTCCACCATCCTCTTCATAACCTTAATCTTTCTCCACAATTTGCATGGCCGCAGCAACAATTTCAACATCACCAATTTCTCAATCCCTTAAACAATCTCACTCTCAACATCACCATCATCATCTCTTTCACCTAATTCCATCTCTAACTCTTCTCTTCCTCTTTCTCACACTCGCCATCCTCGGTAGCCCTTCCATGGCTGCCTTGGAGCCCACGAACTCTGAGTCGGAATCCACAGGCACAAGGCGGAGAGATGATCTTCGTTTTGAATCTGCAGTTTTACAGGTTCCGAGTGGACTGAAACCTACTTCGAACAAGTTGTTGCAGAAACAGAGGTTGGAGTCCGAATCCTGCAGCAGACTGCGGAGAGACTATCGTCGTTTTGAATCTAACGAATCGAAACCCATTTCCAACAATCCGACGCAGAAACTAGTGTCGGAGTCAGAATCAAACGGCAGGCGGTGGAGAGGCTATCGTCGATTTGAATCTGCTGTGAGCGGAACGAAACCTAGTTCGAACAATCCGCTGCGGAAAAAGAGATTGAAGTTGGAATCTAGCGGCAGGCGGTGGAGAGACTATCGTCGATTTGAATCCGCAGCTCTCAAAGTTCCAACCGGCAAAAGAAATCACGCTTCGAACAATCCGCCGCTGAAACAGAAGCCGAACTCGGAATCCGGCGACAGGCGGAGGAGAAATGACCGTCTATTTGAATCTGCGGCGCATGAAGTTCCGAGTGGGCCGAATCCGATTTCGAACTAACAAAAACAGAATTTTGTCAATGGGGGGTTTTGAGCGGAGACATGGAAGTGTTTTTCTTCTGTAAATTAATGGCGAGCTGCAATGATTTTTTCTTCTTCGCATGGATGTTAATTGATCGACAAGAACAACTGAATCCGCCATTGAAGCTTCTCCTATACACTGCTCTCCATCTCAATTTATAATCTTCTTTTTTCTTTCTCCCCTGTTTCTGTGTGGTTTGTTATTTATATATATAAACATATAGAGAGAGTTCATATTCGCAATATATAAATATATATTTAAACTGTCTTAGATATATTATTATTAAATATAGTTTTTTTTTTTAAATTAATTTTGATTTGTTTCAATCAGCCCTAAATTATTTTGTTAGAGTTACTGTTAATGGAATTTAAAGATAAAATTGTATAAAGTTTAAATTTGGTTGTGTTTATTGCTTTTTGTTTTACTTTAAGCAGGTACAATGTTTTAAGATTGTCCATTTTTATTCGAGATTCTTTTCTACTTATATGAGTCTTTATGTAGCTTTTTAACTTTTGTCTATTGTTTTTTTGTCTAAATATATTTATAAGTTTACATTTTTTTTTCTTTAAAGTTTAGTGGTAGGTACCATAACTAAACTATTACAAAATTTATGTTTGGTCAGATTATACTTTTACTTTCAGTTTCTTTTCTAAAATTTATGACTATTACTCTTCGTACCCTTCAAAAAGAAAAAAAGAAAAAAAAAATCTGATATGAATTAAATCTAAAATATTATATATAGATATATATATATATGTTAGCTCAAGAGTTTTTACAATTAAAAAAATATGATTTTAAGAAATTAACGGGTTATGAAATAAGGGTCTTAATTTTTAAAACTTAAATTATTTTGTTAGAACAATGAATTTTGGAAGATAGTATTTATAGGTTTAAAAATGAGAAAATTAAGATCTTATTTGATATATAACTTTTTTTTTATTGTTTAACCTATTGAATTTTGAAAGTTGGTAAGAAAATAAAAAACTTAAAAGCGAAAATAATATTTATATATTTTTTAAAAAAACTAAACAATTATTAATCATAATCGTGTCATAACTTTTTGGTCAATGTTATAGTGTATCTCTCACTCAAACGAGTTATATTCTTCTCAAAATATTTCAAATTTGTAGGCTAAATTTTAAATTTGCTTTTGTAGTCAATAATTACGAAGTAAAAAACCAAACAATCAATCAATAAATAATAATCGCTCTATCATCCACTTATAAACTACAACTACAAAGATATGGCCTTGACATGGTATTGACGCTTTTAAATCTGTAGTGAAGAGGATGAAAAGTGTAAGGGAAGATTTTGAGGTGCATATGAGTGGTGAAATGTGGAACGTTTTATTGGGGGATGGCTACAGAGAAATGGAGGGTGAGGATTGGAAAGTGGGGTAGAGGTGTAAGAAATGTCTGTACTACAGCATGCAGGAGATTGAAGCTATAAGGGCCATTTTGGTTTTTGGTTGGGTCATTGGCTTTTGCTTTGTCCTCTCTTTCACAAATCACAACTATTGCTGACACTCAATCTAGCAATGACAATGAGGTTTCTTATTTGCTATTATTGGATTCCATTTCTCATCATCTCCCACTCCGTCTCTTTTTTTGAAGGGTTGGGGTTTATTGGAAGATTTCTATACCGATTACTATTATCCCTGAAATTGTCACTTACTATAATTATATTTATAAATTTATGTAACATTTGAGGTGTTGTGTTGCCTATTATAATTGGTAGTTATAGTAGAAAATGTGAATATGGTAGCAAAAAGAGATTTAAAATAGTACTATTATAATTGATTATGGGTTATAATTGTTGGAGGCTCGAGAAGTGGAAGAGCGAGCTATAAGCCTATAATAACTTACTTCACATAATTGATATTGGGGGCATGTACGGTCCCTTAGTTTTGGTGATTTTTGACATTACATTATTATTTGAACTTTAAACTAATAATTTTGAATTTGATTGTACATTTGTATTTGTTGATGTTATGTATTTATAATGATTATTTAATAACAACACTACTACAAATTTGGGTTTTAATGACACTTCGAATCAAGAAAAAAAGGGTGGGATGGATTAAAATGTGTCGTAACAATAAAAATGCAAAAATATTTTAATACAATTTCCGCGTCGTTAATTAACGACATAATTTTTGTGTCATTAAAAAAATTTCCAAAAAAAGAAAACCCTTATTTTCAAATTTAACAAATTTACCCTTTTCATTAAGAAAAAATCTCACGAAATCTCTTACTCTCGCAACGGTACCTGTTGGGGCAATTATTGACCCCTTTATAGTAGTCTTATTCTCAATCCATATCGGACATATATTCATTATTTTGATATTTTATGCAGAATATGATAGTGGTTCACTACAAACCCAACACAATAAAAATCAACAAAAAATGGAGTCTGAACAAAGAAAAATGAGCAATTTGAAGATTGAGGGAAAATTGGTAAATAATGAAAAAGAATTCAAAATCCATGCGCGCAAAACTCCTCCAAATCACAAGTTCGAGTTCGAGTCGTGACATCCTTTCTTCTACATTTCCAAAGCCAAAACACCGTCGTTTTTGCCTGCGCCGCCTATCTGTCGAAATCCCTTACTCTCGCGACAATACTTGTTGGGGCAATTATTGACCCTTTATAGTAGTCTTATTCTCGACCCATATCATACATATATTCATTATTTTAAAATTTTTATGCAGAATATGATAGTGGACTTCCGCTACAAACCCAACGCAACAAAAATCAACAAAAACGGAATCCAAACAAAGAAAAATGAGCAATTTGAAGATTGAGGACATATTGGTAAATAATGAAAAAGAATTCAAAATCCACGGGCAAAACATCTCCCGATCACAAGTTCTTGTCCAAGTCTCGACATCCTTTCTTTTGCATTTCCAAAGACAAAACGCCATTGTTTTCGCCCGTACCACCTCCAGATCAAGTGCTCAAACCTCACTCAACGTAAACAATTTTGGACTTTTTGAAGTCATCTGCACGCGCCCCTCCACCAATTGCATTCTACCACGTGTCACTCACTTGTGCATCATACGTCCTCAACATCCCGGTTTCGAATCCTCAATGCAGCAAATCATTTTTTTTACATATTCTGAGTGGCAGATTTGTAATTTTCTCGCAAAAATCTAAAAAACCTCTGTGCTTTCGTCAAATTGAACGCACACGCCTCTCTAAATTCGGCAATTTGAATCCCATCGGTTGTTCTCTTTTATTTTCATCCTATAATATCCATCTACAACACTTACCATACAGAGCTTCAAATGGTCATGTCAATGGTAGCCCAATAAATGTTATTGTAAACGAACTCCATCAAATGCAAATGGGAGTCCCAGCTCTATGAAAACTCTAGCACACAAGCTCGCAGCATATCTTCTAAAATTTGGTTCAAATGCTCAGTTACACCATTACCTTAAGGGTGAAAAGT
Organism: Cucumis hystrix; assembly: GCA_025688845.1. Lineage (NCBI taxonomy): Eukaryota > Viridiplantae > Streptophyta > Magnoliopsida > Cucurbitales > Cucurbitaceae > Cucumis > Cucumis hystrix. The sequence goes on from CM046886.1 coordinate 11,286,422, forward strand.
TATACTGAAATCTAATCTCGTGTCCAAGGCAGTGTGAAGTCCTTTTGTTGGGACAATTCTTGACCCACTTATATTAGTCTTAAGTTCTCTACCATAGCATATATATATATACATATATGTATACGTGTATAGATATATGTATGCGTATGTGTGTATATATATGTATGTATGTAGATGTATATATATATACATATATATATACACATATATATATACACACATATACATATACATATTCATTTTTCTTATATTTTTATGCAGATTATTATAATAGATTCCATTATAAAGCTAAAAAAAAAAAAAAAAAATTCTTCCTAGTTTGAAGACAAGGGATTTTTGGTAAATAAGAGAATCCTTGACATATGTCGACGTCAGAACCGCGCCCACCACTCCAAAGTCAAGTGTTGGAAACTCACCAGGCCCAAATTAATTTTGAAGTTTTTTAATCTCCTCACACGCACGCCTTTCTTCACTATTCGCCTCTCCAATACTGCCACATGACATCGTCTCCTCACCCGCGCGCAAGCTCCAGATCATGGTTTCGAGCATCCCCGACGATTACTTTGATTTCTTTTCTATAAATACCTATTTTTCCCTTAATTTCTATCATTTCATCAATCCAATTCCAATTTTCACCAAAATTCTCTCTAAATTTCATTTTTGATCCAATGGATGGGGTAATCTTATAAGAGATAAGAGAACAATGAGTATTCAATTTCTTCGAGAGTTTCTTCCATTTTCCTTCAAATTTAACATGTTGATTCTTTAATTTTTGTTCAAGAACGAATTCTACTTTCAATTCTATGTGTTTAATTAGTATGCAAGATACATTTTGTTTAGAAAATTAAAGTGCAAGATTCAATTGATTATCTTTGTCTACAAGAAGTTTCATATTGTTTCTTGCTTGTTATGAACATGTTAATTTTTGAAAGATTGATTGTCTTAAAGCTTAGATAAATCATCCTTGTTCTTGGCATAAATATGAGTTTAATTCCATCAATTTTTGTGCACAATGAAATTCAATTAAACCCATGCTGCATTTTTCTCTAAAAAGCATGCAAGGTACTTTAATTTCTTTACAAGAATAAGAATTGAGCATGGATTGTTGTTGCAAGGATTAAAAATGAATGTTTGTGTGTCCCTATCTCTTTTCTTGAATCTAGTTTAAGGCAAGCTTACTTGATTTAATTTCTTGGTTAAGATTTTGATTCTCACATATCTTTGATCAATGGCATGTGTGGATAAAGCAATTCTAGTATGCATGTGTTTGATCTTTCTTTGTTTAATTAAAGCATTGAATCTTAATCAAGACTTTTGCAAGGAATTAAGGTTGATCTTGCAAAGACCTTGGCCAAGAAATCTCCTTTTTAAAGCAAAACTCATTCATGTTTCTTTTAGCTCAATGATAAGAATTAAATAATGCCCATTGCTCCCACCTTGTTTTTCTCACAGAACTTAATTTCTTCATTTTGTTTGTGGATTAAATTTGCATCTAAAATACAACTTGCTTTGATTCTTTGTTACAAATTCTCCTGATATTTCCTACATATCCTTTTATGTTTTCCCTTTTTTACTAACCACTTTCCTTTCAAGCTTTGGTTTTAAGATTTTTTTGTTAGCATCCATTCCCTTGGGTTCGACACCCTAACTTGCCACAAAGCTACGGTAAAAAGTAAAGGTAAATTTGAAAATTCTTTTTGCAAGGTAATCGGTGAGTTTATTACCCTTTTTCTTTGTTCTTGGCTTGCAACTAGTATTACATTTTCCATATCATTTTTTCACATATTGTTGCACGGTAGATCTTTAACAACCTTACCAATTAGTGAATTTTCATCATATGCTTTTTTGCCTTGACAGTACCTCTGATACTCGAAACCAAAACATTTCTCTCTCGTTCCCCGTAAAAAGAATCCTCTAGCCATCACCGTCGAAACCCTTCCTCCAACCGTCTATCATCTTGTGATCTTCCTAATTATTAAGTGTCGTTGAGTTTCCTCACGTTCGACGTCCGTCATCGCGTTCCTCACATTTGCCGTCTGTTGTCATCTTTTGATTCATACAGTTCGCTCGCAAGTTTCCTTGTGTCATCTCCATTCGTCGTCTTTCGCCATCCGGTGCTTCTTCTCAGTCCCTTCTCCATTTGGTTCTTCTCACAGTGATAGGTCCTTCATTCAGTGGTTATTGCAGTGCTCTTTCATCCTATGCCACCGGTTCGTTCCCTTCACTCTCTTTAATTGTTAGTTAAATCTGTTTGGGTGGAAGAAAATTAAGAATTGCTCAATGTTAAAACATGAGGGTAATCAAGGTATGATGGGTGGGGATTTAGTAGAAGGAGGTAAGCATGCTTTATGTTTTGCAACCATAACATAACTATTTTGTTCTTTTTTTTTTCTTTTTTCTTCTGATGGATAGTGTGCAAAGCAAGGTGGCATTGTGGAGTGCGGGTATTATGTCATGTGATTCATGTATGATATAATATTATCAAGCAACATAACAATCGTTGAAGTAGTAAGTATTTCATTTTACCTTATTGTACTACTTATGTTGTTTACAAGTATTGCATATTAATACATTTTTAAATGATGAATAGATGGAAGGATCAACCTCGACATAGTCACAGGATGATTTAGATGTCGTAAGATCGGAGTGAGTTGAATTCTCATTGGAATGCATGTTTACTTTGCTCAAAGGTAAAATTTGTAACATAAACAACTTTATATATTTTTTTGTGTGAGTTTGATTACATAACGTGTTGTTGTGTTGACTATCCTGCAGTTGTGATAGTCATTGAAAAGTTATTTTGTTTGATTCACTTAGACATATGTTTTAGGAATCGTTTTGACATGTACTTAGAAACTTGGTACTTTGTTGCGTTGACTATCCTACAGTTATGGTAGTCATTGAAAAGCTAATTTTATGTGATTCGCTTAGTCATATGTTTTAGGAATTATGTTGACATGTACTTAGGAACTTGATACTTCATTGCATGACTATCCTGCAGTTATGGTAGTCATTGAAAAACTATTCTGTTCGATCCGCTTAGACATATGTTTTAGGAATTGAATCATGTTGACATGTACTTAGTTGAAGAATTCGTGGACCATGGTATCAATCAAGTCCATTTATGCCTCAGATTGATTAGATTAGGTCAAACATACATGTAATATTACAGTTAATTTATCTTTTGGATTATTGTAAAACCTTTACAGACAATGTAATTTACATTTTTTTATTATCAATATAAAAATCTTTCTAAACATATGTGGGTAATGTTGAATTATGTATTTAATCTTTTTACAGAAGAAATATATGATAGAAAAATATGTGTTTTGATCGAATTGAAAAATAACGATTCCAAATAAGTGGTGACAAGCTTATTTGAATCGAAACAGTGTCATCAAGTCACATTTCTTGACAATAGTTATGTGTAACTAAACATTTAAACACGACAATATATTGGTGTCGAGTTATAGATAAATGTGACACATTTAAAGCGTCAATATAAGAGTACTAATGACAATATATTCGTGTCAAGTGATAAATAACGATAACACATTTAAAGCGTCAATACAACGGTATTAATGACAATATATTAGTGTCAAGGTACAATATATTAGTGTCAAGGTATAGATAACGGTGACATATTTAAAGCATCAATATAAAGGTATTGATGATAATATATTGGTGTCGAGTTATAGATAGTTGTGACATATTTATTGAGTCAACGTAAAGGTATTAATGACACAATTTTGATGTCATTTAATCATATTTAACGACACATTTTTCAAAGTGTCGTTAAATAGTCTTTTTTGACATGGGCGACAAAAAAATTGTGTTGTTAAAACTCTTTATGACGCAAATTTTGCGTTGTTAAAACCAAAATTTCTAGTAATATAAAAATTTGAGCATCCGTTTCTTTCCAAATCTACTCGTTCATTAGTATTCATTTCTTTTTCCAACGTGGAAAATAAAATTATTATGAAGATTAATGTTATAATAAAAATAGTGAATATCAGACTCGTAAATGAATTGAATAGCATAAAAAAGAATGTTGCAATAAGTCAAGGCATAGGTTAAGCGGATGGTTTGATAAATTATTGTTTCAATTTTGTGGAAAAAATTAATGACATTGGCATCCTTTCAAGAGACATTTGGGAAATTACTAAAAATAAGATTTATTTTAGTGGAGAAAGGAGTTTTGAAATAGTTTTTTAAAATAATAAGTTAAGGGACACATGAGCATGTAAGAAGTCTAATTTGCCCCTAAGTGAAAAAAACACATAAAAAAGAAAACTTTGAGATTCTTCCCTTCTTTCCTTGCCTGTGGACTGCACCTCAAACATTGGAGACCATAGCTTCCATTCGACGACCATGATTCGAGCTAAACACGACATTGTACGGTGTATGAACGGATGCAGGCAGCGACCACGATTCCTTCTCCCTTCTTCTATTGTGTGCAAACCATTGGACAGAGAGGCGCATTCTTGGACGGCAGTAGAACGTAACCATCAAACGAAGGTGGAGACCTTCACAACCGTTGAGGTAGAGACTTTGATACTGGTGGCAAATATTTCAATCACTTGGACGCCGACCACAACTCAACGACTATATCATACTCAAAGTTCACTTTTGTAAGCAAGTTGATCGAAAGATGAAAACAATTTTTATTTTTTTGAAAATAACATTCTAGTTTTGTTTTATTTTAAAGTTTATGGTTTTTACAATTTTAAGTTTATGTTCACTTCCAAAATAGAAAAGTAGGTTTTCTTTGATTCTTAAGTTTTTCTAAGATAAAAATAAGAGCTGACTCTTTTTTTTTTCTTTTCATCTCACAAACATCTAGCTAAGATTTGATTAACTTCCAAACTTACTATGGCTAACTTTAAATTAATTTTATCCTTGTTTTTGTTGATTTGGGGTGGTTTGACACAATTTTAAAGGAGTTTTTAGCTAATGCTTTTTTTGTCTCACTAACATCTCATATATATTTTTGCAACTACTCAACTTCAAATATTGAATCCCAATTAAATTATATGTCCGTTTTAAGTGATTTAGAGGTGATTTAAGGTAAAGTTACACATGTTTTAAATATTTTTAGTTGATTTTTTTTCATCTCGCAAACATATCACAAGTATCTCACCATTTGAAAACTTAAAAGAAATGATCCATCCCAAATCAATTCTATATTTAGTTAGGTGAATTTAGGACGGTTTCAGACATGTTTTAACTAATTTATCTCACAAATTAAACATGCATCTTGTAGCCATTCTCGCAACTTCCAATTTGAAATGCCTAGACTAAAATCAAATGTGTCTACTTGTTTTAGATGATTTAAGGAGATTTAACACAAGTTTTAAAATGCTTTTAAGCTAAAACTTGCTCAAACATGTTTTAAATCATTATAAATTATCTTTAAAAGACCTAAAAGATATATAAATTGATTTTGAGTTCAAAAATTTAATTTTGAAGGTTAGAGAGATAGATGCGACATATTTGCAAGATAACTACAAGATAAAAAAAAATTGTAACCAAAACCTTGCTAAAATATGTTTAATTAAAATCACTATAAATTATTTTAAAACACCTCAATCAAGTGTAAATTTTATTTTTTTATTTTAGAAATTTCAATTTTGAGAGTTCTGATCAAATAGTTGCGAGATAAAAATTTGTAACTAAACTATCTTGCTAAAATAAGTTTAAAAAAAAACGGTTATCTTTAAAACACCAACACATATAAAACTCACTAAAACCTCTTGCTAAAATATGTTTAAAATAAAATGTTATCTTCAAAACACCAACACATAAATTGATTTGGGATAAAAAAAATTGCACCTAAATGTTTAGGAGATAGTTGTAAAATAAAATTAAAAAACAATGTAGCTAAACACTAACTAAAACAGATCAGAGATCACTCTAAATTATTTTAAGAAACTATAAAAATGATTTTTGGTTTTAAATTTAAATTTAGTTCAATTTTGACCATTTATAAACCTCAATTGTCCCAAAAATCTTTAAATTTAAAATTCAACCCAAAATCTCTTTATACCCTTAGCATTTGTCTTATTATTTTATTTATTTCATTCATTTATTTGTTTATTATTTATTTAAGGTATGAGAGTGGATGTATATAGGGTTAGATCTTTGTTTTGTGGCTTTGGATGACCCGAAAATCACCATGATTGTGATATATAGCAAACATTGAATTGCGTTAAAATAGCATTTAACAATTGATCCATTATGGTTACATGACATCATTATCTGGTTATTATATATAATATTTGTTGTGAATGATACTAATTAATATCTCATTAATATCTAATTAGTATGTGATAATTTTTTTTTTTTTTTTTTGTCTTCTTTTCGACTTGAGGTGTAATAAAAAGGCATAGTTGGTTTGTACTTTATGATAATTAATGCCTTATGATGATTTTTTTTTTTCACACATTATAGTTTCAAATATTGTTTTTTTTTTTAATTTCCAACTGATTGTTGTATAATTACGGTTCGCATGTCAGATTTTTAGGGAATGTATTTGGTAGAGTTGAACTTGCATAAATGTAGATTTGATGTGGGTGTGGTTTAATATCTAGTAGATCCTTTGATTCTCTCTCGATCTACATTTATGCAAGATAGGATGCCACGACTTGAATGTCGCACAAGAATACACAATCACTCTTCTTTTTCTCATTTACTTGGCCTCTATGCCTAACTCCCATTCCTTACTTGATATCAACGCCTAACAACCTAAGAGAGGAAAAATTAAAACATAAGTCGAAAACTTAGTGAGTGATGAGTTTAGAAAACACCTCTTCTTTTCTTGGGAATACAACAAATAAGATATAAGTAATATCAAAGCCAAAACACAACATATATATATATATATATATATATATATATATATATATATATATATACACACACATATACATATATATATACCCATATACATATACATATACATATACATATACATATACATATACATATATAACCCATCAATTCAATCACAGGCTCTTATCGCATCAAACACAACCACATGCATTACAAGGGATTCTACATGATTCACATCATCACACAAACATTTCTCATCACTGTGACTTGGGGTTCTCCCCTTGTCGGACCTGGGACACATCTCAACTAGAGTCTCGAGAGTTTCCTGTGATTTCCACCAGCATCTCGCAAATCATTTCTTGCCTCAAGGGCCTAGGATTCTCCCCTCACCTAGACCTAGGATTCACTCTCCATCATCGTCTCGCGAGGACCTAGGATACCCTCCAACATTTCTAAATCATTTCTCGTCTTAAGGGATGGAATTCTCTTGTCGCCTGGACTTGGAGTTCACTCTCCACCAGTGTATCACGAGTTACTTGGGATACCCACCAACATCTTGTGATAGATCTCATTACCACACAATACACGATCAATATCATAACAAATGTTAGCTCAACAATACGGAATTACATAACAGAACAATACCATTTAGATCACAACATTACAAAGGGATGTACCAACACAAATACTCAGAAGATATATCTTACGGATGTAAGGAACATAATATAACACTTCGACATATTCATGAAAATCGAGGAACATAATATAACACTTCGACATATTCATGAAAATCGTTCACACAGAGATATTGACTTTTCACATGAAAACCATTAACTGAAATATAAGTTTATGAGTGGGAATTATAAACAGTCATTTATTCAAAAAGATCATTAAAAAATAATCATTTGTTTATAAGAAGCATTCACAGACACTTGAAACTCCACTCTTTCCTCTTTGCTTTCAGTTTCCTCTTTGTCATTCAACTTTCGCAATACCCTTTCGATGAATTATCAAAATTGTAATATCTGATGCCCCTGTTTCTTTCGGTCTTTGGTTCTATTTATAGTGACTTTTCACGTCCATGAGTCATATATATGCTTTACACGTGTCATCCTTTCATTCTGTCGTGCTATGCAGCTAACCCAAACTCGACATGTAAGTTCAGCGTCAGTTACAAATAGATACTTTCCTTGAGATGCCAACCTTATCTCCTTAGAAAGCTAAATTTCTCATCGTTAGACTCTCTTCTCAAGAAGCCATGGAACATTAGCTTCACCTCAGTGAGTTGTCCAATCAATTATTAGGACGTCCATCTTTTCAACAGAACATCTACCTTAACGCGACTATACTTAGGTGTAGGCATTACTCCACGTGTCACTACACTCATTACCTAATTTTTATGTTTATCACATGCTTCTTTCTCACCAGCTAAATCTCATCGCGTTGCTTTTTTTAACGCGATAGCACTTGGGCTTATACGCTTCTTTTAGCATTATCCTTTCTCCAATCGCATCCCTCCTCACGGGACGCCTCTCTTCTATACTTAGTCAAACTTACCTTTCTAATTAGCAGAGCTCTTCTTTAACAGTTTTCTTCAACATGACTCACTTTTGAATCAGGGTCACATCTATCATTGACTATCATTGATAGACCATGTTGCATGCAAATATTTGTCTATCACTCATAAATCATAAGAGACTATTAGCGATAGAAATCTATCACTGATAGACTTTGCTATATTTGCAAATTTTAAAAATGTTTCTATATATTTAATTATTATTCCTAAAATTGCTACCCATTATAATTACCCATATTTTAAAGTTCCAACAAAGAGTTTTAACCCAAATAATTATTCTTTTTGAATTTGGGATACATTGTCAACTTTTAATTGGTCTCAAATTCGATTATCTATAATTTCTTCATTAATTTGACATGTGAAAATGCAATTTGTTATTGATCTAAAATTTCTCATTCAACAAATACCATTTTTCGAGATTTATGCACGTGTATGACTGGATGAATCTCAAAAAAGAAAATGTTAGGATAAAAGTACAAAATATATACTCTTACTTTGACTATGATTTGAATTTTATGTATAATTGACATACACATTTTCTATGTACTCAATCTATCAAAACGTGGATTTGAGGTCAAAGTTTTGATCATTATTTTTACATGAATTCTAATTTGAATTTTCGTAGAATTTATGGTAGTTAATTCAAAGTTGAATTTGGAGTAAAATTGAATTCCTATCCAAGATACCTGCAATGAATTTAGAGTAGGACTTGAAGATTACATTTTAACTTCACTCAATTCTACTTTGAGAGCAAATTACTAATTATACCCCTATTTAAATTTGAGTTAATTAAATAGGATGTATTATCCAATAATTTAGTTTGATTCAAGGATTAAAAACAAGCCTAAGTTTGGATTATTTGATTTTAAGATAAAATTTGATATATGTCTGAATTTTAATTTGAGAAGAATGTGAGACTTTATGTCAATTTAGTTTAATTTGAGATAAAATACTTTTTTTTTTTTTTTTTTTTTTTCTTTTTTTTTTTTTTGGATGATTTGAATAAAATATGGAACAAGGTCAAATTTTAAGGGAAGATTAACAAGATGTTTTATCCTAATTTAATTTGATTTTAGTACAGGAAGTTAGAATTGAATTTGGAATAAAACTTAGAATATGTTAGATGTTTTAGACAAGTCAAAGAATTCAATTTTTGGATTTGGGATGCCAAGTTTTAAGAAATGGAAATCCAAAATTTTGGTGGGATATGTAATTCTAATCTTAGTCTACTTTTTTTATTTGAAGTTTGAACATTTGGATTTTGCTTGAAATTTGTATTGCATTCCCATCCCTTTTCTAAAACAAATTAATGGCTAAAATACGAATTTAAACCCAACAACCACCATTTTGAATTTAAAGAATTCTAATATGAAGTCGAGAGTTCCCAATTTAGTTCAAATAACACTCAAATCTTAACAGGTTAGGAAAGAACCTTGCAGACTTTAGATATATTATATATAGACAAGACTCCAGCTTTCATAAGCAATTTATGCTATCATCCATGGACTTTGATAATAGATTTGAAATGGTTAATTTTCATACATTTAACAAAACACCAAAATATTTACAGTCCGTGTAACAAAATTAAAAAGCTCGTAAAGTTGGTTCCATCTTCTTTCCTTTCTTGCATTTTTTCTTTTATATATATATTTTTTTTTAAAATCTTGATTTTTGTTTTCAGTCCATCATAAATCTTGTATTATTTTTCAACAAAAATCGTTGAGATATTGGTACACGATCTTTTAGATTTTGCTACACTATCGTGTACCAAATATAAAAGATTTACATTTGATACACAATCTTGAAAAAAATTCGTTGGGATATTAGTATACTATCTGTCACACCCCGCTCCAAAGTCACTTTCAACGACTAAGTGGAGACGTGCCACTTAGACCTTTATCGTTTTCTTTTCACGAGGTAACATGTTAAACGTTTGGTAGGTGGAACATCCTACTTAACCTGTCCTTTCGCAAAGTCCTTGCCTCGGACTTCAACTTTCTTAACTCAGTGGAAAAGTTCAACTGAAGACTTTGCTCCATTACCTAGAGGTGTAAGGATAGCACCTCCTCCTAGGTTGCCTATCTACCCTTCTTAGCGCATCACATTAGAGCCATCCACACTTAACGACTGTCCCTTTTCTCAGATATCAACATCTAGTCTGCTCACCTAATCGTGTAGCAATGCACGTCATTCCTTTCCATTTCACCAGACACTGCTTCTTGAGGCTAGGTACTTTAAGGCGTGGAGACTCCACTTCTTCCATTACCTCGAACATCCAACGATGACCCACCCTAAAGATAGTGTTTAAGACTTCTTTTCCCTAACTCAGTCTTCTGGCTTGTGGGATTTTGAGTGTGCGAGGTAGGTTCTTTGTTAGTGTGTCTATTCGATAAGTCATTGGTCATGATCACTGTATGTGAATTACTCACTATGTACCTCTTCATCGCATGACTATAGAATCCTCATTGAGCACAAGTTTTTCTACTGTTTGCCCAAGTATAAGTGAAACAATAGGTTTACTTCGGTGATCCAGAGTTGAACACAGGGAATTGATATCAGATTTTAGTTCTAGAATCGACTTCTCAATTAGGCGGTATAAAATAATTAATTGAATAGTATAAATAATATAAGAAAGAACCCTATATATTTATGTACACCTAGAGAATTCTGTAAGAAGGAAATGTAGATGACGGGGTGAAAATGTGAACTAACTTGTATGCGAGAAAAAGTGAAAGACTATCTATGCATTATAACACGATTAAATAAGGTGAAAGCCTTAATGCGATACAGCTTTCTCAACCATCTTATGATTAAGGCGTGCTCCTATCAGAGTCATTAAACACCACATATGGTCACCTTTCGAGATCTACATGACTAAGAGTGCTTAGATAAGATATATCTACAAGAGTTCACTTATGAGCCGAATAGCACTTCGTGATTAAGGGTAGCAACCTCTCGGTGTCTAGTGCCCACACTTGTTCACCTTTTATGATACAAATGATGGAAGTTGTCTTGCAAAGAAAGAGCACTCCTCCTTATGCGCGCATTAGCCATGTCCTTGCTACTTACGCTCTCGAGTAGTTGGCAACTTACTCTGGCCAAGCGATGAGAATAACACAACTAACGCGATAAGACTAATAAGTGAAGCTTCCTATCAAAACATATCAACAACCTAAACTATCAATAACATATTGACTGATGGAAAGAAGAGACATGGTGGATTGAGAAGGTATAAACATGTAATATATATAAAGAATGTAGGCCTTCAGCCATGGTACAATATGAACAGTATAAATATTACACAGAGAACAAAAAGATGAAAGACAAAAAAATGGGAAAAAAAAATACAAGTTAGAGGGAACGGAGAGATGAACTTTTCTCCGTTCAGACTCTAAGCTCTCATTTACTGTCTGATGGGAAAAGAAGAAGAAACTTTTTACAACTGGCTAAAGGGTTATTCCTTTCTGCTTTTCTCTCTAGATTTTGGACCATTCAGGCCATCTTCTCCTCGGTGAAGAAGGAGACTTTATATAGACAACTTTGGGCAGAAAACGTCTATTCCTCTTACTCTGACACGCTGAAAGTAGCCTACGGTAAGTCACATAATCTCCAGTTGTCATTCTTGTCTTCTAGCGAATCTTCCTTGCATGATGATCTGGTTCCTCGCCTAGAGGTGTTAGTCACCAAACGAGTTTCCATCGCGTAACCTTTGCGCGAGATGTCCTCTGCGATTCACTAGTTTCTTCCTTTCTAATCATCATGTGTTAAGACATGGAAATCGTGTAAAACAGGCATAATGCTTTTGTAAGATGCATTTCTAAATACTTATGAATTTACAAAGTAAGTTACGCGTTCTTATCACCTTTTTATGCGTTTTGATTTCATTATTCTAATAAAAGAGGTTATAATAACGGATATTTATACACGCTATCACTCTCTCACCTCCTGGACTAAGTCTTGCCAACTGCATTGTGGTACTCGTCTTCCCTCAAAACCGAGCATTCCTCGTTCAAGAGCAACTTGCCTTCCAAGCGGCTCCTTAGGCGCAAGGTAAGATGACACCACTCTCCTGCCGTATGAGATTACCACAAATCTATGTCTCCCCATCTTAACTAGGTTAAGCGGCATTGAGACCAGCCTTCGCATGGTCTTGGTGCCTAACAACCTCATTGTGTAGCAATGTGCCTTGTTTCTCTTTACCGCCAAGGTGAAACTCTTCGTGTTGGGGTCTTTAGGGGTTTAAGATCCCTTTCCCAATGTGACAGGTACGTATAGGTTTATAGGTGCACGTGAGCCATTTGCCTAGATTTCCTAACCACCTCTCTTAGCAGACCGCACTTAGGGTTACCAGTTTTCTGACTCGGCTCTCTAGCACTTTGGCTTTTCAGGCTTAGCTTTGTCCATCGTGTTTCCCTTTTTAGTCGAGTCATAAGCGTTAAGGAGTTGTAAGCTTACCAACTGGCTCCTCAGGTGTAATAGAAATTTTAATGGTCAATGCGCCATGTAAGGCTACGGAGACACTCTGTCTTCATTCCTTAGCTTGACTATACAGCCTTAGAACAATACTTTGCATGGCCTTAACCCCTAACAACGTATATACACTAAATCTCAAACTCCTCCTTCTTTGTTTCGAGACATTCCTTCTCCCTAGTGGTTCTCTCATTTTTTCGTTCCACACTCCAGACTTCCTCTTGCCCTTTTTCTTATGAAATTCTCACTCTCTTTCTCGCTATTCTCTAACCTCTCTTTCCTTGATTTCTAGCTCTATTGATAGTGGCCTTCTCGTCTAAAGGTCACTTCCATGCTTTACACGCATCTCATTGCCATTTTTTCATATTATGCAGCCAAACCACCCTCGACATGTGGTCTTACTATCAGCAGCGATTTGACTTTCTATTAAGACGCACACCTTATCTCCTTGAGAAGCCAAAGTCTTAACCTCTTTATCTCCTTTGGAAGCTGCAAGTCTTTACATCTCTTTTTAGGGTCGTCTAGTCTTGTCAATAGAACACCTAAAGCTTCATTAACATAATTGCTTCTTTTTGCACTACTGTGTTAAACACCTAACTTTTGACATCCGATATAAGCTCCTTCATGCCACTTGTCTTTATCACTTTGTTTACATCTGTGCGGTATAACTTATACATGTTTTTCTTCGCATCACCTTTTTTCTTCTTTTGCGTTCTTCTACACTCATTACACTCTTACCCGAGTGGTTTCTCCGCAATGATTTTCCTCAACTGAACTTTCTTCTTTGGGGTTAGGTCGTGTATGTGTACTCCTTCATTGTAGGGTCTTTGTCGCGTTTGTGGTACGCAATCAGGGTCTTACAGTTTAGATTGGACTACACTATTGTATACCAAAAAAACCATTGGGATATTGGTACACGATCGTTTAGATTGGGATACACAATCGTGTATCAAATCTAAACGATCTTGGTACAAGATCGTGTACCAAATATATTACACGCTCCAGTGGTCAATTAATCACGTGTTAACTTGGACATTTTTTGTATTTTCCATTGTGGGCCTGTAAGCTTTTTTCATTTTCAAAATTGTTGTATACAATGTAAATATTTTTTTAAGAAAAACCTATTTGAAATTGTAAGCCATGAGTGGTTTTTCTACATCAAAAAGGTTGTTGACGAGTAGAAACCCACATAAATTTAACGTCTCCAGGCCCCAATCTTCGTGACTTGTCGATGAAAGCTTTGTTGAAAGCATGAGTTAGCGTTGATGTCGCTTTGTTGGAACACTTCGTTAGAACGACAAAACCTGTAAAATAGAAACTCGTTAACTGTTAAACCGAGTCACGGAACTCGATTTCTTTAAGACATTTCATGGCTCTACTCTAACTGCTAGCAGTTGTTACAGCCTCATTGTCCCCAGGATAAAACAGTTTTCTTCATCGATGAAAACAACACTTGGACCTATCGGAATACCAACACTCAAGATAAACACTCGCAACGCTTGAAAACTAAAAAATAATAAAGTTTTTTTTATAAGTTTAGTTAGCCTTGTGGAATAGTCTTGATTACTTTCTATTGTTTTTTTTTTTCAATTTTAGTTAGTCGTGTGAGATAGTCATTTGATTATCTGATTGTCATTTGATTGCCTTCTATTGTTTTTATCTTCAATTTTAGTTAGCTTTCTAAGATAGTCATTTGATTACATTCTGATTATTATTTGGTTATCTTCTATTGTTTTTATTTGAAACATGCACGTGGAATTTCATTACTGGAATTTCATTATTGTGTGATTGCTATATGATTACCATTTTATTACCTTATAATTTTTTTCCTTAACTAATTAATTGTTTATGATAGTTATCTAATTTTCTTTTAGTTGTCATAAGATAATTATCTTTTTGTCAATTAGTCAGTAGTTTTGAATCTTGCCCCTTGATTGTCTTCTAATTTCCTTATGAAAACTTTCTATTCTTTGAAACATAATTTGTAGTGTTTGATATTATTATTTGATTGTCATAGTTAGTAACAATGAAAATCACATGACAATAAAAAAGAAATAAGCTAGCAATTACGTGTCAAGACATTATTGCTAATTACTTAATATCTAATAAAAATCATGACAGATTGAAATAACACACTATTAAATATCAAATAGAAATCAAATATAAATCAATTACAAATGATCACAAGATAAATAAAAAACAAGGGCTGAAAATTGCAAAATATTTAGGGGTCGTTTGGCCCTCAGATTATGAAGGTTAGCTTACTCCATATTTGCCCCAACGATTATCATAATCTAAGGATTATGACTATTATACTTTTTTCCTTATTTCTCCTATTTCTCACTCCCTCTTTTCATTATTCCTTCACTATTCATCATCCCTCATCTCTCCTATATGTCACTGTTCTCACTCCTCCATTTCACTATTCCTCACTTTCCCAAACATAGATTATAATAACTCAAACTATAATAATCTCCACTCCAAACACAGATTATAATAACCTACAAACTATTATAATTACCCACACACTATAATAACCACAGATTATAATTACCCACTCCACGCCCCAAACGCCCCCTTAGGTGTTTTAAGTTAAGGACAATTGTGTAATAACACACTAATGGCATTTAAGTAAATTCTTCATGAGTGATAATTTTGTAAATATCATCCTAAGTAGCTAAAGACGTGCAGAGAGACAAAAACAAATTTATGCAGATTTTGGGGGAAATTTTGAAGTTGCCGCCATGGGGTATTTTCAATTAGGCTTCAGGGTAGAGTTTCGGATAACAGAGTCTTCGTTAAGTGGTTGAGATTTTCAAATTTAGCTTGATTGTCCACCAATTATAGAAAATTTGAAATCTAACCAAACCAAATTCACAGTAGATGGAACGGGAAAGAGAAAGAGAAAGAGAAACTTGAATTCCACAAAATCAGCTTCAAATTCATCTTGCAAAGACAGAAAGGAAGAGAAGGAATTTTGGCTACTTGTTACAAGAAGGAAGAAAAGGGAAAGTGTATGTATTTGGAACTATTGAGTGTAATTTTTTACTTAACAAACATATTAAAAGAATGAACATGATTTACAATATTTATGTATTTTTGCCATATTTGTAATATTGAAAAAAATGTTGATATAAATGCTAATATATTAATTATTTTTGCTATCTTATGCAAATTCCTTAGTAATAAAAAAAAAAATTATTTTAAGAACCCAAAAAAGATTTAACATTTTAATTCTTAAGTATCAAAGTAATAGAGCATAAAATATAGAATATAAACTTTCCAGCCAAATATGTTCACAAACTGACGGTTTGCTTTTCACATATGATATATTATCAGTTTATTCTTTCCCCCACTAGCCAATCTGTATATATGCCTATTGACTTAAACCTACATTTTAAACTATACCACATAAATTCCTTGTAACGATCCAACTTTTTTAACTAAGTCGAAGTCATTAACCTTGACAAGACCACTTGATTGACATAAAACATAGTAAACTTTAGTTAAAATAATAAGGAAATCGAAGAAAACTTTATTCGGACCCTGTTTCAAAAAAATAAAATTCTGAAGTACTGTTTACCAAAATAACTATTCGTAAACTCAGTTCAGAAAAAAAAAATATATATATATATAATTAAAACCATCAGCGGAAGCAGTTTAAAAGACATTTCCCCTATGGCATTTACGACTCCTTTTTGTCCCTCGTCGGTCTGCCCCTCGAGTTACCTTTGCCTGAAAAGTTAAACATAAAAGGGTGAGTATAAACATATTCAGTAAGAGACCCACTACTGGTCCCGTTAGGGGAAAAATAAACTATTAATTTCCTATGGAGTACCCTGCACAGTCACAGTCTTGTAATCCGGTAGGATTCACATAATCAGTCTAACGCTCTGAAGGACGCATAAATCAGTCTAGTGTTCCGCAGAAACACATATCAGTCTAGAGATCCCGTAGGATGCACAAAAAGGGTGGTGATCAATTAGGACACCTGCAAGGTAACTACCCAATAGAAAACTAATAATTTTCCTCTCAGTCCATTCTAAACATCTTAACAGTCATTCACAGCTCAGTTAAATATTCACATTATATAACTCTTCATTTAACCCCTAACAGTCATCTTACTATAATTTAGCTCAAGGTCAGTCAGGAACATATCAGTACATCAGTCAACAAACTAAATAATCATACACCCCTCCTCAGTCTACAAGGGCACAACCATTACGTCTCCTCCGTTCACAAGGACACAATCATAACAGTATATTATACATTCAGTCCAAACAACAACCTGCCAGTTCAAACCTACCTCTTATGTTAGAAACATCTACGAGTTTCAATCATTCAACATTCATAAGTGAATGTATACATCTCCAGTCAGTCACAACATGCACTCAATACCAAATCCACATCAATCCATACATCAGTATATATATTTTCCCAGTCAAAACACAATATACACTAAACATGAAATCTACATCCAAATGTATATATATTAACCATCATCCCTACTCAATTCCTATATATCCATACAGTCCAACACAACTCAAAACTATAGGTGAGTCCAGTAGAAAGTCCCTTACCTCAAAGTAACCCAATTTCTCGAACAACTATATCCAACGACAGACACCTAATCATAAAGATATGATTCTCAATTACTTTCACGATACATACTCCACTTAATTTCCTCAAGGTAAATTCTAACTTACCAAGGTATTGGCAAACCAAACTCCAACAAATTCACAAATTGGTTGTGAATTCAAGGGACCCAACGTTACTTCAACAACTTCAAGAATCAATTAACAAATTAGCCAATTATTTCAACCATAACGCTCGAACAACTTTGAAACAATTACAACCCATATTTAATTTGTTACCAACAAAACCACTTCGACAAATTACTGTAAAACAGAGGCAGCGTCACATCACGGCGCACAGCTGTCGAACTCGCGGAAACCCTACGTGTGGGTCGGTCGGCGGTAGGCTAAGGGAGGCGTGGCGGCTGGGCTTCACGGATGGAGATCGGCGCTAATGAAGCCGCGGATCTGAACAGGCACGACGGCGCGACTACTTCTAGTTCACGGCGGTGCAGACAAATCACTTCAGTTGGGAGCTTGGGTTGCGCTTGGGCGGTCGACGACGCGACTGCTGGTGGCGGAGTCGCGGCGGCTAGTCGGGATTTGAGGTTGCGGCACTAGGGCAAGAGAAAAGAGAAGGAAGAAGAAGAGAAACGGGGGAGGGGGTGTGTGCGCGCTAGGGAGGAAGAAGAAGAAAGGAAATTCTAATTTCCTTTTTCTTTTTTATTTTTTTTATTTTTTTAAAAAAATAATATTAATAATAAATAATAAATAATAATAATAATAATAATAATATATTATTATTATTATTACCTTTTCCTCCTTCACTTCTTTTCTTTCCCATTATTTAAATTTCTCTTCCAAGCCAAAAGAAATACAATAACACCCAACTTAAAAAAAAAAATCCTAAAATA
Source organism: Cucumis hystrix (assembly GCA_025688845.1). NCBI lineage: Eukaryota > Viridiplantae > Streptophyta > Magnoliopsida > Cucurbitales > Cucurbitaceae > Cucumis > Cucumis hystrix. Next base: position 11,304,787 of record CM046886.1, read on the forward strand.
GAGCAATTTGATTAAAATCAATTAGCTTAGAGTTCGGGGTGTTACATTCCTATACATTTGATTTGATCATATTGATAGGTAACTTTATATATACAACTAATCGATTTTAAACTAAATTAGTAACAAAAAAAAATGTATCCTTAACTTAACCTTTGCTTTTATTATTTTTCTAAAAATTAAATACCTATTCTTTTAGATGTTGTAATATTATGTTTAGCTTTTCGTAAATGTTTCAAAACTATTATTTAATTTCTTTACAATATTAGTTGAAAAAGTGATGTGATTTAATTTATAATAATAATAAAACAAATGGCTATTAAACGTATCACACCTCGATCCACAAAACAACCAAAACTCAGGAAGTAGTGCTGATAGGACGGAATTTAGCTTAAAACCTTGAAACTGGTCTTATCGCCTAGCTCAAACTTAACTCCTTTAAATTATCAAGTGAAAAACACAATACAACGGAAGTCAACTTAAACACGAAATACTTGAATTAACATGCTTTAGGCAATAGAGCTTAACGCGGTCAACATAACCAAAACTTAAACTTTATTAACAACAGGTGTTTCATACATAGTATACAATACAACTTAAACTAAAACTTAAACATTCTGACAGCTTCTCGCCTGGTATGCCATTTCCTTTCCTATCTCTTACTCAGCCTTAATGCCAAATTCTGGAAGATAAAATTTTAAAACATAACTCTAAAAGACTTAGTGGGGTTTTATAAAATCTTTTTCGCAATTCCCTTTGATAAATCCTTTTTGTCAAATCATAAATTTCAACACAAATCAGTTTATCAATGTTAACATCATTTCACAAAACATATTGAAACGCATATAATTATTTTTACAATAGAATCACATCAACTCGCAAAATCACATCAATATACATTTCGCATAAACACCCATTAGTAAAAATCATTCCTTTCGTCAAGGATCCCGAATCGTTCTCTACACTTGGTCTCATTACCTTGTGTTTAGACTACTGCATCAACAGCATCCGAGAACATATAGATTGGTCCTTGTTGTTTAGGTCGCGTAATACAATGTAGTCCTTTTCTACATTGGCCAACTTCACTCCACCATGCAGGCCTTTTCTACATGGCTACTTTTAACATTATGTGCACATAACAGTTAGCTCATTCAAAGGAAGCAAGTAATGATTTGAACACAATTACTTAATCAAAATATCATAGTCATCAAATCGAACTTTAAATATTATAAAACATGTTTAAAATCATATAAATACTTTTAAATAACACTTTAAAAGTAAGCACTCACAAATACTTTTAAAAAGATCACTCACAATACTTAGCCTTTGAACCGAAAATCTCTTCTTCTTCTTCTTTCTTGCGTAGCCTTCTCGGAGAAACAAAATGGCAGCACTTCAACACTTGAAAATTTCCAAAAATTATCCTTACTTAGTGACCCAAATCCTTTACTGAGACTATATCTTAACTCAGGTTAGTCATCCTTAGTTATTTGTCTGATTGCCACTCCTAATTAAAACCTCACACGTGTAAAATTAATATTTATCTTAGACATGCTTAAATTCGTAATCGTACACGTTAACCCCTATCAAATCAGATTTGACATGTTCTTGCCAAACCTTTCTCCTCACCTAACCATTTCGCGAATACTTTAACTGCTTAACATAACTTTGAAGATCTTAACACAAAACTCATTTTGTGAACTACCCAACCTTTTCTCGCGAAGACTCTTTCTCTTGTGAGTGTTTAGACTTATAAGTCCTACCGCAAATCCTTCTTTTCTCAAAATTTTCTCGCGAACTAACTTCTTAATCGCAAAACTTATACTTAACCATATAAGATTTTATCACTTAATCCTTTTTGCGGTTGATTCAAACACCAACTCTCATCACGAAATCTAATTCAAAACGTCTCCTCTTATCCAAAACGTCAGTTTCAAAACACTTAGCTAGGTTTTACTTCTTATACTCAAATTAGAAGCGGGTCCCACAAAACGAACCTAAATGGTTAACAAAATCATGTTTCTAATTAGAGCCGGTTAAAAAGGTTTTCAAATATATAAAAAAGGAACATAGATGTTTGCCCTTATTTATTATCGTTAGGCAATGATATTTTGTTATTCGTGTACATATTTCAGCATTTTTATCAAATAATTATCTGTTAAAAGATTGGGTCTTTATTTTTGGGTTTTTTTAAAAAAAATATATAACAAAGTACAAAATATTTAGAGATAGCTGTGAATATGGAAAGATTTAGTATAATAAAAGAAAAAATAGCAAATCTGAAAATTAATAAGATTTTTTTGCAAAATCGACGGTTCCTTTTTTTTTTTTGTACACTTTTTTTTACCCATTTATATACCCTTTATGTAGGATAATATTTTTTTTTTTACAAATAAAGTGTATTTTCATGATGCAAATAATGAGGCAAAATATCACACAATCACAAAGACAGTGTATTTGCAAACTACAATCAGTTTTGGAAAATCTTAACTAATTTATGATGTTTTCGAGATTGACAAGATTTTCCCAATATCCCTAAATATATACCTATAATTCATAACATATTTTCGGATTTTTAGTATTTAAATCAAATTAAGTAACATTAATTTATTTAATTCATAAATCTTATGTTTAATAACAATTTCTCTTCAAAATGACTAACAGATTTTCAACCATTTCTGATTCATTAGATTTCATAATATTTTGAATTCAAATATTATATCATATCCCTAAAATAATGGCAAACATTGATTCAGTATTTTCTTATTATTTATATTTCAAATTATTTTAAAAAAAATGTATAAGATAATACATACTACATATGGTTAATAAAAAAAATGGCTATGAGAATTTCAACCGTTGTTGAGTCATTATATTTCATAATATTTTGATTTCAAATAGTACATCATATCCCTAAAATAATGCCAAACATACATAAATTAAGCATTTTCGTATTATTTATATTGCAAGTCATTTTAAAAAAATTATCAGATAATGCATATTACGTATGGTTAATAATAATTTAAAAATAAAGTTTTATCATCCCCTACAGTTGTGCTAGTATGATTATACACTTATTTTGGTTGGTTTTTTATTAAAAAAGTTAATTCAGTATTTTCGTATTATTTAATTTTGTATTACCCTTTTATGTAGGATAATACTTTTTTTACAAATACGGTATATTTTCACAATGCAAAGAATGAGGCGAAATATCACACGACACTGTATTTGCAAACTACCACCAGTTTTGAAAAATCATAACTAATTTATGATATTTTCAGGATTGACAAGATTTCCCCAATATCCCCTAAATATAGGCCTATAATTCATAACAGATTTTCAGATTTTTAGTTTATAAATCAAATTAAGTAACATTTATTTATTTAATTCATAAATCTTATGTTTAATAACGATTCCCCTAAAAAAATGGTTAACAGATTTTCAATCTTTCTTGATTCATTAGATTTCATAATATTTTGAATTCAAATATTATATCATATTCCTAAAATAATGACAAACACTAATTCAGTATTTTCGTATTATTTATATTTTAAATTATTTTTTTTAAAAAAATGTATCGGATAATATACACTACGTATCGTTAATAAAAGAAAATGGTTATGAGAATTTCAACCGTTCTTGAGTCATTATATTTCATAATATTTTGATTTCAAACAGTACATCATATCCCTAAAATAATGGCAAACATAAATAAATTAAACATTTTCGTATTATTTATATTACAAGTTATTTAAAAAAATTATCAGAAAATATATATTACGCATGGTTAATAATAATTTAAAAATAAAGTTTTATCTTCCCTACAATTGTGCTAATTATGATTATACACTTTTTTGGTTGGTTTTTATTTAAAAAAATTTATTGTGTCTCTTGTATCAAATAATTATTTTTTCACGTTCTGTTTTTTAATTACGTAAATACTCGTATTTATTTTAGTTAGATTTTTTATTTTGTATGTTACTGTTTTGTCGAAGCCTTCCTTTAGCGTAATAGTGTGTTGGCTTTCTTTACGTTATCTTTTAGCACTTTACAACGAGAGATTGTGGTGGATGGTAGATGGATCGTCCATATATATTGATTACCTTGGGGTTGATATATATGCTCCTTTATCCGTTTCGTTTCAAGGTTTTAAGACTAAAAGAATCTGATTAGGAAGGAAAGTGCAAAAGAACCTGATTAAGAAGTAAATGGACGTGAAGTCGTGCGAAAGTATGTGCGAAATTCGTGCAAAAGTAAATGGCAGGTGAAGAAATGACAAAGAAGATGAAGAGATGGGGAACAAACGCAAAATCGGGGATTTGGCGACGAAGAAATATCTGAAGAAGATGAAGAGATGAGTTTCAAATAGAACAAAAATTTCTTAGGGTTTCAAATGGAACGAATAAAGCTAAACCGACAGAAGTCCAAGAATGATTTGAACGTTTGCGGAGGTTAGGTAGAGCTTCGCATTAATGACAATATATATAATTTTATGTTTTTGGAGAAATTATATTTTCATGGGATTTAATTGTACGTGGGATGTGTTATTTAATTACAGGGTATTTGAGTTCTAGGGAACAATTGTATTTAGGACTCAAGTTTTTCAATTGGGTAAGGGCATTTGAGGTATTGTTTCAATCTTTTTACAATTGTATTTAGGACTCAAGTTTTTCAATTGGGTAAGGGCATTTGAGGTATTGTTTCAATTTTTTTTCTAGATTTTCTATTTTGCTAATCTAACAATTTAAAAATAATTTTGTTATTTTTTCAAAGTAAACCTCCTAATTTTCCATTCTTATTGTCAGCCCAAACATTTACACTGTATAAAATAATTTTGAAAGCAGAAAAGTCGATAGGCCCACAATAAAAAATATCCAAAATGTCCTATGATTAATTGACACCGAGTGCGTAATATATTTGGTAAACGATCGTTTAAATTTGACTACTTTGGTTACATGAGCCAAATCTAAATGATCTTTTTTCAAGAATATTCCGTAGACGATTATTTAGATTTGACTATTCTTTTGTACACGATCATTTAGATTTTATTTTATCGTTTAAATTTAGGTAGCCAAATCTGGTAGGCAATTGTAGATCATTTGGCTATTCTTTGTATACCATTGTTTCGATTTGATCATTTAAATTTAGGTAGTCAAATCTAAACTTTTTTTTTTTCAAAATTCTTTCTTATACGATCCTTTAGTCTTAGTTATTCTAGTAGATGATCGTTTAGATTTGATCGTTTAAATTTGGGTAGACAAATCTAAACAATTTTTTTTTCAAGATTTTTTGGTACCCGACCGTTTAGATTTGGCTACCCAAATCTAAATGATTTTTTTATAAAATTCTCTATACATGATCTTTTAGACTTGGCTATTATTGGTACACGATTATTTAGGTTTGACAACCTAATATTTCAACAATTTTTTTTTCATGATATTTCATATTTGGCACCAGATCTTGAATAATCAAATAACAGATTAAAAAAAAAATGCAAAAAAAGAAGATGGAAAGGAAGGACAAACTTGAAATATTTAAAACAAAATAGCCGGCTTCATGACTTTTTGATTTTGTTACACGGACCGTAAATATTTTGGTGTTTTGTTATATTTATGAAAATCAACTTTTATTTTTTTTAGAGATAACCGTGTAAATAACAAAATAATAAATAACAAATTGAAAAATAGAAAATTTCGAAAATATTAAGATTTATGGCAAAACTACCGGCTGCAGATTTTTTTTTTATTTTTTTATACCTGATTATACCCTTTTATGTAGGACAATTCATTTCTTATAGATACAGTGTATTTGCATAGTTCAAAAAATGAGGCAGAATACCACAGATTTATGAATACAGTGTATTTGCAAATAATCTTTAGCTTTAGTAAATCTTAACTAAATATGATATTTTCTTGTTGGATAAAACCAACATCCCCTAAAAATATGGTCGTAATTTCTACCATATTTTTAGATCCTTAGGATTTAAATCAATTAATTAACAATTTATTTCTATAATTCATAATAGATATGTTTAATAACCATTTGAATTCAAATTTTAGACCATACCCCTAAAATAATGGCAAAGATAAATTCAACATTTTTTTATTCTTTATATTCCAAATTATTTATAAAAAATTTATTAAATAATACATAATACATATTTTTAATAACAATTTCAATTTAGATTTTATATCATCCCCATCGTCAATTTGAATTCAAATTTTACATAATATCCCTAAAATAATGGCAAAGATAAATTCAACATTTTCATATTCTTTATTGTCCAAAAAAATTTATAAAAATTTATTAAATAATACATCATACATATTTTTAATAAAATTTGAATTTAAATTTTTTATCATCCCCTAAAATCGTGCTAATTACGATTATCCAATTATTTTGGTTGATTTTTATTTTAAAAAATTATATTCTAGTGCCAATTGTATAGACTTAAAAAAATAAATATAAACTATATATTTAAATGTACATACATAGTCAATTAATTATTTTGAGACGTGTTTTTCTGGTAACTTTAATATTCACGTTTATTTTCATTTAATGTTTTCTTTTTTGCCTAACGGTTTTCCTCGAAAGCTTTCAATCTTTACGGTACGTCCTTTAGCACTATTTGTTGAAGACCATAGTCTTTTTATGGTTAGTAAATAAATATATTTCATTAACCTACTTGAAAATATTTGTTTGAAAAATATAAGGAAAATATAAATTTGAATATATTTAAATTATTCCCTTTGTTTTATTGTTTATTTTTTTTTAATTTAATAAAATTGATTTATTGGTATGGTTAAATTGGCCAGGTTTGGTTGTGTTTGATTTTCTATAGAATTTCAGTGTATTTGTACATACTACATGACAATATTATTCTTTTCAATTTAATTCTACAATATTTGATAAAATGTATAACATATGTTACTAATACAATTATATTATAATTTATGCTTTTAAATAATGTGAGAAACTATTTGTTCTATATCATGATCACATATTCAAATATTAATATTTATTTGCTCATATAATCCATATACTTTTTCAATCCAAAAAACTTAACATTAAGATGAATTTGTTACAAAACCAATGTTAAAAACGATTTTCTAAATAGTGTTATTGAATTATAATCACGGTTGTTTAACTAACCAAACTTTATAATAACCAATAAAATTAAGATTTCACAAACATAGTATATGTTGAGCATGAATGATATTATAAACAACAGATTTGGGACACACACAAAAAGGTAAAAATTTTGGTCATCAAGATATAGTATCATTCTCCGAAGTATAGGATAATTCATATATTTCAAATATAGTGTATTTGAATAGCTCAAAAAATGAGACAAGATATTGGAAATAGCACGAATGAAAGTGTATTTTGCAAACAACATTCAAATTTGGTAAAACTTAATTAAATATGCTACTTTGTTACTGGACAAGATTACAGTAAATTTTCTTTAATAATAATGGTAAATATATATACAAGATTTTCAGCCTTCTTAAATTTTAAACAATTTATTAAATAATACATAATATATATTTTTAATAACAATTTGAATTTAAATTTTAAATCATTCCCTAAAATAATACCAAATATAAACACAAGATTTTCAACTTTTTTATATTTTAAATAATTTATTAAATAATAGATATTATATATTTTTAATAACAATTTGAATTTAAATTTTAGAATTGTAATGATGCCTAATGACATTTTTGCAAAATCTTCTTCTTTTAGGTTTTTGCAATTATTTGACAACAAACGTTACTATAAGCACCGACAATGGCACTCAACGATTAAATGATCGAGAAGCATGAGGTTAAAATCGTCAGGGACGGTGAAAACATCAGTGACGGTGATTTGGACAAGACGACGGGCAAGGTGGCGGCCTAGGGTGGCGTTAGAGGAGCTAACGACGGTGGAGGGAACAGAGTTTTGGATGGTGCAAACAGGGTCGTTGGATGGGCAACAAACGATGTTGTTTTAGGGTTTGCAAGTGTCGAGTGATCTGATTTTAGTATCCATTTAAGGAATGAGTGGAGGATTTGGGAATGGTTTGAAGAGGACGAAGCTGAAACCTCCAATTGTTTTTTCTGAATGCGCACGATTTGAAGAAGAATATGAAACAATTGCAAAAATTATGTGGAGCTTTGATTATGATACATGTGCAACTTTCAGTTTTGGAGGAAAATTAGGATTTTGATGGGTGTTAATTGTGTGTTGGAAGTTTGATTTTAATTATAGAGTATTTGTGGTTTCTTGAATAATTGTATTTAGGATTCAACTTTTTCACTTAGTAGGGGCATTTAAGATATTGTTACAACAATTTTTTTTCTCCATATTTTTCAATTTTTTTATTTTATCAATTTAAATAAAAAATTGTCATTTATCCAAACTAAACCTCATATTTTGTCATTTTTTTTGTCAGCCTTTTTTTTAATCCATTGTTAGATTTTAACTTATCCTTAATTTAATCCACGTTTCCTCTATGTAATGTTAAGAAAAAAGGTCAAAACAATGACTATTTTAATATATGGCTTTGTTATTTTCAAACCAAGAAAACAAAGTCCCCTATTGGGTTGACATTTTGGGGATAATTAAGAAGTTGATTGGGAATTTGGATACAAAAGTATAGGTTTGAACCATCTAATTGTATTTTTCAAAATTTTGATTGACACTTAAAGCTTTAAAAGTTAATTTATAAATTTAACTAGAGAATTTTAGTTATTTGAAAAAAAAAAATTAATTGTGTAATTTTTATAAAAGATATAATAAATTTTGTAATTTTAAAATTTAAAAGTAAATCACAAGTTCACGTTTAGTACTGTTCTAAGAGTTTAAATTTAGACTATAGTTTTGAATTTGAATTTGCTATCTTGTAAAAGAGATCTGATTGTCTTTTTATTTTTATTTTTTTGTTAAATTGAGTTTAGCTTACATGACTTTTCATTTGAGAGATAAAAGGTTTTCTTTTTCTCAAATTGTTGGGCTAGAATTTTTTTTTATTTTTAATATATATATTTAAAAGAAATAGAATTTAAATTTAATTGGATCGAATCCTAAAATAAATTGGAAAGGTGACACAAAAAAGTTTTAAAAAATTGTTTTTTGAAATTATTGTATTTATTATCTAAAAGAAGCAAATAGATTAGTTAAGAGGTATTATAAATAATATTAATAATATGTAGATGTCCATTAGTGTGCATAACCACGTGTCAAACAAACATTAATATTAGTGTTCACCATGTGTCAAGCAAGCATGACTTCCTAGTGGCCATGTAATCCACGTGGTGCTAAGTTGTCGGTAAATAGAGGATTTGGTGGATTTGTAAAGATATGCCAAGAGTGGAGGAGTTTTCAAATAAATGGGAGAAAGTGGAGAAAATTGAGATTTTCTTTTTCTTAATTATTTTCTTATTTTCTAAATTTTTGATGTCTTTATTATATTATTTATATATTATTTTATTATTTTAATATTATAATTCTTCATTTTCCGTATTTTGATTGTGCTTCGTTTTCACAACAAGAATTTTTTTTTAAAAATAACAAAAACAAATGGACTCAAACTACAGGTTAAATACCCACAATACCTACGTATTGTAAAGTAGAAATTTTTTGTAGTTTTCCTTGCCATCCAAGTAAATTACAGGTGAAATACCTACAATACCTAAGTCTTCAACCCATTGTTGAAGAAGAAGTAATCGATCATCAATGTTTCTATTTAGTCCATTTTGAAAGAAAAATAATCGATTTTTTAGAACAAATGTTCAACCGAGGAAGAAAAAGCAGTCAATTGTAGAAGAAATCTTCGTTCACAAACGAGAGCAAGTTTGATATTAATTGAGGACAATTTTGATAGTATTTTAAGAAAAACTACACCAACTTGTGTGTTTGCAAAATTAACCTCTTTTATTTGCTATATACGTAAATAGTTTGATATTTTTAGTATATATGAGAGTTGAGAATTTTTCTCCTTATAACTTCCTTGGAAAAAAGATTCTCGAAAAGAAATGTTATAAAGGTATTCTAAGAAAATATAAAAACACAGAGATATTGGCGGATTTTTATTTAAAATCCAACTAATTGAGTAGGAATTAATTAGTAATTACATCAAATTTTCTTTCGATCTATAAAGTTATGACAAAAGTCTTGATTTTTAATTTTCTATAAGAAAAAGTCTTCATTTTTAAAAATAAAACAAAAGGACCTATTACACGTGGATAATCAGTTACTATTTGCAACATAATTTAAAATTTAATTGAAAATCAATTAGTTTTGTTTTAAAGCGACCAAGTTTGTTCAGCGGTCAAAACGCTGCGTCTTACTATGGACCCACCAGTGATGAAATTTATATTTCTTGCGTTTTGCGTGTAGAGGGAACTTTCCACGTCATCACGCTGTTTTGAAAGTGAACCTAAAAAAACATCAATAAATTACAATTAAAACAAAGTATTCAATAAGTCCAAATAATTTAGTTTTATATTTAATTGCTTCTTTGGTTTTGTTTTTCTTGTTGTGTTTGTTTTTGCACAACTACGACATCGAAATCAAACTTTGAAGAGAAATACGTCTATTATCGTTGTAGTACGTAGTTATTAAGTTAAATTTTTAATCTTTTATGTCTGACATGATTCTTAGTATATTTGATTTTGCTTTTTTCTTTTTGAACATGTTCTTTATATATACAATTAGTTTATCAATTCTAAGAAACGTCAAATAGGTTTAGAATCTATTAGACACAAAATTAATAACTTTATTAATTGATGAATCTGTAAGATTTAAATTTAAATATTTAATAATGTAACGTTTAATTTCATACTCATGCTTTACAAGTACAATCTAAATTAGTTCTATGTATTTGTTAAGTTTAAAAAGTCGTCAATAGTTGTTTTTTTTAAGTACAACAAAAATGAAAGAAAAAAAACCACTTGAGAAACCAACAAATCAACATGGAGCCGCTGCATCCAATTGTCTTGTGTTATTTGTTATTAGTTAATTGGTCCATAAGTTTGTTTTTAATCCTTTTATAATATGTGAAGGGTGAGAATCGAATATTTAATTTTGAGAATAATAGTATAAGCACAACCTAGTTATTCATTTTATCATAAAATTAACTTATGTTTCTTTCTTAAATTTTATTCGTGCATTTAACATGCTATCAAACTATTTAATGATATTTTTAATATTCACGTTTATTTACAATATGGACTAGAAGAATCAATGCTTGAATTATTAGATTAATGTTATGTCGTTTGCATTATCCTCACATTGACTAAAACTCACGAATTTGTTAAATATAAAATTTATTTTTTGGTTCGAATACTATTTAATTCAATTTCAAAGATCGTAAATATAAAAATTATTAAATACGAAAGATATTTATTAATATAAAATTAAAAATCTATTAGATACATCTTATCAAATTTAACTTAGCTTAACAATAATTTACCTAAATCATTCTTGTCTAGGGGTAGGTTTGATCCCATGCTACTACATAACTTAATTTTTAAATACATTGAAAACACTCAAAAAATGTTAATTTTAAGAAAAAACGTAATCTACACAATTAAATATTTAATTACGAGCGAGAAAAAAAAAAAAAAGAAAAGAAAAGTAGGGTGGCATTTCCGTTATTTTTGATGAAATCAAAGGGTAGCTACAACTAACTCAATAGAACGAACACAGAGACATGCCAACTTTTCAAGCTTCTCCTTCAAGCAAAGCCTTCATTTTCTCTCCCATTTCCCCTCTCTCTCTTTCTCTCTCGCTCTCTATTTCTTCCCCTGTTCGAATTAGGGCAATATTCATCTTCTTCCATGGGGCAACAATCCTTGATCTACAGTTTCGTTGCGCGTGGAACTGTAATTCTCGCTGAGTATACAGAATTCACCGGCAATTTCACCAGTATAGCCTCCCAGTGCCTTCACAAACTTCCCGCCACCAACAATAAGTTCACTTACAATTGCGATGGCCACACCTTCAACTATCTTGTCGACAATGGATTCAGTAACTTTCTTTATCTCCTTTTCTTTTTTCTTTTCAATCCATTCCATCCTTTTTCACACGGTTTTCTTTTCCTGCCTTTCCTCTTTTGATCCATTGTTTTATATCTGTTTAACTCTTATGCATGTATATATTAGACCATTCTTTCTGATTCACTCCTTTAGTTTTATAACTGTTTCGATATTGATATGTTCCGTCAGATGCGATTCTTAACGCGTTGTTATCTTGGAGTGGAAATAATAGAAATTTTCTGAGGAGATCATTGATGGAGGATTCAGTTCTCTAAATATCATTGTATTTTGAAAGATATTACGATATTGAAAAGAACGATCGTGAAAATTCCTTGGTGAATAACTGAACGAGTTATTTAATTAATGTCACATCTCGGTATTTATTCCACATCGCTTTCGCCTTCGAAAACGTTTTCTTGGAGATTTGTTTCGGCTTTTTTTTTTTTGAATGTGTCTCTTGAGTTTGTCAATTCTAGAGAACTGTTGCTGATGTGGTACTCGAAAACTCGTAGTATCAATATTTCTGAAGCCTCGAAACGCTAACCTCCTCTGTTTGTGAGGACAATAAATTCTTTTATACTAGTTTCCGTTTCGAGGTTCTTTTTCTCTAATCACAGTTCTGTAAAATTAGCGTTCTCCTGTTTTGTTAATCACCCACTCTCCTTGTTTTGTAAGCTACTATTTGAGTTATTTGATTGAAGACTGTAGTCTTGAGGATGTTTCTCATCTCAGTTCATGTACATGGTTCCTGAGCGTGTTTCATCATTGTCAATTTGTCATTAATTACTATTTTCGTTTAAGTTCCAGTCAAGACATTCACCTTCAATTCAAAACAATGGAGGATATATTTGTGAACCATGATTATCTAATTATGGAAAAACATTCAATCAACGATTCTGAACTATTTGGTCCATAAAGCATATAAATACTACATATGACTCTGTGTTTGCTTGTGCTACCGTCTTTATGCTTATATAAGTAAATCTAACTGATTGCATCTTTTTGGCGTTACAGCTTACTGTGTGGTTGCAGTTGAGGCTGCTGGCCGACAGATCCCTATTGCATTCCTTGAACGAGTTAATGAAGACTTTGTGAAGAGATATGGTGGTGGAAAGGCCATGACAGCAACTGCAAATAGCTTGAACAAAGAATTTGGGTACATTATAATCATTTAATGGGAATCATTAAATGAATGCCCCGTTATCTCTTATCTAATATTATATATAAACAATTAATACTTGTATTTTGATTCCAACAACATTATATTTTTTTAATATAGGTCTAAACTGAAGGAGCATATGAAGTATTGTGTGGAGCACCCAGAGGAGATCAGTAAGCTTGCCAAAGTGAAAGCACAGGTTTCTGAAGTCAAAGGAGTGATGATGGAAAACATTGAGAAGGTAAAATTAGGAGAAGGTCTTATTCTGTTTATTATAACATTTGATCTGATTTCATCTTTTATTTCATTTTTCTGGATATGAAAATGTCGGTTTTATTCACCAATTGTCCTCTCAACAGGTTCTTGATCGTGGAGAGAAGATTGAGCTTCTAGTGGATAAGACAGAAAACCTTCGATCTCAGGTCATTGTCAGATCCTTTTGCATGGCTCACTAAATTATGATTGACGATCTGAAAAATATACATTCTTCTGTATAATGCATAAGTATAGATGCTATATAAATTAGAGAAAGCGTAGTTTATGAATGATCAATTGATGACATTCGGATATCATATTTGTTTGCAAAACTATCTGTAGATAAATTGAAGTTGTTACTAAGCTATATAACTTGCATTCAAAACTTGCAGGAACATGATAGATCATATCTGTGCTACATGATTTTAATTTTTTAGCTTATTCGTGTCATGGTCTCATGTTTCACATAGCACTGTGCTTAGCTCTGTGCTTACAATGAGTTAAAATGGCCTCTGCTTACAATGGAGAAAGTTGTCGTAAAAACAGGAGATCATGTTTACAAAAGAGGAAATACACAGTTTTTTTTTTTTTTTTTTTTTTTTTTTTTTGTGAATTCATAATTCAATTGAGAATGATATCTGCAGGCACAAGATTTTAGGCAGCAAGGAACGAAAATGAGGAGAAAGATGTGGTATCAGAACATGAAGATAAAGCTGATAGTTCTTGCAATCGTACTCGCGCTGATTCTGATTATCATTTTGTCTGTGTGCGGGGGCTTCAATTGTTGATGGATTCTCGTTGCAGCAACATTAGGATTTTGGTGATGGGATCAGTACTACTCGGACAGTTTCTTCATACATGCTTGTTTATTGTACAAATCTTTCAGTTCCAAGTTCCACTTACCCATACGTTTTACTACCACCCTGGTTTTGTATAGGTTGTGCGGTTATATTCTTTTGACTTTTGTATGGAAATATATCATTCGTTTGCTAAATAATACACACGCTTGCTTATCAATAACGCATAGATTATGCATATTTTTTTGGGCCATTAAAACATGTTGGATTTTTCAGCATCATCTCTATACATTTTGAACTTTTTTGATATTGTGATATATAGTTCAATTGCTCGCTCGTCCTAATTGAAGTTTCGAACTGTTTGGAACTTGCAGATGGGGTTAAATTTCAATCTTTGAAGTTGGGATGTTTGCCCCAACTAATCATAAGAGTTTTTTTTTTCATTTTTGGATCCAGGTATTTTTAGTTTGTTTGGAAGTAATTTTGAACGGTTTTAATCATTTTTGTCATGTTTAAAATTACTGTGAAATATTTCATTAGAATTAATCATCATTTTATTTCACTTTTACTCGAAATTAAAATTATGGTCAATCTTGAATATGACACTTTCAAACATTCTCTTCACAGTAATGCTTAAATCTATAGCAACTAGCTATGCTCTATGAAAAATGATCATTATTGTTTCTGCCGTACCTATGCATGCTAGGACTATATCCTAAAAATTAAATTTGACATCAACTTGTTAGGCGTGTAAACGTCCAATTTGAACCAAGTTTAAATAAATGTTGAAATGGTTGAATTTTAGTTAATTCACACACTAATTTTGATCCATCCCATAAAAAGTGTTGCAGCTCATTTATTTTCAAAATTTTCAATAAAAAAAGGTTTAGTAAAAAAAGTAAGTTTAGCCCAAGTGTATAAAATAACGAAACAACCGTTTTATATATATGTTTTATGCTTCATTGAACCCATAAAACATGAGTTTTGTTTCCTAATAATACTTAGAGCAATGATTTAAAATTGCAACACTTCTTAAAGAATATATTTAAGATTGCAACATAAATTTATCCAAATTTAAAGTGCAATTTGATGAAATTGAATTGGATATTTTTTAAGTGATTTAAAAGTGGTTTAATATGACAAATTTAATGTAGGGATCAATTATTTTCCCCAAATTTTAAGTAGCTTGGCATTCAAAAAGAGAAAAAAAAGCCATAAAAATTGTGTAGTTTGGAATTAGAAAGTCCAAAATCTATGTTGGTATAAAGAAATGATATAAGTTATCTTGGAATCTAAAATACAAAATTCTTTGAATTTGGAATCTTACGTCTGCTTTTGAGAAAGATCAAAAGGAATTCAAATTTTATCTCACGTTTTATCATTTTTTTATACAATTTGCACCCTAAGCCCAACCTAACATAAATTTGTTTTATCAACTTCAACCTTTAACCCTCTTCATTCGTAGCCAAAACTAAAAACGATGATCAATACTTCAACCCTCTTCATTCGTAGCCAAAACTAAAAACGATGATCAATACAGAAAACATAGCTATTGTAGATTGATTGTCTCAACTATAGACTAAAATTCCATGATTTAAGATTGTCTAATGGCAAATATAATAAAATAATGGACAATGAGACTTTTCTTTATTCTTTTCATTTCCATTGGAGTTGGAGAATGGTAAAAAATAACAAATTTAACAAAATATTTACAACATATAGCAAAATTTCAGATTATAGGACATATAAAGAGGAGTTAACCGCTCTACATTATCAGTCCCGTATAAGATAAAAAACTAAAAGAACAAAAAAAATTCGAAAATTGTTAAAATCACGTCAATTTTCAAAATCACTCAAAAAAAAAAAAAAAAAAGGGAAAAAAAGGTAAATGCTCAAATGTTTATTTCGATGTTGTCTATGAGCCTGACTTTGTCAAACCAAGCGGCAATCAAGATCACAACTGGACTCTTGATCTCCTCCACCACCTCTAAACTCTCTTGTTCCACAATCTGCCATCAACAAACAACCAGTTTAACTGTTAACCCTTTAGTTAAGGTTACCCAACTGAGTTTTAATTAACTCGCTTGTAACCTTTTTTTCATAAGATAATTTGCTGTAAATGTTAAGAAACGTGATTGATAAAGTTATAAATCTGACATGATATTAATATGAATGAAATGAAATGGAGGATAAATTGATAAACTCGAAAGGTGAAGATTTACAATGATACATACAACCTCAAAAACTAAAAGATATAAATTGATATTCTCTAAAGAGAAAAAAACTCTCATCCACTTTCTCCTTTCAGCAAAAATGGTTATTCAATAAAATTGTGAAAAAGGACAAGCTACAACAACACATTATTTATCTCATAAGTTGAAGACTCCACAAAGTCAAACAGAACATCAAACGCTTAATATAAGCTCAAGTCAGAAAACTTCTTAATTTAAATCATCCAAGGCTCACCTCAGCATAATCAAGTTCTCCGCCAGCTTCTTGTATTTCATCGACAACCAAGTTTTTTAATCTTTTGCAATTGAGTTCACCTCGTTCTGCTGCAGATTTTGCTTTTGACAATGATTTGTTTATAGACAATGCCTATAGACGAAAAATGAGAAGAAGTAAATCAATTTTTGAATCTAAGTAATCATTTGATCATGAACGATAAAGCCAATATGCTTTGCACTTTGAAGCCGCTACTACACTATAATTTGAAGAGAACCTTTTGTCTTTCTTCAGGTGAGAGCCGCACATTGCGAGAACTCATTGCAAGACCATCAGCATCACGCACGATTTCAAACCCCACAATGTTTATAGAAAAATCAAGATCTCGAACCTGGAAGAAAGCTAAAGTGAGACAGCGGTAGTAAATATGTGCTTTTGTTAATCAAATGACAACAAATTATTAGATAACATGAGATTCCTTTTCAAAATCATTTAGTAATGAGAGGATTAGTTCATTTACCTTGTAAACATTACGAGGTCGTTACATTTTTTAGTGTGAAATTTTCTACATAACCCTTTTCATAGTACCGTTTTGGGTTCACTATTCTTGGATCAAAATTTAATTTTTTTAACGAGTAGAATATTCAATTTAGCTTTATGGATCTGATACATATTAGATAGCATGAGGTTTCTTTTAAAAATTAATTGGTAATGAGAGAATTGACTCATCTAATAGTGTTGATGGAATAAGCTTTTCAAGTTTAGAAGATAGTTTTACAGACATGCAAGATTTAGTGCCCTCAAATTCATAAATCATAGAATTAAGCAATCAAGTTAGGAATTCAGATGAAAAACAATAAATTTTGAGCTCAAAACAGATATGAAAATCAAAACCATTCACATTCTTACAAAGACTCACCATCCGCCTGATAATCCGCCATTGCTGATAATCCTTCTTTCCCAACACGACAACATCTGGGTCCACAATATTGAACAACTTAGCAACAACGGTAGCAACCCCTCTAAAGAAAACAGGCCTACTTCTCCCACACATGCCCTTCTCCAAACGCTCAACCCTAACCCATGTCTCATGCCCTGAACCAGATTCCTCCAAGCAAGAAACGTTGGGCATTCCAGCACAATCCATAGCTGATTCAACTCCATAGTCGTAGAGATTGTGAGGATGGAAAACGACATCAACTCCTCCAGGAACATCCATGAGCTTTCGAATGTCGCCGTCGAAATCTGAAGGATAGGTTGAGAGATCCTCGGAAGGGGCAAATTGGCTAGGGTTAACGTATATAGAGACGACGACGAGTTGTGAATGGTTGTGAGCTTCTTGGATTAGAGAGAGATGGCCGTCGTGAAGAAAACCCATGGTGGGAACGAGGGCGATGGTATTGGATAGAGATCTCATGGTTCTCGTCCATGTCCTCATCTGGTACTTGTCTGTAATTATGATAGCCTGATTCTCCTTCCTCGCCATTGGAGAATGAAAGTGAAGGTTGAGTAGAAACGGTGGATCAAAGTGGAAAATTTTTCAAAAAATGAAGTTTTTTCAATCACTAATCCATTTATAGAAAACTAGAAAACTGGTCATATATCTTTTATCATCATTCCACCGAAACATTTATTCTCTATCGATATTTATTTATTCTAAATATAACATTTACATATAAGCATTTATTGATTAGAAGAGTCATTTTCAAACTTTGATTCTCATTCTTTACTTTCCACCATAAATTTCTTCTCTAACAATATCTAAAGGTGAAAGTTCCACTTATTTATCGCTCTCATATTTGCTCAAATTGAACTTAAAAAATGAATGTAAGTGGAAGCGGTTTGATTTTTCTTTTTTCTATAGGATCATTTATAGAAGCTATAGCAATCAAAAATTGAAATATGAGAAGCATACCAAGACCAAAACACACAAGACAATAAACATCCAAAACCATAACTTCATCATTAGGATTTTAGAAAGGTTATTTGTTCCATTTATTAAGAACTATACATGGCATCTTTACGAACCTTCAATCTCATATTAGTTGATTAATTAGCACCAAAAGGGAATAGTGTTGGATCAAGCATTTCGTAGATAAAAATGTGGAATAAAGTGGAAGAGATTTTCAATAATTAAAATTAGTGCATTCAGAGTGAGGAGTGCTTAGTGTGTGAGAGATTGTATTTTGAGAGAGACTCCTGCAACAAGTGAAAAAGAAGGGTGTGCAATAATGTTGAGAGAAGGGCCCACAGTGTTGAAAGAATGGGACAAAGGGTTGAGAGACTTGCAGTAAATGAGGTAAGTTAGTCCATGAGTATGTGAAAGATGCCAAAGCATATCAAAGACATTAAAGAGAGTGCACAGTTGGATAACATAAAATTACAATCTCTCCATCCGAATGTAGGTTCAATATCTACAATAACTGTATAACATTTTCCCTTAATAAACAGGTTGTGTCTGGCTTAGAAGCAAAAAAACAAGTACTATATATCTCTTTTAAATATTGCTAAGACAAAAACCATTGAAGTCAAGCAAAAATCACCATTAGACAAAAACTAGTTATATAGTTAGGATATTTATCATTTCTTCACGACATTGAGAAAGAAAAAATGGGTAACGTACCACTAACAACCAAATGAATTGCTCTATTCAAAGTTAAACTTTAAAAAGAAAACAAGAAAAACAAAACATTAGAAATGGACTTTACCTCTTTATGATTTGTTTGAAGAATGGTGGCCTATATTAATACTGTAACAATTGAAAAAAATGAATTTTTAATGAACCAATATCAAGGGTCAAAGTATATTGACTTGTAATTGCCTAGAAGGACATATATGATAGATATAAAGTACCTTTGAATTGGCAAGTGTCTATCCCTTCCAAGTAACAAAATACAAAATCCCTACTGTTGGTGTGACAAAAAGATGATTTCAAGAGCAACCTGGCTTACACAGAATACCAAACCATGATATGTGCCTTAAAACTACAATTTATCTCATCCAAGACAACTAAAAAGCTTTAATAGCATGGAAAGTTATACTAAAAAAACTAATAACATGAGAAGTTTATAACATTTAAAGCAACTAAGTGAAATTAAGACAATATCACATACAAAAGGACACTACAACTTGAACTCGATGTTGGGTTTTATGTTCTAAAACTCGTAGATAGTAAATATAGTTAATTGTTTGTCATTAATAATATTATTTTTGTAATTTCAATAAAGTGTTATTCATTATTAGTTTTTTTCTTAATAACCTAAATCCAATAAATTAATATCCAAATTTGTTCGATGAGCCTCGAACTGTATGTAGAGACATATAAGGATCAATGTTCGAGATACAACTTAAAGAGTCTAGGGTATAGGGATAAAGTTGGATACTTTGTTCTGGTAACACTATGGATACGACTCACGTTGTATTTGATACAAATGCAATGATATCCAATGCGTTCATGTAGATGACATGTGAGTGATGGTATCCTATGCAGAGTTTTCATATGACCAAACCACGAAATAGTAACAACCACTAAATGTAACTTCATTAACTAGTTAGATTTCTATTTCATTAGGATGACCTAGGGAACTTCGTCTTAATCCTGAGTGTATTATGAACTTCTATTCGCGAGGAATTGTCCTTTGATTTGTATGAGTGAGAGTGACCAGTTTGTCGACTCAATATGCTTATCATTTTGGGGACAAAACCGAGTGGAGAGTTGGAAACATAATCACACAATATGGAATTCACTCCTTCTCAACTTTAGGGTAAGCCTGTGAAATCCCAAAATTTCTTAAACCTTTAGAATTTATTAAGTTGGTCAGGAATAAGAGAAAATTAGATTTAAGGGAAAAAGGAAGTTAACAATATTTGGAAAGGTTAAGGTTTAGGTTTAAGAAGAAGATAAAAGTTTGAAATTTAAGGTTTGAGTCAAAGTTAAGAAAAATTAGAAAAAATTATCTAAGTATCAAGGAATGGCACATTGAGCATTTAGAGGTTAGTGTGAGCGGGCCAAAGGGAACCATATAACTTCTAAAGAGTGTTTGTTGGGGGGCCAAGGGAAAGAAAATAACCTCTAAAGAGGTTACTTGGCGTTTTAGGCATGTGTTAGGCGTTTTGGATGGCTTGTAAAGTTGAAAGATGTTAGGCGAGAAGAATGATTTAGAGGTTATCTAGGCGTTTGGACGGTTAGGCAAGAAGGATTGAAAGGTTAGATGGGCGAGAAAGCTTATCGTTTTAGAGGTTGTGTGAGTGTTGAGAGGTTATGCGAAAAGGCATGTGGGCGAGAAGCATGGTCTTGCGAATTGGTTTGAGAGTTTAGTCAACTCATTTTGAGCGTTTAAGTTTGGTGAGAAGGAAGGATAATAGAGGTTAGGTGTTTTGTGTTGGGCGGCCAAGGCTATGCGAGATGGTCATGGAGGTTAGCTTGGCATTTTAAACAATTATGTGGCATGTTTATAGCAAGCAGTTTAAAGTAAATCTAAGTGTCTTAATATTATTAGCATGCATTTTGAGGTGGAAAGGTAGTTTGAGGTGTCTTAAGGAGGTTTAAGGGTGGATTAAGAAAGGTTGAGGTCTCAAGATATTTACATGCAAGGACTTCTATAAATAGAAAGCTTCACTTAAGAGTTTCTCACAACTCACTTATGTAAAATCACTCCAATTGATCTTGAAAGCTTAGAAATTATGTCTAGTTGTTGTGAATTTTGGATTCAAAGAGGTTTGCGTTTTGGTCAAAAGAAGGCGAGAAGGTCATTTCTCAGGTGAATCTGAGCAAGGTTCATTCTAAGTGAGCTACAGGACTCGTATTTTGGAATTTGGTTCTAAAACTTTGGAGTAAGAAAGTCAACTCATTTTAGAGAAACTTTGTAGAAGAAAGTTTTGTCAAAAGAGTTAGAGTTTTAGTTATGCTTTTCAAAGTTAGGTCATGATTCTGGAAGTTATTTAGTATTCTGGGTAGTGGACGAGAGTCTTCAATGGTTAGACGAGATGGGCGTGTGTTTTGGGTTTATAGGTTATTTTGGGACAGGTTGCACACACATGGAAATGTCATGACACAGCCGAGTGACAAGGCATCTGCTTAGGCGGTGCGCATGACTCTCCCTTAAGAGGTTAGCGTAGCACACGGTGTGTGGAAAGTACCAACGCACATCAAGCATGCGATGGGAGCACTGGGTAGGTGATAAGCACGCGCGCGGCAACCCCATTGCGAGGTTAGCACACGACGTGTGCCCCACCTCAGTGAGGTTAGCACGCTGCAGGCCTTAGGCCATGTGCACGCGACCAGCCCCATTCCCTATGTTAGTGGGCACCGTTGGGCTATTTTTGGGCTGTTGTGATATTTTTGAAAATTTTAAGGGAACTTTTGGATATTTTCATGTTCAAGGAATTAATTAAGGATAAAATATGCAAATTTCGGGACAAGGAAGATTAGGAGGAATTTCCAGCCAAGAATGTATATAAGTATTGTGAGTAACATCATGATTTCTAAAGTATCTATTGAACATGATTTCAAGATCCACAAGCTGTTGGGATTTATGTCCTAAAACTCGTAGATTGTAAATATAATTCATTGAATGTTATTAATAAAGTGTTATTATTGTAATAATTGTTATTGATTATATTATTAGTTTTATCTTAATAACCCAAATCCAATAAACTAACATCCTAAGTTGTTTAGTGAGTCTTGAATAGTATGTAGAGAGATACATGGATCAAAGTTTGAGATCAGTTTAAAGGGTCTATAGTATAGGGATAAGGTTGGGTACCTTATCCTGGTAACACTATGAATATGACTCACTTTGTATTTCATACAAACGCAATGATCCAACGCGTTCGTGTAGTTGACATGCGAGTGAGGGTATCCTATGCAATGAGATTGCATAAGATCGGACTGCGAAATAGTAACCACTAGATGTAACTCCGTTAACTAGTTAAGTTTCTATTTCATTAGGATGACCTAGGTAACTTAGTCTTAATCATGAGTGTGTTATGAATTCCTGTTCGCATGAGATTGTCCTTTGATTTGTACAGGTGAGAGTGGCCAGATCGTCGACTCAATAAGCTTATCATTTTGGGGATAAGATCGAGTGGGAAGATGGGAACATAACTACACAATATCGAATTCACTCATTCCCTACTTTAGGATAAGTAGATGAGTGTTCCTTTAAATTGTGTGTCCAGGTCTTGAACAAAGGGCCCTACCCTTTCTATGGCACGAGAGAGGTTTCTATTTATTGGTAGGACAATAAACAAGTTGTTCATTAGAGGAGCAGTGGTATTTAAGGATTTGAGGTAACCTAGGGGTAAAATGATAAATTGACCCATCTGATGTTACGAACACTCGTGAAAGACTAACTTATTGTTATTGGTCTATATCCGTGGACACAGAAATATATCTACAATGAGAAGAGTTCAACTGTGAGTCTTTAGTGGAATGTACATACAGTTAACGAATATTGATTAATGTGGTTAATGAGTTTAACCAATTAATCTCAGATCGTTGTAGCTTCTGATCTGTAGGTCCATTAGGTCCCCTTCCTAGCTCGTAAAGGGTAATGAGATTTATTTATATTAGTTGTAATTTGAAATGTTCAAATTTATTTTGGAAATTAGTTTATTGTATAGTGATACATTACAATATAAAGTTTATCAAACTTTATTATATAAATTTAATTTTGGGTATGATTCAAAATTAATTTATGAGAAATAAAATATTTGAATGAGTTCAAATATTAATTTAATGTGAATTTGATTCATATTAAAATTATTGGTTATGAGAAACACTTATATTTGAATATGATTCAAATTTAATTTAAGTTAAATATAAAATATTTAATTTAGCTATTAGTTAATTGGAAAATTAATTAATACTTTAGTTTTATTTAATTAAATCTATAAGATATTGAAGAGATATTCATTCAATAAGATTTGAATGAAATATTAATTAAATATGATTTAATTAATTATATTAATATAAATCTATAAAATATTGGAGAGATATTCATTCAAATAAGATTTGAATGAATGAAATATTAATTAAATATGATTTAATTAATTATATTAATATAAATCTGTAAGATATTGGAGAGATATTCATTTAAATAAGATTTGAATGAAATACTAATTATATATGAGTTAATTAATTATTAACTAATTGATTAATTATTAATTAATTAGTAGATTTGATAATAAAATACCATGATTCTCTCCTATTCCTTTTCCTATTCCAAGAAGGAAAGAGAGTTATAAATACCTAAAAGAAAACAGTTCAACGATTTTCATCAATAAAAAAAGTTAAGGCTTTTGCTCTCTGCAAAAAGAAAGAGTTTCTTTCAAATACCTCTAAACTTTTTCTTATCCCAATTGGTTCCCACAAACCAATCTCATCCTAGAGGATGGGAAGGTCTCCGACGGGTGGTGTCCCAATTTGGTGATTTGCAGATTAAGAGACGTCAACAAAATTACGTTCTATGTATCTTTTAAATCAAAAGCATGTTTAGTTTTTATTTAGAATTGTGATTCTAAATTCTTTCCAATGTACTAATATTTTGGGATTCCCAAATTAAATTGAGTAATGGTTCGGTAAAATCTTTCGCTGCTATAGGACTTTTTATCCCTTCACAAGCAATAGCTTGTAAGTAACAAAATATTTTAAATGATTTATGAACATGACTTCCAAGCTATTATTTCAAGTTATGATTTATAATAAATGTTTATTGAAATGATATTTCAAGCTACGTTATGACTTCATGATCAAGGAAATATTTCAAAACTTTCAAGGAAATATTTCAATGTTTTTATCCATGCTCGAATATATCATATACATGTGGTTAACTCCATACTGATGGAATGGTTAACGAACTTATTTTTAACTATGGGCCATCAGAAAGGGTATATATATTTATGCCTTAAAAGAGGTGGATAACTTCCCATTGATTGTCTCATCTTCGCATGAAGGGGTACATACTGCCCGTGGTTATGGAGGACTATCTTTGAAAATACAAAAAATTTCAATGTTTCCATTTTTTCATGACTGTTTATTGATAAATGTATTTAAGCTACGGTTTTATACTAAAATGTTTATGAAAATCTGTTTTTTAAAACCGTTGCTCACTAAGTCTTTTGACTTACCCTTTCAAAAGAGTTTTCCTTGTTTCTAGGTATAGATTGTGGATCTCCACGTGCTGAACATATTGCTACTAGACCAACTTAGATTTAAACTATAAAAGGAATTGTTTTATTTTAAAAGCATTACTGTATTTATTCAAGAGTTTAAACTTTTATGATTAAACTTCCGTTGTTGATTGTTTCACGTTTTCATGTCATGTGTTAGTTGAGGTTGTTTCAAAGGCGAACGACTTCGACTGACATCACACCACGTCTCGAGACGAGAAAACATGTGTCTAGGGTGGAGTGTAACAAAGTAGATGTGTAACACCCACACCTAAGTTAAGAATTAAGAGGTTAAAATTTTGGTTAAGTGTTCTAAATTGGGCGGTTTAGAAAAAATAAGGTTTTTTGAATTAAAGAGTTGGTAATTAAGTTATTCACAAGAAAGATTATGCAACAAGATTTGTGAAGTTTAAGTACTTTTATACGAAGAAAGGACTTCGCAAGATGGTGTTAAACGAGAAGCTAAGGAGCTTTGCGAGAAGAAGTAAGGAAACTTCTAAAAAATTTCCTAAGTATGCTTAATGGGCCACATATGGAGATTAAATTAAGCATGATTAAAGTTAAACCTTAAGTTAACACGTGTAACACTAAGAGTAGTAGCTGGTGGGCTAAGAAGAGTTTAAGGGTGACTAAGCTAATTTGGAAGTAGTATAAATAGAGAGCTCCTTATTTGATTAAGCTAATTTCCTAAGTAGTATAATTAATTAAATCATATTTAATTAATAGTTCATTCAAATCTTATTTGATTGAATATCTCTCCAATATCTTATAGATTTATATTAATATAATTAATTAAATCATATTAATTAGTATTTGATTCACATATCGTTTGAATGAATATGTAATAACCCAACTTTACTAGAAGGTTGAGGTCATTACTATTTAAATAAGTATAGTTTTTTTTTTTTTTTAAGGAAAATTAATTTGTAAGTTGAGAAAAATTTAAATAATAAGAAAATAAATAAGTAATTAAGGTGGTAAACAAAATACTAGTTTGGGCCCATAAAATAAAAGAAATACATTAAAATAATTTTACCAAAGTTCTGAAATCCAAAAAAAATATAATTACTGAAACATAAATGCGGAAAAGCTGAACTATTCCCTATGGCAAATCACAGTCACTTCTTATCATTCGCCAGCTTGCCCTTGCCTTTGCCCTTACCTGAAAATTAAACATTTAAAAGAATGAGTATAAAATTATACTCAGTAAGAGACACATACTTAGTCTCCCTATGTGTTGTTAGTCTCTTTGTTAGAGTCCTGAAATAAAGTACCACGCTCTATGGTGCTCCCAAACGCACACTATCCAGTAGTGGACTGAACTGGGCTCTCGGTGAACCCGAAGGAATCACCCTAAAGGAGAGTCGGGCTGTAAGTGATCCCGTCGAATCATGTCTCAATAACTACTCAAACATATATAGGGGAAGACCTTGATGAACCCCTCGTGGTACGACTCTAACCAACAGACCAACAGAACACTATAGACTATACATGCTCATCATAAAATCAACATCTCAGCTCAACACACATAATCTCAGAAATACATATAATCACATCATGCACCAATGGTACTGCATCTCAATCAAAAGGGGGAAAAATCTCTTACCAGGACATCTGCTAAATAATTCACAGGTTGGCAGTCAATTCCTCACAATACTCAGTCCTAAACATAAACAAAATTAACAATACTCAGTCCTAAACATAAACAAAATTAACAATACTCAGTCCTAAACATAAACAAAATTAACATTAATAATCTTGTCAACCATCACCCTACTGTTTAATTAAGCAACCAAACTTATCCAAGCTTACCCCAAGATTAAGGTTGAATCCAACAACACCTTAACTGGAAAATTCACAGTCCTATTTCCACCAATTTCACTTGAACCTTCAAGCAACCATAGATCAACTTATTCCAAATACCATCTCATTTAAGATAAAAAAAATATTTAATTGGGTGTACCAAACCCATACAAACTCACCCCAAATGGCTCAAAAGGTTGCAAGAGGCTAAACTTGAAGATGGCTCGACTAGAAGAGGCTTCGGCTCGGACGCGGCTTGGTGGAGACAGACGCGTGCGGCTGGACGAACGACTTGCGGAAGTGTGCGGCTGGACGCGTGGAGGAGTTTCGTCAGTTGTAGGATTCGCGGCGGTCGTCGTCGTGTGGAGGAGTTGCGTCGGTTGTAGGATTCGCGGTGGTAGGAGACGCACAGTGAAGAGGGGCGGCGGCTAGGGTTTAACATGGAGGAAGGTTGAAGATGAAGTGCACACAATCCAAGGAGTCCTATTTAATAATAAATATATTATTATTATTTCCCTTCCCTATTCCTATTTAATTTCTCTTTCTTCATTAACCACCCCTTCCATCACCATAAATTTGCTCTTTTTCCAAAAATGACAAAGTACTCCTCTCTTAATAATTATATTAACCCACATTATAATTATTCTTATTCCTCCATGATTTTATATATACACATAACCATATTTACTCATAATACCTCCAACTTTACAATTTAAATCCACCAACCAATAAATCCAAAACCAATTTTAACAATAGAACTCCAATTTCCATAAATTAACCACTTATCCTTCCAAAATACTTAATCTCCACAATTTAAACAATTTCACAAATAACACCCAAAACTAAGCAAAATAAAATGATAATAAAAATAACCTAATAGTTTTGGGATGTTACAGAATATCTCTTTTTATCCGGTAGATTTATATTAATTTAATTAAAAGAAATTTTTTAAAAATAGTAGATTTAACAAAATATTTACAACCTATAGCAAATTCTATCACTGATAGTCATTGATATGCTATAGTGATAGAATCCAAAATTTTGCTATAGTTTGTAAATATTTTAATTTATTTTGCTATTTTTAAAAATGTCCCATAATTAAATAAAACTAAACTATTAATTAATTCAATTAATTAATAACTAAATTAAATATCTTCTATTTAACTTGAACTAAATTTGAATCATATTCAAATATAAGTTTCTCTAATAACCAATAATTTTAATATGAATCCAATTCACATTAAATTAATATTTGAACTCATTCAAATATTTTATCTCTCATAAATTAATTTTGAATCATATCCAAAATTAAATTTATATAATCAAGTTTGATAAACTTTATATTATAATGTATCGTTGTTGGGACAAATATTGACCCGTTTAAAGATAGCCTATTCTCAGTCCTTATCATGCATATTTTCACTATTTTTATATTTTTTTTATGTAGAATATGAAGTAGACTTCGATACGAACCCAACGACACGAGAATCACTTAAATCGGAGTTCAAACGAAGGAGAACGGGCAAATTAAACATAAGGGGCATTTTGTAAATATTGAAGTGGGTTGACACGTGTCAACCCCTTAGCCGCGCACGCCTATCCTCGAGATCACGTGTTCGAATCTCCCTTCACGCATAATATTTACTACATATTTCCCTCAATTCGTGTCTTCAACAATCAGACGATTCTCCTTTCGCCACGTGGCGCGATCTCAGCCTGCGCGCCCCTTAGCCACCCGAGTTTGAATCCCAGCCAACGCAATTTTATTTTTTTCCATTTTTTTCGTGGCATTTTTGTAATTAACATCCAAACTTCCGAAATTACTCTAATTTTCATCTTTTCTTCTTGGATATGGGCTTAGAAACACTTTGGCCCATTTCCTCTATTTTTCACTATAAATACCCCAATTAAACCCCTAAATTGAATTCAAGACATTTTCACTATTCCCTCCAATACTCCTAATTCCTCCCAATTTCCAATTTTTCTACCCTCACTCTATAATTTTTTATCTTCAACCATTTTTCCAGAAATATTGCAGATGGAAGGCTAATCTTTTGAGGTAAATTGGGCTTAGGCATTTCCAATCTTTGAGAATTTGATTAATTATATTTTTTTTTATAATTAGGGTTTGATTAGTCTTTGATTTCCATGTAATTTTTGTTAGAATCAATAATAAATTGCATCAAGAGTTGGATGTTTAATTCAATTTTATTGAATTTTGTAATCTTGATTCTTGATTTTATGAAATTTTGGTTCAATATTGTAAGCAATTTACCCCTAGTATTTCAATTAATGCAAGATTAGTTGATTTGCTTGCTTATATACAAAATTTCCATGATTCTTCATTTTATCTCTCCCAATTTTAGAATTGTGTAATGCCTCTTTTGGATTTCAATTGATTTTGATAATTCTTGAATTAAATTGAATACCTTTTTTGTGCACGAATTAATTTCTCTTTGATTCCTTGAATATAAAGTTGTTGTTGATCCATCTTGTGTTTTCTTTTAAAGAAAAGAATAATGGGTTTAGTTAGAATTGCAATGATCAAACTAAACCCCTTGAAATTCTTTACTTGTTTTTTTGAATTTTGATTCAAGAATTCCTTCCAAGATCAAACAATTTGATCTTGCAAGGAAACCTTGAATCAAAATCTCTTTAAAGCTACGCATAATTCAATTTCCTTACCTTCTTTGATTCAATGATAAAATTTGATGTAAGCCTAAGCCCATTCCTCACTTACCATCTTGGAATTCAATATCTAGTATCTTTTTTTTTTTTGTGAATTGTTTTGCATACCAAACTACCCTTCTCATTCTCTCCTACAATTTTTCCCAATTTGTTTTCAATACTTTTATCTTCCTTTTGTTACTAATCTCTATATTTCCAAGCATTTCATTCAAGAAAAAATCAATCACTCCCTTGGGTTCGACACCCTTGCTTGCTTCTATCTACGGTAAAATCAAGGGTAACTATAAATAATTTTTCGTCAAGGCGTTTAGGTAAGTACCCTTCATTGATAACGACCTTACCTACTCTTTGCATAATCTTTTACTTTTTGCATGTCAATTCTCGCCTTGTCAATCGTTATACATTAAACTAATTTTCAAAGTAAATTTGAATATTTCAAATTATAACCAATATAAACAAATCTCATTACCCTTTACGAGCTAGAAAGGGGACCTAATGGACCAACAGATTAGAAGTTACAACAATTTGAGATTAATTGGCTAAACTCATTAACCACATTAATCAATATTAGTTAACTGTGTGTACACTTCACTAAAGAGTCACAACTGAACTCTTCTCACTATAGATATATTTCTGTGTCTATGGATATAGACCAATAACAGTAAGTTAGTTCTTCAGAGTGTTCGTAACACCAGTTGGGTCAATTTACTGTTTTACCCATGGGTTACCTCTAATTCTTAAATATCAGTGCTGCTCTAATGAACAACCTGTTTATGGTCCTACCAATAAACAAAAACCTTTCTCATGCCCTAGAGAGGGTAAAAGCCATTTGTTCAAGTCCTGGAGAGACCATTTAAGGGAACATTCATCTACTTACCTTAAAGTAGGGAAGGAGTGAATTCCATCTTGTGTAATTATGTTTTAAACATATTATTTGTAATTTTTGTTATACATCTTTTCGTGTATCTTGTTTTATTATAAATTGAAATGTTTTCATTTTCATAATTTAATGTAAATTTTGTTTATTGCCTTCGAAGTGGAAACGAAAACAATACCTCACAATAACAAAAAATAATAATAATTAAAAAATAAAAAATTAATTAAAAATAAAACATATATCCCGATGCAATGTGTACATTGGGATATACGTTTTTCCCGATGTCAATTAGAAACGTCGGAGTAAGATTTTGTCAACGTTACGTCGAAAAAACTCCTTCCTGACGTTATCCTAGTACGTCAGTGAGATGACGTCAGTGTTACCTTTATACCAACGTCGCCCATTTGCGGGTCGGCAAAAGTTATCCCGACGCAATTTCTTCGACGTTCTTGTCGACGTAGGATGTGGCATCGGTATCTTTGGCCAATGCATTTTGTCTTTTTTCTAACATTTTTATGCATCGGGAATAACCCTATTTCTTGTAGTGTTAAATGCCAAAACACTCAATCTTAGGGTCCTTAAGATTTGCTTAATTTCCTAGTCTCTTAAACTTAACCTAGAAATTATACTTTAGACGATATGAACAACTTAAGAAAAAAAAAAGTAAACCAAATTGAGTTTTTATTATTTAAAACATGTGCACTACAAGAAATTTTGGATCTTCCGACACTAATTTACAAAGTCGAAAGAGATTGTGTCGGAAGATAAGGCATATACCGATGCACAAACTGATGCGTCTAGCACTTCAACACTTAACTTTTCTTTTCAATCTTTTAGAGTAACAATCTTGAAAATCTGACTTCAACCCCCTATTTATACTAATCCTAGAATGATAATTAGTCATGCTCAAACTCTTAATAATTCATCAGCTCCTACTTTTAGTGGTACACGTGTAAACTTCACATTTAACTTAAACATGCTTAGCTTAAATAAACTTAGGAGATTTCCTAGAAGTTTCCTTTTTCCTTCTCGCCTAGTCTTTAGTTATATGAAAACTCCGCCCACAATCTAAGCTTCCTTGCCTTCTCTTTATCTTGCTAAGAGCTCCAAACGCCTACTTCTTATCACCTAAACTTCATTCATAATGCTTTCTCTTAAACACTTGGTCATATTTTGCCCTTCTTAGATATGGGCCCACATGATGCTTGAGGAAAAACATTATTTTAAATTTGGGGGTGTGATAACTTGTAGAAATACAAGTTATTGTGGCCTTTTATGTAAAATAATGGAGCCTTATCACACTAGAATAGAAGAAAACACAGGAAAATGTAGGGGATTTGGTTAACTTGTGTATCACACATTACAAAAGAACTTTATCATTGTTTTATTGTGTTTTATATGCCTTATCGAAAGAATTTAGGCAAGATGAAAAACACCTAGGCGAAACACTGGTAGGCGAGAAAAGATGTCTGGAGAGACCAACTGAGCAACCAATGTAGCAAGGCTAGGTGAAGTTATCATGACTAGCAAACAAAAGAGAGGTTAGCGAGAAAATCTGCAGCAGACACGAATATCTGTAAAGCTAATAGAGGAGCTCTATGGCAGCGACTCAGCTTTATCAAAATTTATTAGAGCCCATGCTGGCAACTATCCATAACATCATGTCACATCTCTTTTCATCTATAAATAAGAGGCTTCTTCTTTGAAGGTGTCCGAAATTTGGTCGGAGAGCAAGTTCACTATCTTCAAATTTTTCTTTCTTAAGTTTTATGTTAGAGCTTAGACTAAAAAGAGAGAGTTCTTCCCTTATCGTTTTCCTCTCAACAATCAGTCAAAAATCAGAGTCAAGGAGTATGAGATATCATACTCTGAGGCTTGACACCTTTCTTCATATGTCACTTTATGATTTTATTGTATTAATTTATAAAACATACTCTATGGCGGAAAGGAGTAAAGTTAGATTTATGATATTAATGCATTTCTTCGACCACTCTTCCTTTTTTTTTTTTTTGTTGATATCCATTATTAATCTGTTTGATTAGTTCATGAACAATGTAACGTGCTTTTGATATATTAGAAAATCTGTATGTATGTCTTATAAGTTCTGTTGTGCCAAACATGAATGTCAAAGCAATATTGTTTATTTGAGAGAAAAGAAAATCACATTGACAACAATCACCTGACAAGTGAAAGCACGTATTTAATTGAACAGGTGGCGAAGATATTGTAGGAATATAATCTCATCATTGAGTTTATCTTTCGCATAAATTACAAAAATATTAGCCTGTGCAGCGAAAGCACTGAAAGGTTGTCCAGCTTAAATTAGAATAAATTACTTATAATGCTTACAAACTAATTAGATATAAATCATAACTTAACTTTTAGTATTTGGATCTCTAGAGGTGAGCAAGTATGGACGAAGGCACTGAAAGGACACTCGTCTTAATTCTAGAGTTAATAGATGCTTTGTATCACCTCAAAATATTGAAGCACAGTACATTGCATGCATTTAGTTAATTAAATATTCTTTTCTACCATGCCTGCAAATTGAGCTCATTTTCCATTTCACCTTGCACCACCAATTACACCTTAGTGTATATAATATATAGGGTAAAATATACTGTCCATATTCACAATGTATATATTATACTGCATAGATTTAGTTGCATGATAGGTTCAATAGAAACATAAATTTCTTGTGTTCGACCCTAAATTTACCCAAGAAACCTATTGTTTCACTTACACTTGGACAAGTGATAGAAAAACTTGTATTGCACGCATATCATGAGCAGTAGAAACACATAGATCAGATTTGCCCCTTTTATCGCATGATCCTATTCTAGTCGCCTAATAGGTCGATCAATTAGAACCTAAACATGATATATCCACGAACGTACGTTGCATGCACATAAAACAAAATCAACAAACAACAAGCAACTAATTTGAAGGAAAACGCACGAGTGGATTATGAGAACTTCCTCCTCAAAGTTCCCTTATATACTGCCTCTTGCATGACAGTCATAAGACACCTCATGCTTGCCATTTTTCTTATATCTTATCTCTAAACACTTGGAATCTACTCCACCCAGCACTACTAGATAGCCTAGAGCCTACTTGGTCGCATGACATCAATTACCAAAATGCATAGCTTTGAACTTTGCTTACTCGACCTACTCACATGGCCTCAAAGCATCATGTCGCCTACACACACCATGTCGCCTGCTCCTCAGAGCATGAACCTTGCTTTTACGACTTGCCTTGGCCGCATGGTAGCTCACCTAGCACACTCTCAACGCCTTAGCACAGTCCAAACTCCTAGCTATACTTGTCAACCTAAAAGTCTAACCAAGCATTGTATTTAGAGGTTCTTCTTACAAATAAATTAAAAATTATTTATTTGGGCTAAAGTTAATTAAGCCTAAAAATAGACTTAATTTAGCTCAAATGTTAAATAAGACCTAAATTCATATGATTGAGCTCTGATCCATAGACCAACCAAGCCCAAACCCATACAGTCCACAAGATAATTCTATAGATAGAGGAGTTCTCTTCATGTGTGGAGCTTTAGAAAATTTTACTGTAGAGATGCCCTAGAGAGAATTCTCCCAAAAAATCAGAAGACTCTTTAACTCTTGAAGATTGAACCACTGCATGAAGCTCAAGTTTTTTTTTGGAGATATAAATATTTTTCCAAGACTCTAACTTCAAGAACATCTCAAGCGCTCCACTTCCATACATCAAACATACACATTCAATCGAGAGAAAATAAGATGATCAAGTACTAGAGATCAAGCCACATCGCATCAAATACAAGTTTAATTCCACAAATCACATTTCTTCTATCGTGCAAACAAGATGTGACAATCAACTTGTAATTGTTGACTATATAAATAATTTTGGGAAGAAACATACTAATTAATCACATATATATACTCTTGTAAATAGTAACAAGCACAATTTCTAAATATTACACACATTAGTTGTTCAAATGTATTTTCATAGTTTATTCTAACGAAAACAAAATGTTTTTAAAACAATTTTAACGTTCAAGATTATTATTAAAAAAAAAATCCAAAATTCAATAGTAAGAATAAAACTTTTCAAACTTTAAAACATAATTCAAACAACCTATTTTGAAAATTTTGAAATCGAAACCACTAGGAAGGTAATATAAATTTGTATAGTTTAGCACATTTATAATTTGTTGAGGGGAAAAAGGAAGCGAAATTATTCATCTAATACATATAAAACCAAACATTTACTTCCAACCCTAATACTAAATTTACACACGTAAATACACAATGAACAGAACAATACAAACATTTCCTTTAAATCATTACACTTTTGAGCTCCATTTTACATTATCTACAAATGGAAGACCAAACACATTATTCTAAATCGAAACACCAACCAACCCCCATCTACTAAAAAATCCCTAAAAGAAAAATTAAAAGTTATTTCAACATGCTAATTGATCCCTAAATGAAGAAATTTCCTCAAAAACAGGAAGCCTCTTGGACCTACTAAATGGGCCTTTTTTGTTGACCAATAGCTCAAGCCCATTAAGAAAATCAACATCGACACTAAGGCCCAATAATTCAATAGAATCGGGCAGAGATTGCCTTGACCTGATTTCGGTCAGCAAATCAGCTGACCGTTTTTGGGCCTTGATTTCATTAGAGCCCGGAATTTGGGCTTGTTGGACTTGTTCGAGAACAAAAATGGCCTCACTGAGACGGCCCTGTTTCATTAAACAAAGCCCTAAATTGCAAGCCTTATTCGCATCTGGATCAATCATTTGGGCCTTCTTGTACACTGCTTCAGCCATCATGTAATTGGGCTTTTGCATGTAGGCCCATCCAAGATTTCCCTGTCAAAATTCAGGCCCATTGAGATAATCATAATACCAATAGTTTAAAAAGGGAAAAAAGAGTAGAAAGGGAAATAGCTTAGAAAAATACCAATAATCTAGAGGTTTCTTGTTTGACAGAAACTTGAAATTTCTTGCCATGAGAACGAGCTGTTCTTGTGGGCTTTCCATTAAAAGCTTCTCCTTGATAAATCATTCTCAATTTTCTCTTCAATAACTCAATTTGCTCTTCTATTCTCCCACATTTCTAAAATCCATATTATATTCAACCTTCATAATCCTCTCACAATTGTTTGTTAATAATTTCTTTTAACTTTCAAATTCAAAAACAAACAATTACTTGAGTTTAGTTGGATAACTATTAAGTAATTTGTTTTTTGTTTTTTAGAAGTAATCGTACAAATACCACGTTTATTTATAACAATTAACTTTCTACTAATATTTTCTAAAAAAAAAAATTGAAACACAAAAATTTAAAATTTTGTGACAATCATTTAGTTCTTGAAAATAAAGTATTGTTTCTCCTCCTATCTTATTGTGATTATTTTTTTTGTGTTTTTTTTTTTTTTTAAATAGAAAAGAATTTTTTTAAAAAAAACATGTTTTTGAAATTACATCTTTAGTTTCAAATTTTGGTTTGGTTTTTAGAAAATATGAGTAAAAAATTTATAACTAAACATCAAAATTAGAGGTTGCACTTAATTTTAAAAAACTAAAACTGATTACGAAATGAGGCTAAAAATATTAGTTTTTGTTTTTATAATTTAACCAAGAATTTAACTATTCCATACAATGATTCTTCTATATCTTGAAGAAGAAAATTAACTATTTCTCATGTAGGAGAATCATTGTACGAAATTTGGAAGAAAATTAAACTACATGCACAAATTTAAAAAACATGACATGGGGTTTGAAAACTAGATAACAGAATTTAAAAAAGATTCTCATATGTGAATAATAAGTACAAACTTAATTAATGTTGAAAAATCAAAAAGAAAAAGGTCAAAATTATGATTATTAATCAGTACCATCGTTGTAGCTAAATTAAAACAAAGTAACAAATATATGATATGGTAAAACAATTTAAAAGTATAGAAATTACCTTAAAAAGATCGATAAGAACATTGTCAAGAGAATTTTGAGAGTGTTTTGAGCAAAGAAATCTAAAGGTTTGGAGAATATGAATGGCTTCTTCAGCTCTATCAATTTGCTTCATAACCACAGTCATGTCTTTTAATGCACTTTCCACTCTGTCCCCTTTATTTATTGCCTCCCAAAATAATGCAATTGCACTCTCTGGATCCTTCTTTATCAACTAAAAATTCAGATTAAATTTATATATATGTTAGTCATTATCGTTATCTACACTTTAAAACTAATTACTGTATTATATACAAATTAATTTTAATATTTGGATAACTTGATGATACTAAGAGTCTAATATAATGATGAAAATGAAGAAAAACATTTAAGCAATCACTATATAATTTGGTAGTGACACGTAGTAAATTATTATCATTATTATTATTTTTTAACATGGACATATAAATAGGTTCAACCTAATTAATTATCAATAAAACTAAAATTTATGTTCAACCTAATTAATTATCAATAAAACTAAAATAAAATTATCAAAAATAGAATATATGATCAAATATTTTAGAGGGTAAAATTTATTAATATCTTTTACTAACAAGAATAATAATTAAAATATTTTTAAATAGAAGTATCAAATACAAAGAATCTCGTAGTTAAAATGTCTAGATGAATGAAGATAAATTACTATTCGATATGAAAATTGCATCTACATTTTTTTTACTAGCTAAAAGCACTTTTCACCATTTTAAGAGATACTAACCTCATTTTTTTCTTTTGTCCTCGCAACACTTTTTTTATAGCATGTTCTTAATAATTAATTTTGAAAAAACGAGAAAAAAAAGGAGTAAATTATCATTGTAATATCATGATATATGTCATCATAGGTGGTATTATTCTTTATAATAAAAAAACAATTTTTAATACATTGGAGGATTGAAAGTTGGATGCAGCAAACTCCTCTACCTGCTTAAAAGTTGTCAAATTCCTCCATTATTGTGAGTCCTTCAACTTTGTGTATATAATTTGTC
Organism: Cucumis hystrix; assembly: GCA_025688845.1. NCBI lineage: Eukaryota > Viridiplantae > Streptophyta > Magnoliopsida > Cucurbitales > Cucurbitaceae > Cucumis > Cucumis hystrix. Next base: position 11,341,999 of record CM046886.1, read on the forward strand.
ATACATATATAATTAAAAGATGTTATGTTCCTTGTAAAATGTTTCTTAAGAAAATAGTACATGGTAAATTTATAGTTTGAAATTGGAATAGAGATATACAGATCTTATTTAAATATATAAAATAATAAAATTTAAAAAAAAAAAAAGTAATTTCAATCAATTTTAGACAATTAGTTAACTGTGTTACCATTCTTCATGTGTGAAAAGAATTTGAAAAAAAAAATATACAAAAGCAGTTTTATGATTTTAGAGAGAATGAAAAGAGAAGTGTAGCAAATACCAATTTTCAAAGAGATGAGAAGAGTTTGTTAAAAAAAGGAAAATTAAAAGATGGAGAAAAAATGATAAAAGAAAAGAAAAGAGAAAATAAAGAAAGCTAAAAGTAATTAAAGAGGGAAATAAATAGAAAATCGAATTACCTGAGCATACTTAGCTCTAACATAGGGAGTATCACCGGGTGGAACCTTATGAATGACATGGAAAAGTTCATCTTTTAATGACCCCTTTTTTAAGGTACCTCCTTCCATAATTTCCTCGTCTTTCTCACTAATTGATAAAACTTCTTCTTCTAAAACCCTCATTCTCTTCCTTCTTCTTCTTCTTCTTCTTCGATGTAAAATCCTAAAAATTCCCAAATAATGAACCCCCCTCTCTCTCTCTCTCTCTCTCTCTCTCTCTCTCTCTCTCTCTCTCTTCCCTTGAAAATGGAAATTAAACTCTTATATATAAATAATTACCAACAGATCAGATGAAGACAATATCCAATAAAATAATAATAAAAACCAATGAACAAGGTCGCCCTTCCGTCTACATTCAACCTTCATCCTTTATGTTTCTTTCACTTTTCCTAACTACCTTTCTCATTATTTCAATCTATCTCTCTATCTCTCTATCTGGATAGTAATTGATTCTTTTTAAACTCGCGCAATAATTATTGATATCCACAAAAAAAAAAAGAAAAAAAACCTTGTGATAGTTTCATTCCATTGTTGGTTCCATCTTACAATATAATTATTTCTTCACATTGTAAGGATGAGATTGTACACCACACCCTGCCTTTCATGATACTTATACATCTCCATATTTGACTTCTCTTATAATTAGAGTTGAGTTTTGAGAGGCAGCCACTTTGTTTATGGATATACATCATCCACATTTTCAAATAAATACATATGATCTCCTTATTATTATTGTTATTATTTTTTTTTTCTTTTCTGAAGTCTTAGTCTTGTATTATTTGTTATTACCGTCACTTCTATAACTGGACTTACTCATACTTATAAAATTGTGGTTTAATCTTCATCAATATACCAAATTAATATTCTTCTACCCAACGTTATAAAATATTGTTTAAATAAGGGTTTTAAGTACAATGTAAATACGAAACACAAAATTTGTCGTCCCAGTTGAATTGTTATTGCTTTATTACATTAATTAACCATTGCTATTCATAATTTAATTATGATTGGATCAGTTTTAATTAATTGGGCAAGAATTAATGTATATTATTTCCAAACAAAGCCTTGAAATTGATGAAAGAGAGACCACATAGTGAAAACAAAATACCATATGAAATGAAAATACTTTGTCTCAAACTAATGTAGATCATATTTTGGAACTGTACGGACCGAATTTGGTCATTATTTCCGTTAGATTCACTCATCCAATACAATCAATTAATTGATTTAAAATATATTTCTCTCCAATCAAAATTTTCTAAGATTTTAAAGCAAAAATAAAATAAGCCCTGAAATTTACAACTTTGTGAAATTTATGATTTTGAAGATAAATAGAAAATTGCAGCCAACAAAGCCCTTTTTTAAAAAGGAAAAAAAAAAAAACAACAAATTACAGCGTAGTCGATTATAAAGTATTCAATTATTTTTAATTTTCACTTTGTAATTATTAAATAAAAGAAAAGAGAAAGACAAAAAAGATTTTTTTTGGTTGTTAATATGGTCTTCCAATAGGCAAAATACAATGAATCTAGACACTTCTGGTACTGTAATTAACATATATAATTTAATTTAAATTGAACTCAAACGTTAGCCTTTAGCCTCTAATTCCGCTTAAACATTACTTTTACGTATCGATTTTATGTTTTATTTCATGTTTTTATAAAAGTCAAGTTTTAGAAAGTTAAAAGAAAGAAAAAAAAAAATTCGTGTATATGATAATGATCTTGTTTTTTGTTTTGTGTTTTCAATAACTTTTTCTTTCTCGAAATTTCATTGGTAACTTTTGCCTTCCTATATAATATATAATAAACTAAATAATTTGGAAGATTTCAGAATTTATGTTTAGTTTTTGAAAACACGATGTATTAACTTGGTGTAAATATAGTTAATAGCATTATTTACCACTTAAATTTTTAAAAATCAAATCATAGTCAAAATTATAGTTTTCAACCAAAAGAATGATTGTCTAGTCTTAATTCAGAAATTAATCTCATTTACGAAATTTTAGTTACTGGTCATTACCATGTTTATTTATTTAACTTTTATACCTCAATGTGTCTTGTGGGTCAAAACATACAATCGTAAAATAAATTAATTACAAATTAAATGAATTATTATTGTCTTTGGTACTAATTTTACTGATAATCGAGTTGAATCCCGCAGATGAAAGGCTGTTTGAACTGACTCGGAAAAGTGTTTTTCAAAGTTGTTTAAACTCTTTTAAAAACGATTTAAAATACACGTTAAAAATATATTATTTAAAAACAACTTATTTTTTTAATAAAACACTTAAAATATTTAAAAATGTATTTCAAACATGTCGTAATTTATCACTAGATTACCTTCTCATTCATGTTTGGTGTTGCATGTCACCTTACAGTTGTGTCAATCAAATAATTCAATTTTGGTAATAATAGAGATCGAGTTTCATGCATTAACCACTATAAACTTGTATTCGACAAGGACTTAGTGGTTACGCGATAAAAAGATACATAGTGAGTACTTCACATATAGTGATCATAACCGATAACTTATCAGATAGGATTAATTGTGCATTTAGTTAGTGGAATACTACAATACCACCCTAAGTCCGAACCAACAACTACACGTGTGTGGTAGATTAATTGTGTTGACAGGGGCATTTTTTGTATTTTTTATTGTGAACTTTTTCTTTTTTCAGAATTATTCTATACAGTGTAAATATTTTACTGGTTTGTTATATTTTTTTTAAAACTTCAATTTACTGATTGGCTAAAAGATCGAACCGACCTATTAATATTACTAATTTACATATTAATAATAAGAAGAAAATTTCTTTAAATCACAACGCCTGAAAATATTTATAATGTAGATTGCTCTATTAGAATGCAGTTTGAAGACAAATAAGGACCAAAAAAGCATTAGTGTTAATTAACTTAGAACAATTATTGGAAAAAAATAACAAAATGGGTGGAATTTCAATGTGAATTTCCAAAGCTCTGTTTTAGTTTTAACTAGTGGCCAAGATTAATTAATAATTTAATTACAAATTACATGTTGTAAAAATGAGGCACAACTCGAATACAAATATCGAGAAAATATAATATTAAAATAAATAAAAATAAGGTTAATTTTCATAAATATAATAAACTGACAAAATATTTACGGTCTGTGTAACAAAATGAAAAAATCCATGAAACTGACAATTTTTTAATATTTCAGATTTTTCCTTCTTTTTCATCATCTTTCTTCTTTGCGATTTTTTTGTCTTCCTACTCTTCCTCTTCTATGATTTTTTTTCTCTCCAACGTCTTTTTCTTCTACAATTTTTTTAAATATTTCCATTGGCCCTTCATTTCCATATTCTTTCTTCTGCAATTTTTCTTTTCCTTTTCATTGTCTTTTCATCATCTTTTTCTCTTTTTTTTTGCATTTTTTCTTTTTCTTTTCCTTTTCATCCTTTTTCTCTTCTTTAGCAATTTTTCTTTTATTTTTTTTTAAATTGTTATTTGGTTCAAGATCATGTATCAAATATAAAAGATCTATTTTTTTTCAAATTTTTATTTGGTTGTTTAAGATCGTGTGCCAAACATAAAAGATCATGGAAAAAATTGTTGGGATATCGAATTGCCAAATCTAAACAATCGCGTACCAAAAATAGCCAAATCTAAACGATCGTATACCAAAGAATCTTAAAAAATTCTTTAGATTTGGGTAGCCAAATTTAAATGATCAAATCTAAACAATCGTGTTCCAAATATAAATGATCGTTTACCAAAAAATCTTGAAAAGAATTGTTGAGATTTGACGACCCAAATTTAAACGATCAAATCTAAATGATCATGTACCAAATATGAACGATCGTGTATCAAAAAATTATGAAAAAAATCGTTTAGATTTGACTACCTAAATCTAAACGATCATATATCAAATCTAAACGATTGTGTACAAAAAATGTTGAAAAAAATTGTTTAGATTTAGGTAGTCAAATCTAAACGATTGTGTAGGAAAGAATAGTCAAATCTAAACGATCATTTCCCAAACATATTACGCGCGTCGGATGCCAATTAACATGAGGCATTTGTGGTATTTCTCATTGTGGGCTTTTTTTCGTTTTCGAAATTGTTATATACCGTGTAAATATTTTGCCACTTTATTATATTTTTTAAAAGACCACTAAATATAAGATATAAATAATAGTAAAATCAAGAAAATCAAGAAATTGGAAAGTCTCCATAAATTCCATTTTCTTCCATTTATTTGGAAAGTTCAACAATGTGTGACTTAGAAAATTCACCAAATGCCATTATTTATAGGCAATTTGGCAACATGAGGTAGATTACATGGCCAATAAGAGTTGACATCTTCCAGACACATGAAATAAGAGTTGGTTGAGGGGGTGAGTGACACATGGTGGACACTAAGCATAATAATAAGCATATATTATTATCAATATTTTTAATACTCCCCCTTAGATGCCTCGTTAAATCCTTACTAGAAAAAAACTCAATGAAAAAAAAAATCACAGTGAAGCAAAAAAAGTACATATTTCATATAATTTATACACTTACAAAAGTACAATTTATTCCCTCCCAAGAAAAACATCACTTGAGATATTTGACTCGTCATAGTCCAATGTTGTGCACCAATTTTTCAAAGTTTGCGTTATGTAATGATTTTGTAAATAAGTATGCCAGATTACCTTTAGAACAAATTTGTTGTACAATGATATCACCATTTTCTTCAAGATCATGAGTGTAGAAAAGCTTTGGTGAAATATGCTTTGTTCTATCTCATTTTAATATAACCTCCTTTGATTTGAGTTATACATGCAGTGTTGTCTTCGTATAATATTGTTGAAAGATTTTTACTAGAAGACAAGCTACATGTTCCATGAATGCACTGAATAATTGATTTTAGTCATACACTTTTTCGACTTGCCTCGTGTATTGCAAGAATTTCAACATGATTTGGCTGTTGTGGTTTGTTTCATTGATCTCCATGATATAAGAGCTCCTCTACATGTGAATAGATAACCTGTTAGATCTAGCTTTGTGTGGGTCAGATAAATATCCAGAATCTGTAAAACCAACAAATCAAAAATTGATTTTTTTTAACAAAATAAACCCGTATCAATCGTTCCTTGGAGATAACAGTATATGTCACACTCCATCTTGGAGCACCTCCTCACTAGGCCCGAGATGTGACGTGAAGTCAACTGACATCACTCTTCTTCTAACAACATCTGTCAACTCTGCTTAACCTATAGCTCTTAACTATCTTTTTTCAATTAAACTTAGACATATAGTGTAGAAAGAAATGTCTAAACTTGGAATTAATAAATTAAAATCCTTGTGAAACATCTTCAGGTTCATAGTCCCAACCAGACAACACTATTACAAACTCAAAACGAAACTCTCATACTAGTCTATTACAGACAATGGCGACTAAGTCCTTTACGAGCTTAATTACACTTTATCATGCATGCATGGAATGAGCCGTACAAAATCTAGTCAAACTTGTAGGCAAATACATTAACAGGCATCGGAACCATGATCTCTACCTGTAAGGGAAATAAACATTGAAAGGATGAGCTATAAAGCCCCATGAGTGACGACTTTTAAAACAAAACATGATAATGAAAACCTTGAGCAAAATATATATAGACTTAGGAAAGGAACTTTCTTTTCAAACTTAACTTTCAACTTTCTATTTTCTTTCTTGCTATACCTTGAACTCCTTGTATTTACGGAACAAAACTGCGAGACAAAACTCTAGGCGACAGTAGCACCCTATTTCGCTATCATGAGATGGAAACTCTAGGCGTCTACTGGATACCCTTATCACACGACCTCTGTGCATAGAAAATTTTTTCCCATAGGGTTGCTATCAGATCAAGACATCTCGATATAAACTTAAGCATATTCAGAAATCTCATGCTAAAACTTTAACTTACTTATGTTAGCATGCTTATAAAAAACTCTTGCATTAATAAGCAAGTCTCAAATCTAGCTTTGTTTAAAATAATTTCTTTGCTCAAATATTTGCAGAAACTTAGCATTAAAACACATTCTCATAAATCTCATGTTTTGTTCTAAGAAACATTTCTTAAATTGAATGCTTTCTCATAAGTCATTTCTAAACTCCAAACTCAAACTTTGTAATTAGTTTCATAAACCTAGCATATTCAAATGCTTAAACTCAAAGCATGCTTTAAAACATCAATTCTTAAATCAAGCTTAGAAATTCATCTTAAATTCAATTTAGTCACTCACAACTTGTGGCTAGGTTCTTGGTTTATAGATTTTTCCTATTTTCTCTTGCTATGATAAAGTAAATCTTGGGTTCCAACTCAAGGAAGCTTCTTCGATTTCTTACCTTTTCCCTTTTCTACTCAAGAAAACTTTTTCTTACTAACCTTGATTTTCTTTAAACTCTTTGGGGTGTTCTTAGCTTGCTCAAAATCAGCTCTTCAAGCTTGCCCTAACTCGACACGAGCTTTCAATAGATATAGAGCCTAAAATAACAAGGCTTAAGTTAGCACACTTGCTCTTAACTTCTTAAATGGGGAAGGAGAAACTTAAACTTACTTGATATTTCTCTTTAGCTCAAACTCGCCAACACCATTGACCTCTTGGATGTCTCTTGATCAAACACCCAACTGAAACATGGCGCACAACTACCCTCTTGTCTTGACTTCATTCTTGCATGACAACTCAACTTTTTTCAACTTACTCTCTCTACTTGCTTGTGAAGTGAAATGTTGAGAAATGAGGGTCTTTTGTATTTAAAATGCCTCATTGCATCAAAAAAATGCTAACCTTGCACAATAGAAATTTTTGGAGATCTGTCCGTTAAGCGTCTTTAAGTGATCTTTGTCGAGAACGACTCAAGATCCTCCGAGATCTTCACCCTTCTCGATCGAACATGTCCGAAATCATGCCTGAGAAGTCTAAAAATTTCCTGTTCTCCTTCTAGTCCCAGCTGAACACTACTTGAGATGGCTTAAGACCCATCTCTAAAACTCTCTGTTTTTCATCTCAAATTGCCACAATCCCAAGATGGTCATAGATAGAAATCCAAAACCTTTCTGTCTTTCAACTCGATCAACAAGCACTGAGATGGTTCTGTCTTAGATCCAGAATTTGCTCTCTATTTTTCATCTTGCTTGAGATTACTCAATGGCCCAAGATTCTCACTTCTTTCTTTCCCTTTTTCTTGATCGAACAAGATCGAGTTTGAACACTTTTGTCTCGAGATCTTTTGGAAAAACTCTTAGCCTTCTTTCAACTTTCTAGCAAGCAAATGGGTTAAAAGATACAAGTATTATAGTATATGCTTAAGTCCATTTCAATGTTTTTTTTTTNGCTATATAAATATCTTGGGTTCCAACTCAAGGAAGCTTCTTCGATTTCTTACCTTTTCCCTTTTCTACTCAAGAAAACTTTTTCTTACTAACCTTGATTTTCTTTAAACTCTTTGGGGTGTTCTTAGCTTGCTCAAAATCAGCTCTTCAAGCTTGCCCTAACTCGACACGAGCTTTCAATAGATATAGAGCCTAAAATAACAAGGCTTAAGTTAGCACACTTGCTCTTAACTTCTTAAATGGGGAAGGAGAAACTTAAACTTACTTGATATTTCTCTTTAGCTCAAACTCGCCAACACCATTGACCTCTTGGATGTCTCTTGATCAAACACCCAACTGAAACATGGCGCACAACTACCCTCTTGTCTTGACTTCATTCTTGCATGACAACTCAACTTTTTTCAACTTACTCTCTCTACTTGCTTGTGAAGTGAAATGTTGAGAAATGAGGGTCTTTTGTATTTAAAATGCCTCATTGCATTAGAAAAATGCTAACCTTGCACAATAGAAATTTTTGGAGATCTGTCCGTTAAGCGTCTTTAAGTGATCTTTGTCGAGAACGACTCAAGATCCTCCGAGATCTTCACCCTTCTCGATCGAACATGTCCGAAATCATGCCTGAGAAGTCTAAAAATTTCCTGTTCTCCTTCTAGTCCCAGCTGAACACTACTTGAGATGGCTTAAGACCCATCTCTAAAACTCTCTGTTTTTCATCTCAAATTGCCACAATCCCAAGATGGTCATAGATAGAAATCCAAAACCTTTCTGTCTTTCAACTCGATCAACAAGCACTGAGATGGTTCTGTCTTAGATCCAGAATTTGCTCTCTATTTTTCATCTTGCTTGAGATTACTCAATGGCCCAAGATTCTCACTTCTTTCTTTCCCTTTTTCTTGATCGAACAAGATCGAGTTTGAACACTTTTGTCTCGAGATCTTTTGGAAAAACTCTTAGCCTTCTTTCAACTTTCTAGCAAGCAAATGGGTTAAAAGATACAAGTATTATAGTATATGCTTAAGTCCATTTCAATGTTTTTTTTTTTTTATTAGAGAATAACTATACCAAGCTAATAAATTTATTGAAAATGCAATATCTGGTCTTGTATTATTAAAAAGATACGTAAGTGCACCAATTGCACTAAGATATGATACTTCTGGACCAAAAAGTTTTTCATTATCATTTTGAGGTTGAAATATATCTTTTTTCACATCCAATGAACAAACTTGCATTGGAATGTTCAATGGATGTGCTTTATCCATATAAATTATTTTCAAAAGCTTTCCAATATAAGTTGATTGATGAACAAATATCTCATATACTAAATGCTCAATTTACAAGCCAAGGTAAAATTTGGTTTTTTCAAGTTCTTTCATCTCAAATTCTTTCTTAAGGTATTTTATTGTCTTTGAAAGCTCTTCAAAAGTTCCAGTTATATTTAAATCATCAACACATACAATTATAATACCAAAGTCCCGATTGTGATTTCTTTATAAAAATGCATGGACATATTGGATTATTTTGATATATTTCTTTATGCAAATATCCACTCAGGCAATTGTACCATATTCGTTTTGATTGTTTCAATCCACATAATGATATGTGAGACCCTAATCAACTCCTAAGCTAATAGATAAGTGGTTGTTGATTTGGTTTCACAATCTTCTCTTTGTCGATTGCATGCGAGATGGAACACAAGATTTGGTTACCGCACCTCTCATCTACTTAATTATAATTTCATTGATTTCCCATTTAAAGTTCTATTTTTGTGACTTGTAACGCGCGGGGACAAGTTTGTGCGATAAAAGGTGCTAACTTTGCCTCTAGGTGAGGATCAAGCTATAAAAGGTACCCATTCGTGGCATGTGTTGCTACTTCTTATGAGTATGCCTTGAGTTCAAGTTTTCCTCTTGCTTGCCCAACTGTAAGTGAAGCGAAAGGTTTCCTGGATAAGACAGGGTTGAACACGGGAAATTTCTTATCAATCTTAGTTATAACACATACTTCAGTTGTGATAACTTGTAGAAATACAAGTTATTATGGCCTTTTAGGTAGAACAATGGACCAAAACGAGGGATAAAGTGTCAAAACGCGTAACTTTTAACCCAAATTTATAAAGATAAGAGAATATAACTTACATAAATCTACATGCCTGTTTGACCATGCGTTTTAATGTTTTATCGCATGGTAATGATGAAAAGAAGAAACATGGTGAATTGTAAGAGGAGTGTGTGTGAAAAGTTTATGCAATTGGAAGCTTTCCTGGAGATGAACAGCACTAGGCGAGACGCCACATCATCATGCGATGTAGTTCACTAGAATACAAGAATGGTAGTTGGAGTTGATGTGACTTGAAAAGGCTACATTCGATGTTTACATGTACATAAGAATAGAAGCTTCATGTCTAAAGTAGTCTATATAAAGCCTCCATCCCTACCATATAAATTAGTAAGGTCCGAATGGACCAAACTCTAGAGAGCTCCATGAGAGCCGGTGGAAAGGACTAGCCTTTTCCCTTTTTGTAGAAGTTCTTTCCCTTCACCTCTTCTCCAGTTAACCTTTGAGTGAGAGCTTAGAGAGAGATTAGTTAGAGAAACCACCATTCTCTCCTCCCCCTTACTTGTATTTCTATGCATTCTGGACTCGACTCCCCCTCTTTTCTTTCCATTTTTTGTACTTTCATTGTAATGCTTGACTTTTATATTCTACATGGCTGAAAGGCCTACAACTATCAATACATTGCATCTATATTCCCTGTCAATCTATCATTCCTTTATTGTTCACTTTTCGAAGTGCTATAAGTAGTTAGGCTTGTGATAAGTTCTTGATAAGAGGTCTCTACTTATAAGGTTCATTGCGTTTAGCTGAGCTTGACTCCATAGCGGCCAGCGCTTGTCGACAACTGCTCAAGAGGGTAAGTAGCAAGGATATGGCTAAGCGCACACAAGTGATAACTTGTAGAAATACAAGTTATTACAACCTTTTTTATTAGAATAATGAGGTCAAAATAGAGAATAATGAGGGTAAGTAGCAAGGATAAGGCTAACATGCACAAGAAAGAGTTTGGCAATAAACTCCTCCTTTGTGAGATAACTTCTGTCATTTGTATCCTGATAGGTGAACAAGTGTGGACAATAGGTGTCAAGAGGTTGTTGTCCTTAAAAGTGAAGTTCTGCAAGTATTAAAAGCAAAAAACTTATAGACATAGCTTGCATTAGTATGCTTAGTCACTTGGATTCCGAGAGGTGAGCAAGTGTGGTGTTTAAAGACTTCGAGAGAAGCTTGGCTTAATCATGAGTTGGTGAAGCAAGTAATGTCGCATCGAGGTTTTCACATTGCTTAATCGCCTAATAATGAGTAGACCTTCCTTCGACCCCCTTCTCACATACAAGTTAGTTCATATCATTGTTTGTAATTAATCTCCTTCCCCTTTTATAGACTTTCTAGATGTAGATAGGAGTTATAGTTCATTCTTACATTCTTTATACTATTCAATTTATTCTTTTATACTGCCTAATTGATAAGTAAACTCTAGAACTAATATTTGATATCAATTTCCTGTGTTTGATTCTGGATCACCCAGATAAAACTATTGCTTCGCTTATATTTGGGCAAACAGTAGGAAAACTTGTATCTAACAAGGGCTGAGTGGTTGTGCGACAATGAGGTACATAATGAGTATTGCAGGTACAGTGATCATGACCAAGGACTTGTCGCATATAATTAATTGTACTTTTTAAAGGCCTAAGTTGACTTACGCGGCGTCCCAAGCAAGTGTTTGGTATTGTAGGCTTACAAAACACAAACTATAATTAAAACCACAAAAAAAAAACACCCACACAACAACAAGTTTTTGCGCCGTTGTTGGGACATTGATTTTTCAAACACTGGAGTAGGGTTTTACTTTGATCTTAGGCAAAGTATTTGGTCTTGGTGAATCATGAGTTCAGCCGAAGATCACATGAAGAGGTTCAAGGTACCAGAGTAATCTGTGATTACTTGAACCAACCCCAGGATCAGTGTATCTTTCCACGAGGAACCACGAGCAATCTTAATGGATGCGTTCATCGCAAATGAAGTTCCTTGGAAAGCCGCATCTTTCAAAAAGTTGACTTATATGTTTAAGGACGTCAAGAAAATATGATTTGTGTTTGATTTAGCAAGATCATTATCTTGACTCTCGATGCAAGAAGGACCACATTATATTGTCAGGACATTGCGATGAATGATTGGGAGCAATGACCTATTGTGAGGAACAATCAAGATGTAGAGGGTCATGTCACAGATAAACAAGAATGTTCGAAGTTATGATGCGGGAGTAAAGGCTTTGTGGAGCAAGCACATGATGAGACCACCGTTCATCTTCAGTCGCATAACTTGGACGCATGGATGCATTTGTAAAGTATAATTCTTCCATCTCTACTACATATTGAATCCGTGAAATTTTTGTGAATAACAAACATGTAATTAGTTATGATTACCTTATACGTGTAAACCATTGTTGTAGCTTAGGATTGTATATTCTCTTCAGTATGGGGGAAACAAACCATTTCTTTCTAGGTCTAAAGGATATTAGGGTTTGAATCATAACGTAATAGGCGTTGTGATCTCTTCACACAATAACAGTTGAGTTTAGAGTTTCCTTGAGAATCATTAGGGTTATTTGGTAGTATGAAATGTCTCATCGCTCTTTAAAAGTTCTTAAACTTCCAAGGAGCAATGAATACGTCGTACCTCGAGCCACGAACCGTCTGTCAACGTTTTAGAATCACATTTAATACAATAAGACTTTAACCTTATGGTAACCAACCCATTAACTCTTGTTAAGAACACCTATTTAAACAGCCCAAAAAACTTCAAATCCAAACCTTAAGCTAAACAAAACTTCATCCTCAACTTGTTCTCTCTTATCATAACTCTTCAGGTTTTATTTCTCTTTTTCCCGATCCCATTGTTTTTAATTGTGCTTCTCTGTTTCCTTGGTCCCTTCATACCCACCATGTACAATAGCGGAACTAATATGATATGGTGAGTATGTGGGAAGAAGTAAAAAGAGAAATACAATCTGGAATAGTTATGATCATTGGATATTAATAATTCCAGACCATATGAACTCTGATCACACTACATTAATCACCTTCAAGCTTTAGGCTCTCCAATCATCACCTTATTTAAGAGGAAGGAGTTTAGAAACAAACTACACCCTGACAATTAAACCTATATCATTTGTGTCCCAAAAGGAGAACAAATGTGCTAACTTGCGTCGAGAGGTTGTCACCCTTAAAAGAGAGGCAATGTGAATCTTACATGTAATGCAATCTAGATAGCTTTCGCCTAATTTATCTTTATCATTTGTATCCTGGGAGACGAGCAAGTGTGGTGTTTAGGTACTGAGAAGTGTCCGCCTTAGTTAGAAGAGGGTTAAGTTATTTCTATCGCATCAAGGACTATCAGATGGCTTAATCGCCTACAATGCGGAAACCTTCCTTCACATTTCTTCAACACAAGTTAGTTCACTCTCCATATTCACACCATTCCATGACACCTTCTATGGAATCTGGAGTGTAAATAGTAAATTTAATACACATACATATTTTTACTTTACATTGTATAGATATTGTATACTACTTGAATGAAGAGTAGACATTATAGCTAAAGATTGATAGAAATTCCCTCTGTTCGACCCTGGCTTACCCAGAAAACTTCTAGCTTTGCTTACAATATTGCAAGCAAGAAGAAAACTTGTACTACATGCATATCATTAGGAATGTAGCAACGCATAGGTAGGAAATGCATCTTTTATTGCATCATCCTATTCTAGTCGCCTGCTAAGTCACTTACTTAGAGGTTAACATGATACATCTACGAATGATAATTGCATAAACAAAAACAAACAAGAAAAATTTAATCTGTATAAGTCTATACAGTATAAATGTAAATGCATTCTAATTCTATTATTTACACTAGGGATTCTGTAGAAGGTGGAATGGAATGGAATGATCATGGAATATGAACTAACTTGCATTAAAGAAAGGCATAGGAAATTCTACGCGTTGTAGGCGATTTAATCCATGCAAGATGCCTTGATGTGATATATATCATTTAACCATTTTCTAATTAAGGCGAGCAACCTCTCAGGGCCTAAGACCACACTTGTTCTCCTTTCATGACACAAATGATGATGATAAATTACACGATGTATATCTAGGTTTTTTTACCTATACGTATCACATTTCCTCTTTAATTAAGGCGGGTAACCTCTTGGTGCTTAAACGCCACACTTGTTCTCCTTTGAGGACACAAATGATGGTGGCAAAATGCCAGAACTAAGTTTGTTTCCAAATTCCTTTCCACGTGTATTTAGCTAGGTCTTTGGTACTTATTCGCTTGAGTAGTTGGTGAGTAGTGCTTGATTCATTCTCTCGAAGAGAATAAGGTGTTAAGATTAAGTTCAAGCTAAATACGTATAAGTATTTCAATCCCCATTAAGTGATAATATACGTTTCATTCTCGATTGCTGATAATTTGCATGAGTGTTTGAAGGTGGTTTGTAGTTGTATGTATGTGGATTTTGCATATTTTTTCGTTTGTATGCCTATATATAAAGTACAAATTAGGTGTCTGAGTTATTTATGAAGGAATAAGAGCCTTACACAGCGAAAAATTTAACAAAGACCATAAAACTCAATTTAATTGGAATCTTAAAAATACCAAATATATTGGTAAATTACAGAAAAAATTTCCAAAAGGATAAGCATGCTAATTAAATTAGAGATTGCACAGAAGAAAACTTACTATCGTTGACAACTCTGAATTAAATTTTGGACACTACTAGTTGGAGACCTTCCTATTCTATGAGATAGAGATTGGTTTGTGGGAACCAAAAATTGGAAGGAAAATTTCTTAGAGAATTTTCTATTTTAGAGAGAATTGCAATACACAATTTTTTTTTCTACAGAATGCTTCTGCTTCTTGACGTACCTAACCTCCATCTTCTTCATCCTAAAGAAGAGGGAGTTAGAGAGATATTGGGATACGTGGGAAAACTACCCACGTTCCCTAAATAACTCCCTTACTTAAGGTAGTTATTAATTTAATCAATAATTAATTAAATCATATTTAATTAACATTTCATTTAAATCATATTTAAATGAATATCTCTCATAACCTATAGTTTTAATGTGTATCATATACCTATTAAATTTTAACCTATAATTTTAATATAAGTGTAAGTTGAATTATATCTACTTATCTACACTAGAAAATTTGTAAAGGGGAATTAAGATGAAGGCAAAATGGATGTGTGAACTAACTTGTATAAAAAAAGGGATGAAGGAACGTCTATGCATTATTAGGTGATTAAGCAATATGAAATCCTTGATGTGACATTCAATTAACTAGCTTATGATTAAGGCAAGCATCTCTTAGTGTCTTTAAACGCCACACTTGCTTGCATCTTAGAATGCAAATGACTAAGCTTGGTTTAGCAAGGTATATCGAGAAGAGTTCACTTACAAGACTTATAAAGCTTCTCTTTTAAGGGTGACAACCTCTTGGTGCCAAATTGGTTGTTTCTTATGGGAGCTCATTAGTTTTGCATTTGTAAATTACCATTGCAATAAGTCACGAAGCAGGTTTATCGTGCGTAAGATGCCCACCACATCTTTCTGTATCGTGCGATAAGTCATGGGTCATGATCATAGCATACAAAATGCTCACTATGTACCTCTTCATCGCATAATAGCTAAGTCCTCGTTGAGTATAAGTTTTCCTACTGCTTGTCCACGTGCAAGCGAAACAGTAGGTTTACCTGGGAGATCTAGGGTCGAACGTAGGAAATTATTTCAAGACATTAGTTCTAGGGTCTAATTATCGTCTAGGCGTTATGGCGATTGAGTTTAAAGAATAATAAAATAACTAAAACTATTTACTTTCACCTAGAGACTCATGCACTGGCGAATAAATTATGGCAAGATGGAAGATCAAGTGAACTAACTCGCATTAAAGAAGGTGGAGAAGGAAGGTCTCATGCTATCAAACGAATAAATTATATGACCACCTTAATGCGATGTAACTCACCAAACTATCTTATGATTAAGGCGTGCTCCTCTCGGAGTCATTAAACGCCACACTTGGTCTTCGATCTTTTGGGATCCAAATGACTAAGACAGACTAAGTGATTTATATCTAGAAATACTTATTTATTATATTTAGAGTGCTTCATGTTTAAGGACAACAACCTCTCGGTGTCTATATTCCACACTTGTTCGCCTTTTAGGATATAAATGATGGAAGTCCTCTCGCAAGGTTGAGAAAACTCTTCCTTACGTATGTTAGCTACGTCCTTGTTACTCATCCTCTCGGGTAGTTGGTGACATACACTGGCCAAGTGTAGAATGTAGCTCAGCTAACACACTAAGCGGTATAAATAACTATTACTTATTGAGAACACATCATAAACCTAAACTACAAATAACACAAAAACAAATGAACAGTAGAGGCATGGTTGGATTGAAAAGTGTATAAAAATACATTGTATTAAAGAATGAAGGCCTTCGGCCAATGTACAATATGACTCAATACAATGTAAAAAGATAATAGAATGGAAAGAAGAAGAAAATGAAATACAAGTTAGGGAGCAAAGGGGGATGGACTCTTGTCCTCTCAAACAGTAGGCTTTCGCATTACAATCTGGTTGGAGAATATGAAGGAATGTTGACAAACGGTAGTGAGGCTAATCCTTGCCACCAGCTCTCTAGGTTTTGGTCCATTAAGACCTCACTGGCCCATGTAGACCCCCCTCTCTCTTGGTGGGGATGAAGTGCTTTTATAAGCAGCTTTAGGTAGAAAACTTCTATTCCTCTGAGATTGACAGTGCAAACTTCGGCCCTATGAAGTCACATCACTCAAACTACCATTCTTGTCCTCTAGTGAGCCTTCCTCGTGTGATGATTGAAGGGATAAAAGTCCATGACAGCAGAAGATTTAACAGAACCATTCCTCAAATTAATTTGGAAATCCCAAAATACCAGTAAATTGGCAAAATTTGGAATCAAAATTCAAAATAAAAACTAAGCATGCTTTTAATTTAAAAGATACAGAGAACTTACTTTTGTTGACGTCTCTGAATCTACAAACCATCGAATTTGGGACACCACCCGTCGAAGACCTTTCTATCCTCTAGGATGAGATTGGTTTGTGGGAACCAATTGGGATGGGAAAAAGTTTAAGATTTAGAGATATTTGAGAGAAACTGTCTTCTTCTAGATATTTGAGAGAGGTGGAGAGAACCGTGAGATTTTATTAATTTAAAAAACATTAAATTATTAGATTTTTCAAATTTACTAATTAATTAACCATTAATCAATTAGTTAATAATTAATTAAATTATATTTATGAGAATTTTCAAAAATAGCAAATTTTACCAAATACTTACAACCTATAGCAAATTCTATCACTGATAGTCATTGATATGCTACAGTGATAGAAGACTATCAGTGATAGAATCCAAAATTTTGCTATAGCTTGTAAATATTTTAATTTATTTTGCTATTTTTAAAAATGCGCCTTATATTTAATTAATATTTCATTTAAATTTTATTTAATGAATATCTTTCCAATATCTTATAGTTTTATATTAATGTAATTAAATAATATTAAACTAGGCTATTAATTAATTCTTCAATTAATTAATAACTAAATTAAATATTTTATATTTAACTTAAGTTAAATTTGAATCATATTCAAATATAAATTTCTCTCAAACCAATAATTTTAATATGAATCAAATTCACATTAAATTAATATTTGAACTCATTCAAATATTTTATCTCTCATAAATTAATTTTGAATCATATCCAAAAGTAAATTTAAACATTTCAAATTATAACCAATATAAATAAACCTCATTACCTTTTACGAGCTAGAAAGGGGACCTAATGGACCTACATATGAGAAGCTACAACGATCTGAGATTAATTAGCTAAACTCATTAACCACATTAATCAATATTCGTTAACTGTGTGTATACTCCACTAAAGACTCACAGTTAAACTCTTCTAATTGTAGATATATTTATGTGTCCACGGATATAGACCAATAACAGTAAGTTAGTCCTTCAGAGTGTTCGTAACACCAGCTGGGTCAATTTACCATTTTACCCATAGGTTACCTGTAATCCTTAAATAGTAGTGCTCCCTAATGAACAACCTGTTTATGGTCCTACCAATAAACAGAAACCACTCTGATGCCATAGAGAGTGTAAGGGCCATTTGTTCAAGTTCTGGAGACACCATTTAAGGGAACACTCATCTACTTACCTTAGAGTAGGAAATGAGTGAATTCCATCTTGTGTAATTATGTTTCCAGCTCCCCACTCGGTCTTGTCCCCAAAATGATAAGCTTATTCAGTCAGCGATCTGGCCACTGTCACCTGTACAAATCAAAGGACAATAACTCGTGAACAGGAGTTCATAATACACTCTGGATTAAGATTAAATTACATAGGTCATCCTAGTGAAATACAAACCCAACTAGTTAACAGAGTTACATCTACTGGTTACTATTTCGCGGTTCGATCTTATGCAAACTCATTGCATAGAATACCCTCACTGGCATGTCAACTACACGAACGCGTTGGATCATTGCGTTTGTATCAAATACAAAGTGAGCAGTATCCATAGTGTTACCAAGATAAGGTACCCAACCTTATCCCTATACTATAGACCCTTTAAGCTGATCTCGAACATTGATCCCTATTGTGTCTACATTCTGTTCAAAACTCATTAAACAATTTAAGATGTTAGTTTATTGGATTTGGGTTATTAAGACAAAACTAATAATATAATTATTAACAATTATTGCAATAATAATACTTTTTTAACAACGGTTAATGGATTATATTATAATCTAGAGTTTTAGGGCATAAATCCCAACAATGACGTGGTTACTCGCCTGGAGATGTTAATTGCCCGATGAGTTCCCATCGCGTAGTTCTTGTACGAGATGTCTCCTTTGCATTACTAGTTTCTTTCTCTCTATTCATCCTGCGTTTAAACATGAAAATCACGTAAAACAACCATAATGCTTATGTAAAGTGTATTTCTAAATACTTATGTATTTACAACATAAGTTACGCGTTTTGATCATCTTCTTATGCATTTTTACCTCATTATTGTAAGAAAAGAGTTTATAATAACGAGTATTTATACAGGTTATCACAAATACTCACTCATGTTCTCCTTTCGTGACACAAATGATGGAAGTTATCTCACCAAGATAGACTTTGTCTCCAAACTCCTCCTTGTGTGAGTTAGCCATATCCTTGCTATTTGTCATCTCGGGTAGTTGGTGATATACATTGGCCAAGTGATGAATATAGCTCAACTAACACGACAAGAATTATAAGCTAAGTTTCTTATCAAGAATCAATCATAGATCCTAAACTACAAATAACACATTGATAAGTGAATAGTAAAGATGTGATGGATTGAAAAGGTTTATGTATTAAAGAATAAAGGCTTTCGACTACTGTACAATATGAACACAAACATTACAAAGAAATACAAAAATGGAAAGTACAGAAATGACATTACAAGATAGGGAAGATGGGGGATGCACTCTTCTCTACTCAGACTTTAAGCTCTCACTTACAGACTGAACGGAGAAGAAGAAGAGATAGTTTACAAACGGTGGAAAGGCTACTCCTTTCCACCACTTTCTAGTGTTTGGGCTGGTCTGTACAACATTTGAATTTTCTTTCAGCTAGCCTTCCACTCTAGCGCATTCAAGCGTCCTTTTCTAGGTCGTGATGGAGTCCTTTTTATAGGTAGATTTGGACGAGAAACTTCTAGTCTCCTAAACATGTCAACGTCGAAAGCTGCCTGTGTCAAGTCACATCAACTCCATCTACCACTTTTTTCTTCTAGTTAATCTCTTCTCGCTGACTGATAATGTCTTCTCGCGTAGTCTTCACGCGAGTTCCTCTACTATTCGCTAGTCTTGTTCTTTTGTTCAAATCATGTGTTAAGAACTTGTATATTTTTTTTCTTGGTAGGGAAGGAGTCACATCAACTCCGTCTACCACTTGGCCAGAAACTTCTATTCTTCTGAACATGTTCGCGTCGAATGCAGCCTTTGTCAAGTCATATCAAATCCAACTACCATTCTTGTCTTCTAGTAAACCTTCCTCACATGATGACATGGATCCTCTCCTAAAAGTTGTACTTGCCAAAAGGGTTCTTCTCGTATAGCCTTTGCACGAGTTCCTATGTGATTCACTAGCTTCTTTTTTCTTAATAATTCAGCGTTATTACGAAGAAATACAAAAGTGGAATACAAAATGGAGAATATTACAAGTTAGAGAAAATAGGAAATATGGAACCTTCTCCACTTGAAAGTTAAGCTCTCGCTCTACAATCTAACTATCTCTCTCTAGGTTTTTGGCCTGTTTAGGTGTCTTTGTGATCCATTCAGACCTCCCCTCTTTGGTAAGGAAGGATATTTTTTAGAGGCAGCTTTTGGTGGGGAAGTTCTGTTCTTCTGAACATTTCAGCGCTATACGTCAAAAGCTGTGTGTAGCAGATCACATCATTTCCAACTACAATTCTTCTCGTCTAGAAAACCACTTCTTGCATTGTGATTTGGTCTTCTCACCTATTCTTCTCGGAGAGACTCTGTGATTTGTTAACTTCTTCTTTTGTTCATAGACCTGCGTTTAGACACTGAAAACCGTGTAAAACAGGCATAACACTTATGTAAAGTATATTTCTAATTACTTATGTGTTCTCAACATAATGTGCGCATTTTGATCCACTTCTTCTACATTTTGGCCTCTTTATTCTATAAAAGATGCTACAATAACTTGTATTTCTACAAGTTATTAGTTATCCACAGTAGAGGTTTCTTCTCGATCAATTCCTAGGCACTCTTCTCTTCTTACTAAGCCTTCTTTTCTCGCCTTTTGACATCTTGCTCTTCCAAACCTTTCCTTTTTATTTCTACCTTCATCTTCTTCGAAGGTGTCACCATTCCTTCCTTCTCTTTTGTCTCCTCCATCTCTCGTTCAAATTTCTCGCAATATTCTTCTGTTGTTTTCTTTGCCTTGCCCTTCTCCACAGAGAGGACCACTTCTTCTACTTTGTTGAGGAGCTCTTCCCGCTCCTATAACTTATTCTCTTTCTTCTCTTTGGCCATGGCCTTAACGTCCTGAACCTTTACTTTTATCGTCAACATCCCAGATTTGACATTCTCGCTCTTCTTCTTGGCTTCTTTGGAAAACTTCTCGAATTCGATTGGCGAGATTGGTGAGGAGGATGTCTCTTTTTCTTTCTCGTGTTTTTCTACTTCTTACCTACCTTCTTCTCTCCTCTTCCTTTCTTCTTTTTCCTTTTTCTTCTTCTCTACTTCTTTCTTCCTCAACTATTCTTTCTTTTCTTTCTCTTCCCGTTCTTGTCTTTCCATTCTAGTTTTTTCCTCTTTTTCTTTCTCTCTTTTTGCTTTCTCTACCTTTTCTTTTTCTTATTTTTCCTTCTTCCTTGTCTCCTCGGAGACTATATCAAGCAACTCACTAAGTTTATCCTCAGGCTGAATTTCAACTCCATTGATGACTACAATCTTCAATGTTTTGTTTTATTTCTTTCCTTTGCTTTGTTCTGACATAGGACCGCCAAAATGGATCTCTTTAGTTTCTTCACTAGAATGGCTTGGCTTGGATGGAATTGCTTGGTATTTCTTGAGAGCTTCGATCAAGGGTTGATTTCTAGACATGATTGATGAGGATAAAGGAGAATGAAATGAAATGAGAAAGGAAAGAGAGGTTTACTTGATAAACCGGAGATTGTGATCGAAGAATATGGAAAGCTCGGGAATTCTTTAGAGAGTGTAAACTACAAAAGTTTGAAATTAGGGTTTAAGGAGGGGTTTTAAAGACGCTTAACTGTGGTTAGGGTTTGGTTAACCATGAGGTTAACGTCACGCATTATAAATGCGAAGTGATGGATCTAAGATGACGTTTAAGTTTTTGAAGCACGATGCAATCTTACTATTAAATTTAATTTTTTAAAAAAGAAATGAATCGTTTGATATTCCCCAAAACCCTAATCATTATGAGTGAAACCCTCGGCTCAACACACTTTGTGAGAAGACTAAAATGCTTAATGCATTTTGCGATGAACTCATCTTGCAACATAGTTACATTATCAATTTGATAACTCCGATATTGTTATTCATGATATTTTAATATGATTCGATATCATCGAGATGCAATACAAAACCCCATTTAATTCACCAATTGTTTTTGCGATATGACTTGCTTGCCCCAACTTGTCAAGAATGCTAAACTAAAAAGCACAAACTACAACTAAACAATAATTACAGGTATAAAGTAATTACAAGTATGCTATACAAAAATCAATATACCAAATTACGGATGTGAATTGTAATAAAAATAGGGAAAGTTTATATGTTACAAAAGCATCCTCGTGTGCAGGTTCTTTGTCAAGGAAAACCGTGGTCTCATCGCGTAATGCTCTGTATACCCATCCTAGCCACATTTTCTCTTGAACTTTGATTTGTCGTTTCATGACTCTCTGCATCACGATCGCTCATTCCAATAAGCCACTGCTCCCAACCGTTCATTGTAATGTTTAAATGATCGTTTTCGATCCTTTTCTCGCGTGGTTAGTTAAGACAAAGGTCTTACTGAGCTTGATGTGTGGACACTTTCTTTCGTGCCTTAACTAAGGTTCTTAAATTCAATTGATTAGACACTTAATATTTTCGGCGTTTGAGGTTCTCAGCTTCATTGGAGATTAAACACATTCTCGAGGTTCCTCTTTGTCACTTACTGAAAGTTACACATAACTCTGAGGTTAGTTCAAGCAATCACAGATTACCCAAGTACCATGGACTTCTTCACGCGATCTCGGCTGAACGCGTGATTCACCATAATCAAATGTTTTGCCTAAAATCAAAGTAATATTCTATTCCTAATTTTGAAAAATCAATTCCTCGGCCGCGGTGCCAAAAACATGGTTGAGAGATTTCTTCTCTAAACTTAGTGTGAAGTGTTGTGTATCTGTACATCTAATTCTATGTGGGAATCATTGGTCATGATCATTGCATGTGAGATGCGATCTCTTTATCGCGTAATTACCAAGTCCTTATTGAGTACAAGTTTTTCTATTGTTTTTCCAAGTGTAAGCAAAACAATAGGTTTCCTGGGTAATTGAGGGTCGAATATAGGGAATTGATATCAAAGCTTACTTCTCAGGTTCGCTCTTCATTTAAGCGGTATAAACTAACTATCTATACAGTGTGATGAAGTGTAAGTTTAAACTATATCTACTATCTACACTAGAGAATCTGTAAAAGGGGAATAAGAATGGAGGTGAGATGGAGGTGTGAATTAGCTTGTGTTAAAGAAGAAGTGAAGGAAGATCTTCGTATTACTAGGTGATTAAGTCATGCGGTAGCCTTGATGCAATAGAGCACAGTTAACTAGCTTATGATTAAGGCTAGCACCTCTCAGTGCCTTAAACGCCACACTTTCTCACCTCTTGGGAAGCAAACGATAAAGCTTTGTTAAGCAAAATATATCTAGAAGGTTTCACTTGTAAGTGTTTGCTTGTTATGCTAACCAACGACGTCAAAAAATACTTGGTTGCGATGATGCGTTGACTAACTTAGGACTTAAGGAATAGATAAAATGCAGTTTCATGCATATCTATTTCTCCAAGATCATTGCATGCAAAATGCTTACTATAAATCTCTTCATCATGTAATTGCTAAGGCCTCGTTGTGTACAAGTTTTTCTATTGCTTGCCCAAGTGTGAGTGAAACAATAGGTTTTTCTAGATGATCTGTGGTCGAACACAGAGAATTAATATCAAAGCTTAGTTCTAGAGTCTTCTTATCAATTAGGCGGTATAAAAGAATAACTATACAGTATCAGAGAGTGTAGGTTAAAACTATATCTACTTATGTACACTAGAGAATGCTAAAAAGATAATTTAATGAAGGTGGTTGTGAGAATTGGGTGGAAGAATGAACTAACTTGTAATGAAGAATGAGATGAAGGAATGTCTAGTGCTACCAAGCGAATAAAGTATGTGAAAGTCTTGATGCGATATGACTTACTTAACTAGTTTATGATTAAGGCGAGCTCCTCTGAGAGTTTTAAATGTTACACTTGATCTTCTTTCTGGATCTAAATGATTAAACCTAGCTAAACAAGGTATATCTAGAAGAATTTATTTCTAAGAATTATAGAGCTTCAAGTTTAAGGGTGACAACCTCTCAAAACCTAATACCCACACTTGTTCTCCAATCGGGACACAAATGAAGGAAGTTATCTCGCCAAGGTGGAGTTTGTCTCCAAACTTAGCTTCTTCTTGCACTCGTTAGCCCTATACTTGCTACTTCCCTTCTCAGGTGGTTGGCGATATACACTGGCCAAGTGATGAAAATAGCTCAGCTAACACAATAAGGATTATAAGCAAAGCTTCTTATAAAAAATTTATCATAAACCTAAACTATGAAAAACACAAGGACGAATGAACAATAGAGACATGGATGAATTGAAAAAGGTATAAAATTACATTGTATTAAAGAATGTAGGCCTTCGTCCACTGCACAATATGAACACATACAATGTAAAAAAATATAAAAATAGAAAGAATAGAAATGACATTACAAGTTTGGGGAAGATGGGGGAATGGGATCTTTTTCACTAAGAATACAAGCTTTCACTCTGCAAACTGACCAGAGAACATGAAAAAGTGGTTTACAGATGATGAGAAGGCTATTCCTTGCCACCAACTCTCTAGGACTTTACCCACCTCTTCAGGTGTACGGATGGCGGTCCATTCAAACGTCGCTCCTTTCTTGGTAAGAATGGAGTTCCCTTTTATAGGCAAATTTAGGCGGAAAATCTAATCTTTTGAGCATATATCCGTCGAAATTAAGTTGCCTCTATTGTCAAGTCACATCACTCCATCTACCACTCTTGTCTTTTAGTGAACCTCTTCTCGAGTTCTAATGTGGTCTTCTTGCTTAGACTTCACTTGTGTTCCTCTACGATTCGCTATCTTATTCTTTTGTTCTTTAGCATGCGTTAAGACACTAAAACAAGGTGAAACAGGCATGAGTGCTTATGTAAAGTGTATTTCTCAATATTTATGCATTGACAACATAAGTAATGCATTTTCAACACTTCTAATGCATTTAATTGGTCCAAGTATACCTAAAAGGTCATAATAACTTGTATTTCTAAAAGTTATCACACCTCCAAATATAGAATAATGCTTGTCCTTAAGCATCACCCCGCAACCTGCTTGTTCTCAAACACAAATCCTCCTCAAAGACTCACCTTCCTCCTTGCATTACAAAACATCTCAAAATGCGATCAAGTTTTATTTATTATTCGGGGTTTACTCCTATTGTGTACTTCTCGCCATGAAAACATTTCTAAGTTTAAAACGTAGTAAGCTTAATACTCAAAATACCATTGTTCATTTCTCACAAGAATCTTATTTTCAAATTCAAAAATGGCTAAAATTCTAAAAAAAAAATTGAATATTTTTATTTGGTAAAAGAATGCTTTTTATTTACTTATGTATGGAACATTTGGCGTTGATTGGAAAATCATAGGTACTCTGTGTTTCTGATTTGTTTAATTTAGTGCTTGGACTTAATACTTTCGATTGTATATATTACGACTGCAAGAAGTCATAGAGTCAAGTCATCGCATGTAAAACACTCATTGTAACTCTCTGTATCACATATTTCCATTGTAGGCGATGAGTCATAGGGCACGATCATAGTTTCGCGAAATACTCAGAATGTACCTCTTCATCGCGTAATTCCTAAGTCCTCGTTGAGTACAAGTTTTTCTACTGCTTGTCAAAGTGCAAGCAAAACAGTAGGTTGATGTGGGTAATCGAGGGTCGAACACAGGAAATTATTTCTTAGCTCTTATTTCAACATAATACGTGCAAAATCATGTGGTAACAATTGAACAATGATTTGTATGAACAACATGCAAAATTTTCCTAACTATTTACGGTACGGTGCTTAAAGGTGCAAGGTGATTATGGAGTTATGATGTAGGTAAATGTATTCTCCTCTTAGGCTAGGTAATGAAGGAAAATGAATTAAATTACTATACAAACTAGCTGATGGCTTGATACTTCGACGCAATTTAGATACTTGAACCACAAATTGAGGTTGGCACCTCTCAGTGCAGTACCATACTCACTCACCTTTCGAGATGTAAATACATGGGTTAAATGACATTAAATTACAACACATTATGCATGCAATAATAGTACCCTACCCTTGATTAAGGTCCACACCTTTGGGCAGGTTTAACCACACACAACGTCCTCTCAGAGATGCATGTTAAGGGGGGACTTCGTGATGCAAATACATTACTGTATTCATTATCACTACTTGCCAAGTTCAAAGTAAATTATGCTTCAGACCTCTATCTCTGCTCTTGTTTCGAAGGATCAAGGTTAAGAAGAATACCCCAAAATGAACAAAACTAGTATTAGATGCAATATGGTTTTCTTTATATAAAAAACATCACTCATTTATATGTAGTATTCAATCATGGATGTGTATGGAAGAGATAAAGAGATGACAGAGTGGTAGTAGAAATGCATTGCCTTCAAACATAACAATTTGAGCCTTTCAACCCTAATGTTTTGATAATAAAAGAATACAATAATAAAGTTAATAACTAGGAACACAAATAAATGATTACGCCTCCGAGTTTGATAAATCATTCTCGTTGGTTGGAATGTTGCCTAGATAGGAGGGGGAGAATAGTGGGGTTGTGGAACTCTCCTTCGTCTTATTCTCAGGCTCTCACCTGGCTTATGATGATGGAGGGAATGTGGAGATTGCAAAGATCTTGCATGTACGACCAATTTGTACACACCTGCTGTGGAGGGGTGCACAGGTTTAAATACAGAACGATTGGTGCTGACATGCCAACGCTCCATTAAGACTCTGAAAAGTTGTCGCTCTGCTGAGCAGCCTATTCTACTTGTCCTTTTTGGAATTCCCGCCAACTTCTTTTGTCTACTAGTTACTTGATCGCTTAATATCTTCTTCTTTGTGCCGAACAATTGAGGAGATTACTTCGCGTGTGATGTGCTTGCTTTGTTTCACCTAACATCCTGCAATAAAACATGTTGAAACCTTGTCAAAACAGGGGTAGAGTTCTTTTTCCGTTAGGCTTTTCGCATATTAGTTATATTCCTACTTTTTCTGTTGACAATCTTCTATTTTTATGCAATGAACCCTTGTTATTTTACTTAAGAGGCCACAATAACTTGTATTTCTACAAGTTATCACACCTCCAAATTTAAAATAGTGCTTATCCTCAAGCATCGTTTCAAAATTCTATATTATAATTTTTCTTGTACTCACGCTAATCCTTTCAGAATGCCTCCTCGCCTCGTATGCTAGCACCATCTTCTTTTCTTTGTCTACTAAGTACTCGAAAATATTTTTTATTTCTGAACACAACAAGCTTAGGTCTCAAATTACTCTTGCTTATTTAAAAAAAAAAGGTCTTATCTTCTCTTCTTCCTCTTTTATTTTTATTACATTTGGCGCTGTGTGGAAAATCATAGGAGCTCCATGAGTCCATTCCTCTCCTCACTTACAACTCTTGTCACCGTTTAGTATTTACTCCCACATTTTGGTGAAGCTTTGCTTCTTATTTACTTGTGTGAGAGGCTGCGATATAGGAGTTTTTATTTTACAAAAATACTGAGGGGTAAGAGAAGATTTAATTGTATATATATATATATATACACAATTAAACCTTAAACATATTTTAGCAGAATGCTTTGACTCAAACCTCAAACACCCCCAAATTTAGCATGTGGCGATGTCTTCATTGCGAAAAAGTGGGTGATAAGATGATTTTTGAAAGATTGAAAAAGAAGGGTTGGGTTAAAGCTTGCTCGCCTAAAGAACGTAAGAAATATTTATTAAGTGCAGTTTGCCAAAGGAGACATATAATTCTAGAAACAAGCAAATGAAGTGTGGCATGTGTTTCCTCATGAAGGCTATCTTTGCGTGGTAGAGCAAAAAGCATAGTAAAAAAATTAAAATGATGCAAGTGACATAGGTATTCATATTGCACAAAGAAAAGATTGAAATCACATAAAGAAAAAGAACGAAGATACTAACTGAATGGAATTGATTACAATTTAAAAGATGAAGTAGGTTAAAGTTGCAAGGTAACAGTACATCCCTAATGATAAGTTTCAGGATCAGGAGGACAGGCTGTTGCATCGCCAAGAGGCGAGTTTGGAACATTGAGAGGAGGAATGGGGGTCACCAATTCTGGTGCGATAATCGGCTGTGGTATGCATTGCATAAATGTCGAGTAGACATATTCCATTTACGCTGTGAATTGCGTATCGTGTCGCTCTGCGATTTGACGGGACTAGTTAGAATGTGCTACCAATCAATGGCTCATGTTGGACATCGCAGAGGATAGCCGATTGACTGTTGTGGCCATTTCTTGCATCTTAGTGTTCAGGTTGGCTATTTGCTCTTTTAACTACCCATTTTCTCTTAACATCTTAGTGTTCAGGATCTGAGTTGCTCTATTCTTCTCATTAGCATCTGTGGGTTCACAGTTGCTTCCCTCACCCGACACCTCTATAGCTCTATAACCTTCCTTTTGTGTGGGAATTAGGCATTTATTTTTGTCCACCATTGTGTTCTAGGGCGATGGTGTATTGATGGTAAGAGGGAGGTCGAATTTCGTAATTTGAATATCTTTGGATGCTGAATCACCAGAGTTAGGAGGGTAGTTCTAAGTGTCGGAGGATTAGGTAGCTCATTAAGGTCAGATGCTAAGCTACTACTGGGTGGTTGGTTCTTCACTTGGTCTGGCGACACAGATGTTTGTCGCGAAGGTGTGCTGCTAGGGGATTGGGCTGTTGTGCGATTAAAGACAGGGGAAGGGTGAGGGAGTTGAATTTGGGCGCTAATGGTCAGGTGAGGGCTCTGTAGGCTGGTGGATATAAGAATGTGTGGCGAGAAGTGACTGCACCAATGGTAGTTTATTCTTTCGGGCTCTACTGTAGTAATGGCAAATTTCCGTATCATCCTCATTGTCAACCGTAGGGAGCTGCTCGTGGCTCACTTAGTGGGTGATTCTTCAATCAACTTTCGCTGAACAGACACCTTTAACCAATTTTTACGGTTTGGCTCTTGAGAAGCTGGATTCTCTTGTTCCACAACACCTACTGCTGGAGTATCTCTCGCTTTGCCTTTGAGCGGGGGTGGTGGTGGGGATTCTCATGTTTCAAACTCCTCTCCCTCTTTTGGTGTCTGTGTTGTCAATTTTCGTGCTTCTTCCTTGTTTTGTACACATTTATGATTCATTTCAGACCCGTGAGACTATATTTCCCTGCAGCCATATGTGCTTGTGAAAATCTGGGTAAAGTTGGCAGATATTTTAAACATAACTTTTCCATGGTGGATGGGAAAGGTTTGTGCCCTTTTGGTGTCTATGCCACTCTATGATTGCCCTATTGATCATTTCACCCAGATTAAATGCCTACTTTGTCATAATACAGTAAAGCACTCATGCGTACAACAGGGGCACTGTGCTTTCATGGCGTGTAAGGAGAATATTCTTTTTGACAAAAAAAAAAAAAACAACCAGACGTTTGCCATGGTCATCAACTGGTGTGGAAATAGCTAGAGTCGGCCAGTCGATGTCTTTGTCCAGTTCTCCCCTGGCCATGCGATTAATTGAATCAGCTTTTTTGCATCGCTTCTCATTGACCAGTCGGTGTCTTTGTCCACTCTGGTCCCGCCCCTGGCCAAGGTATGCGTCTCGGTAATTAGGTAAGTCATATAACTCATTGATTTCTTCTGCGGTGAATGGAACGTTTTCCTCTTCTACAACAACATATGATTCTCGGGGAGAAAATCTGGTAGGGGTTCATTAAAAGGCAGCAATCCTTAAGCGCCTTAGTGGTTCCTCTTGTACTAAATCTAATCTTACCTTTGTTTCACAGACAAAAAACTTCTCCCACTTAAGCGCCTTAATTGGATCGAGGAGAAAATCTGGTAGCGGTTCATTAAAAGGCAGCAATCCTTTTTTGATCTTGATAATCTTCTCAAGATCTTGGGTCCCCAACATCTTTTCTTTTTGTCCATCCATTTGTTTAGATGTCTCTGCTTTGGTTTTTCTTTTTGGGAACCCTTGAATGCTTATAAGTCCCAGGTCTTCAATTTGCCTGGATGACTCTGCAGAGCTCATCCCTTCAATTTCCCTTCAGAGTTCTTCAGCCACAATATCTAAGTGGTCAATCTCTTGTTGTTCTTCCACCTCATTCACTACTGGTACTCCATTTACCTGCTCGCTTAAGACTGTGAACGTATCGTGTTTCGTTTGCTTGGCGGCCTGTACCTCTACTAAATTACTTTTTTCTTTATCTAGAGACGTAACATTTTGCTTCTTCTTTGCAGATAGTTGGTGGAGACATTCATCCTCCTCTCTTACTTTATCTTTTTCTCTTTTTCCTGTCATCATGCGCGATTTGTGGACACGTTCTCGCTGTGTGGGCTCTTCATCCTTCCTAATTCGCAGTTCTTCATTTTTAGCCAACTCTTCTCACACAACCTTTTCTTCATTCTTTTTATTTCTCGCTCGCTCATCCTCTCTCTTTTTCTCTTCCGTGTTGAGTTGGTCTTGCTCTGTGGCTTGTAGGCTTTCCAAAAATTTCTTGACTTGTCCCGACAGGTGGGACAAGATTTCCAAGCTCACTACTTGGTTTATTTCCTTATACCCCACTAAGACTTTCCCCACCCCATGGTGTAAATGTTTGTAATGTGGCAAGTCATGCTCCGCACTTGTTGTTCCTTCCTCTACTTCTATATCGAATAAATTGTTAAAAATATTTTTTCTTGCCTTTTCCAATCGTCGGCTTCAAAAATGAAATCCTGGGTCATTTTCGTCTGAGGAGTTCTTTGGGTCATTTCCGCCTTAGGTGGAACGGCATGAGCTTGGGCTGACGGCGGATTTTGCGGCTTGAGGACGATTCGTCTCTTCGGATCCTCAAGATGAGATTGTAGAGACGAGGATTCTAATGCCTCCTTGTGAGTTAAAGGTTTTTTGTACATCTGATTAACCATTTGGACAAATAAATGAGTTTGTTGGAGAAGGTGAAGATGGTTATCAAGAAGCGGCAGTTGTAACTTGAGAGAAAGAGTTCTTCGAATAAGAGATTAAATGGACGTAACGAGGAGAAAATGGAGATTCTATCATATTTATATGAAAAAGTAATCATTACTCGCTATGAAATGTCTGACACTAAGGCGGCGTGTCTTTTCGATTTCCATTCTCCACAAAAAGGAATTTAAAATTAAAGAAAAAATAAAAAAAGCACACACTTGCTAATTTTTCTGATTCAAAGTTAAAAAGAAATGCGATTTACATAGGGTTGCTTACCATGATGGATGCAATGTAACACTGAAATATTGCTTGCACACAAAATAATGCATTTTGCATGAGTGACCTGTCGTGCAAAAAGATATAAAACACAAAGATTCGTTTTAAAGGTAAGCAATAAAAGGTAATTACAATAAATTCACAAAAAAATTATTACAAGGTTCTTCTTCAATGTAGGCCATGAGTCGTTGCCCATTTACCTTGAACACATTGGATCCATCCAGTGAAGTAATCTCTACAGTGCCATGAGGGAAGACTTGCCAAACCAAAAATGGTCCGGATCATCGCGAGCGAAGCTTTTTGGGAAGCAAACGTAAATGCAAATTAAGAAACAACACTTTTTGCCCGATTTGGAATTCGCGTTTACGGATGATTTTATCATGTTAGGCTTTGGTCTTAGCTTTGTAAATCTTAGCATTCTTGTATGCTTTAGATTGCCATTCTTGAAGTTCGTGCAATTGTAAGACTCTTGCTTCTCCCGCAGTGGTATGATAAAAATTCAGCTTTTTACATGCCCATAACGCCTTATATTTCAAGTCTAATGGTAATTGGCAAGCCTTTCCGAAAACTAATGCGTAGGGCGACATCCCAATTGGGGTTTTATAAGCTGTGTAATATGCCCAAAGCGAAGAATCCAGGTGATCCGTCCAATCCTTGCGGGAGTGGTTTACCACTTTTTATAGTATTTTCTTAATTTCCCTGTTGGATAGTTCTGCTTGACCATTTTTTTATGGATGATAAAGGGTGGCTTTTTTATGGGTTATTCTGTACTTTGAAAGCAGTTTTGTGATGATGTGTTTGACGAAGTGGGATACTTCATCACTTATTATTGCTCTAGGATTTCCAAATTGCGTAAAGATGTTCTTTTTCAAGAATTTGCTGACTGTAGCTGCATCATTCTTAACACAAAAGATCGCTTCAACCCACTTTGAGACATAATCAACAACCAGTAGTATGTACATGAGTACCAAACTGTGGAAAGGTTCCCATAAAGTCTATTCCCCACACATCGAAGGGTTCATTCTCTAAAATAGGCTCCTGGGCAGTTCTTCACAGCGAGATAGATTCCCTGTCCTCTTACATCTATCACATTTTACCACAAAATTCTTCGGATCATGAAATAGAGTTGGCCAGAAATAGCCTCTGTAATACTTTTGTGGCAGTCCTTTGGCCACCAAAATGTCCTCCATAAGGTGCTTCGTGACATTTGGCTAGTATGTCAGTTGTTTGATACTCAGGGACATACCGACTTAATATGTGGTATGGGCCTAGTTTGTACAGAAAAGGCTCATCTATAAAAGCGGCATTCATGAAACAACTTTTTACACTACTGGCTATTGAAATCTTGCGGCCATTATTTGCAAACAAGATAATTTACTATGACAGTGTACCAAGATTCTTTTGTGTCAACGTAGAACAGCTACACATCTGGAAATCTTTCTTCAATCTCTTTTCCTTCATGCTGAAGTTTATCATTCTTAAGTCGTGATAAGTGATCCGCTACTTGGTTTTCTGTGTCCTTGCAGTCAATAATCTCTATGTCAAATTCTTGAAGTAATAAAATCCACTGTCATATTAATCGTGGCTTAGCATCCTTCTTCGTCATAAGGTATCTGATCGCAGAGTGATCCGAATGCACTGTGATTTTCGAACCAATGATGTAGCTTCTGAATTTCTCAATCGCAAAGACCACCGCTAACAACTCTTTTTCACTGTGGTATAATTCTCCTGTGCTTCATTGAGAGTTTTATTGGCATAATAAATTGGATGGATCACCTTGTTCTTCTTATGAACAGTATAGTTCCTACTATAACATCACTCGCATCACACATGAGCTCAAATTGTTTGTCCCAATTTAGTGTTATGAGGATGGGTGCTGAGGTCAGTGCGTCCTTGATTGCTTGAAACGCTTGATTGCACTTGTCATCGAAAATGAATGGTTGATCTGTACAAAGTAGCTTGCTCAGTGGTTTGGTAGTCTGAGAAAACTCCTTAATGAACCTTCAATAAAATACAGCATGGCTCAAAAAGCTTCTGATTGCTTTTACATTTCTAGGTGGCAGTAACTTGCTGATTACCTTAATTTTTGCTGGATCTATTTCCAAATCCGTGTTTGATACTTTGTGCCCTAGCAAGATTCCTTCTTTTCCCATGAAATGACACTTTTCCCAATTTAAAACTAGTTGTGTCTCCTCACACCTTTCAAGTACTTCTTCCAAGCTGTTTAAGCATTCTTTGAATAAGTCACCAAAGATTGAGAAGTCATCCATGAATATTTCCATCGAATATTCCAGAAATCTTGAGAAAGTAGCCATTATGCACCTCTGAAATGTCTATGATACATTATATAACCCAAATGGCATTCTGTGGAATGCAAATGTCCCATAAGAACATGTAAACATCGTTTTGTGTTGGTCTTTCGATGCTATTGTAATCTGGTTATAACCAGAATAAACATCCAGAAAACAGTAGTATTCCCTTTCAGCTAGCCGATCTAACATTTGGTTGATAAAAGGTAAGGGAAAGTAAACCTTCTTAGTGGCCACATTTAGTTTGCCATAATCCATGTATATTCTCTACCCTGTAACTGTCTGCATGGGAATTAGTTTGTTTTGCTCATTTTTCATACCATCATCCCACCCTTTTTTGGAACTCATTAGATCGAGTTGACCCATTCACTATTTGCGATAGGGTAAATTACTCCTGCATCAAGCAATTTAATTATTTTCTTCTTCAATACTTCCTTCATAACAGGATTTAACGTTCTTTGGAATTATATGGTACTCATTTGTCTCTCTTCCAAGCTAATTTTATGCATACAATTAGATGAACTATCCCTTGGATATCAGCAATAGTCCATCCTATTGCTCTCTTGTGGCGCTTTAGCATATTCAATAATTTCCTTTCTTTAGCGTCACTCAGATAGGTAGAAATAATGATTGGTAATGTCTCCTTCCAGCCAGCATACTTTAAGTGGTGTGACAACTTTTTGAGTTCCAATTCTGGTGGTTTCTCGATTGTGGTTTTGTGTCTTCCTCCTTTCCATTTTGCAAGTCTAGTGGTTCAACGTTCTTTTCACCCGTTATGGCGTTCCTTTCTTCAAGCGAACTAGACTATTCTTCAAAGAATTCCTCAGTGCTAAATAGATCTTGATACGCCTCTTCTTTGCAATAGTCCCAACCGAGGTCTTCCATGGCGCTCCAATTTTCAACATCAGTAGGAATTTCATAGCATTAATGACATTGAATTTCACTTCCTCATCGTTTACACGCATGGTCATTTCCCGTTGGTGGACATCAATGAGGGTGCGACCTGTTGCTAGAAATGGCTGTCCTAAGATGATTGGCACCTCTCGATCAGCTTCGTAGTCCAGAATGGCGAAGTCTATGGGGTACACGAACTTGTCAACTTTCACCAAAACATCTTCAATATTACCCTCTGGCTTAGCTATGGATCTATCCGCAAACTGGAGCCTCGTTAGCATTGGTTGTATCTGCCCTATTTTTAATTTCTTAAAAATAGAGAGAGGCATCAAGTTGATACTTGCTCCAAGGTCACAAAGTGCACGACATAAATCAATTCTGCCTATCGAACAGGGAACAGTAGAACTTTCAAGGTCTATCATCTTTGTTGGTGTTCTTTCTTTACAGATGTTGCTCGTGGTTTCAATTAAGGCCACTCTTTCTAACTCAGTGATTTTCCGTTTATTAGCCAAGATGTCTTTCAGAAACTTGACATAAGATGGCATTTGATCTAGTGCATCCACAAAAGGTATATTGATGTGCAACTACTTCAAAACATTTAAAAATTTATCAAACTGTTGTTCGTCACCTTTCTTTCTTAGGCGACCAAAAAATGGAGGGGGCGGTAATGGATCGAAATCCTTCACCTTATCAAACGCGTTGTCACGTGATTCTTCTTGCCTTGATTGCTCCACTTCTTCGCTCGACACACTTTTTATTCTGCAGGGAAGAATTTTCATTAGCTAAAAATGAGTTTAAGGAATTAGAATTATTACTTGAGCTGCTGTTCTCAATAGTAGAGGTAGAAGTGGGATTTTCTACGTTTAGACATTGGTTCGCAGATAGACAAGTTCCTTCCGCTGCATAATATAACTCCCCGACACTTTTCCTTGCCTAATCTTTCTCCTTGATTTGGTAATTCTATATTGTTGGGGAGGGTTCCTTTTTATCGCCCAGATATGTCGTTGGAAAATTGTCCCATTTGTAACTTCAGATTTTTAATGGAGTTGGCTTGGCTTTGCAAAAGAGTATCATTCCTTTGCATATATTCTTGAAATAGTACTTCTATTGAGGAGCCGAAGATGTCGATGGAGGGTGTGATGCGTTAAGTCTATGAATGAGTTGTGGTGGCCGATCCTGATATTGTCTTGGTCGGTATTCGGGCACTTCAACTTTGGAGTTAAATCGATTGCCCTGTCGCTGTTGTGTATTATGATCTTGTCCACTCCAGCTAAAGTTTGAATGATTTCTCCATCTCTCATTGTTTATAAGGCATGCATCCGTGCCATGCAGTCCACTACATACTACACAACAAAATTCAACTACCTGGTGTACTGCTTTAATTGAACTCTCTACGACATTGACTTGTGACAATGCCATGGACTTCAAGAGCTTATTCATTTCAGGGACCGGACTTTGCAATGTTAACATTCCAATCCCATCTGATCCTTCGTCTGTCCTTCATCGTTCTCTTCTACTTCCTCTGCTTTCATTTCGCGAGCCAAATCCGTTATCTCTCCATTCTTGACTGTTGTTGGCCATAGCGTCCAACGTTGTTTTAATCTGGTTATATGAAGATCGAAGCATCCCAATTATAAACACTACATCTACAGATTGATGTGTGTCCCTGCTCAATCTAAAATAAAATTGTTCCATCAAAACACATCCTGGAATGCCGTGATGAGGACAACCTTCCATCATTTACTTGAACCTTCTCCATGCGTCAATTAGATTCTCGCTATCCCTCTATTCGAAGGTCATCAGGTCTTGCCTTCTTTTCGCATTCTCAATGGATGGAAAGAACTTTTTGATGAACTTTTCCATCAAACTCTCCCACGTTATAACTTCCCATTCTTTTAAGGAATTTGCCCACTGTTTGGCTTCACCGTGTAGGGTGAGCGAGAATAATGCTAATCACAGCTCATCTTTTGATATTTCTGGCATATTGAATGACGCACAGATGGAATAGAATTTTCGTATGTACTCGTGTGGGTCCTCACGTGTGTCCTCCAAATTTCCTTGCATTCTGGATCATTTGAAGCATGATTGGTTTGATTTTGAAACTAGAGTTCTCCCCAAACATAGGCGTTGCAATACTTAGGTTGAAATTGTATAAGCTTGGTGGTGCGTATTATCTGATGGGGCGGTCTAAATCATTCGCAAGGTACACGGGGTTCAGATTTGGGACTTTCTGGTTGATAGGGTTGTTGTTTTGATTTTCCATGTTGTTTCTGTTTTGCCTCTGTCTTTGTCTACGATGACTTCGAAATGTTCGCTCAATCTCAGGGTCAAGCTGGAATTCAGGTTGTTCGCCTGCAGTCATAAACTTTTTCGTGCACTTTTTGGCTAAAGTACATGAATTCCTCTAAAATTGACCTTCTGCATAATTTAACGTACGAATTAGTAAAGTGAAAAAGATAAAAGAAAATATTTCCCCAGCAACGATGCAAAAAACTTGATTTGTTCAGTTTAGTGCTTGGACTTAATACTTTCAATTGTATATACTACGACTGCAAGATGTCATAGAGACTAGTCATCGCATGTAATACGCTCATTGTAACTCTCGGTATCGCATTTTTCCATTGTAGGCGATGAGTCACAGAGCATGATCATAGTTTTGCAAAATACTCACAATGTACCTCTTCATCATGTAATTCCTAAGTCCTCGTTGAGTACAAGTTTTCCTACTGCTTGCCTAAGTGCAAGCAAAACAGTAGGTTTACTTGGATAATCCAAGGTCGAACATAGGAAATTATTTCTTAGCTCCTATTTCAGCATAATACGTGCAAAATCATGCGGTAACAATTGAACAATGATTTGTATGAACAATATGAAAACTTTTCCTAACTATTTACACTACCGTGCTTGGCGGTGCAAGGTGACTATGGAGTTATGATGCGGGTAAATGTATTCTCCTTTTAGACTAGGGAATGAAGGAAACTGAATTAAATTACTATACAAACTAGCTGATGGCTTAATACTTCGATGTGATTTAGATAATTTAACCACAAATTAAGGTTGTCAACTCTCAGTGCACTACCATACTCACTTACCTTTCGGGATGTAAATACATGGGTTAAATGATAATAAATTACAACTCATTGTGCATGCAATAATAGTAGCATACCCTTGATTAAGGTCCACACCTCTCGGCAAGTTTTACCACTCACAACGTCCTCGCAGAGATGCATGTTAAGGGGGAACTTCGCGATACGAATACATTATTGTATTCATTATCGCTGCTTGCCTAGTTCAAAGTAAATTTTGCTTCAGACCTCTATCTCTGCTCTTCTTTCGATGGATCAAGGTTAAGAAAAATACCCTAAACTGAACAAAACTAGTATTACACGCAATATGGTTTTCTTTGTATGAAGAACATCACTCATTTATATGTAGTATTCGATCATGCATGTGTATGGAGGAGATAAAGAGATGACAGAGTGGTAGTAGAATGCATTGCCTTCAAACATAATAATTTCAGCCTTTCAACCCTAATGTTTTGATTATAAAACAATACAATAATAAAGTCAATAACTGGGAACATAAATAAATGATTACACCTCCGAGTTTGATAAATTAATCTTTTTTGTTGGAATGTTGCCTAGAGAGGAGGGGGGAATAGTGGGGTTGTGGAAGTCTCCTTCATCTTATGCTTAGGCTCTCACCTAGCGTATGATGATGGAGGGAATGTGGAGATGGAAAAGATCTTGAATGTTCGACCAATTTGTGCACGCTCGCTGAGGAGGGTTGCATAGGTTTAAATATAGAACAATTGGTGCTAATATGCCAGCCCTCCATTAAGACTCTGAAAAGTTGTCGCTCTGCTTAGCAGCCTAGTCTACTTGTCATTTTTTAAAATTCCCGCCAACTTCTTTTGTTTACTAGTTACTTGATCACTTAACATATTCTTCTTTACGCCGAACAGCTAAGGAGATTACTTCGCTTGTGATGTGCTTGCTGTTTTTTGCCTAACATCCTGCGATAAAACATGTTGAAATCTTGTCAAAACAGGGATAAAGTTCTTTTACGTTAGGCTTTTTGCATATTAGTTGTATTCCTATTTTTTCTTTTTGCAATCTTCTACTTTTATGCATTGAACCCTCAATATTTTACTCAAGAGGCCGCAATTACTCGTATTTCTACAAGTTATCAGAGTTCGTTCCTCTCCTAAACTATAACTCTTATCGCCTCTAATTATTTAACTCTCTAATTTTTACTTTAGAAGTATGCTTCTTTAATTTTTTCGAG
Source organism: Cucumis hystrix (assembly GCA_025688845.1). Classification (NCBI taxonomy): domain Eukaryota; kingdom Viridiplantae; phylum Streptophyta; class Magnoliopsida; order Cucurbitales; family Cucurbitaceae; genus Cucumis; species Cucumis hystrix. The sequence goes on from CM046886.1 coordinate 11,380,783, forward strand.
AGGAGGCAACATAGGAGTTGTTATTTTTAATTGAATAAAAGTACAATTTTTTTTAAAAAAATCAGTTTTTGGCTTTGTTTTAACTTTTTTTTTAAAACACCTTGTTATTTAACGTCTTATGAATATTTTCAAAAAGTTTCCAAAGTTTTAGCTCAAACCGCACACACTCCCAAATTTAGAGGTTAGCAATGTCGTCATTGCTGAAAATGAATGATAAGTTTATTCGCAGAAAATTCTTACAAAAGAGGTTTGAGGTAAAGCTTACTCGCCTATAAACTATAGAAAGGTTTTCTAAGTAAGCTTCCTTAACAAGTTGAACGTCTCGATAACAAATGAAACTTTATTTCACATGGTTTATTTCACTGAAGTTATCATTGAATGCAAAGAAAAATTAAAGTACTAAAATGTGGGGATCCAAGCTTGCGACAAGAAAAACTAAACGCATAGAATTGTGTCAAAGTTGTACTTGTATTGAGGATAACATAACTTCAAAGAAATACTAATTACATAAGAACGAATTGAAATTTACAAAAGAATAAGTATAAAAGAATATAAAAATTGAACATTTCCCTTTAAGGTTGCAGCGGTGGAGATGGAGGTTATTGTGGTTGTTGTTTTGGTGGTGGTGGAGGAGCTTATTGTTGATTCCTCCTTGCTCTAATCGTCGGATCAAATCGCCTTAGGAGTCGTACTAAGTTCAGCGAAACTTGAGGCATTGGGATTGTGGTACACACTAGTAAATGTTGTTACCTTAACAACGTAGTAAATTGTGTATCACACCTTTCAGTCAATATTTCAACTAGACCAGTCAACGTTTCATTTTGTTCCCTCATCGCCATTTTTACCTTATTGCTTCATTTTGTGCCTTTATCATTTTGCTCGTAGACTAAAAGAAGTTGTAATTGGGTCTCTTCTCTCTGTGTGTGGAGCTCTGTCATCTCCCCTTATGTTGTTTCATTTGTTCTTCAGTATTTGCATTTGTGTTGTCCACCTTAAGATCCAAATCGCTCATTTGTTTATGACTTCGCAAGTGCATTTCTTGGACGTTACTCTAGCATTGGATCATATCTACAAATCCACGCTTCATAGGTTTACAAATGTGATCATCAATGAATTTGAAGGTATAATCCTTATCAGCTTCTTCCACGTCCATTCCTCCCACCCTTTCCTTTAGCTTGGCGTTTTGCAAGGAAGGCTCTACAATTTGTTTTGGCAGCTAGAGGAGATGTGTCTCGCCATCTACCTTAAGTCAGTTCCATTTTCCATTTGGAGTGGGTCATTAGAAACTTCCTCAATGTTCTATTTTCTTATTGGGGATAACTCGGGGCTGTCTGCTAATAATGAGCAGAAATGACCGTTATCATAGCCCTTTTTAGTAGAATAATGGGAATTAAAATACCTATGGGATGCTCAGAACGCACCACTTATGTTATAAAAGCATAAATATATAGAAATAAGGCTTACATAAATGTAGTTCCTGTTTTACGCGTTTACCATGTCTAAATGCAGGAAAACTGGAAAAAAGTAAAAAGTAGCAATTCGCAAGAGACATATCACGCAAAGACAAGGTGATGGATCGTGCCAAGCGACTAACAACCCCAGACGATGAACCTAAACATCACGTGAGGAAAGCTCCCAAAAAGACAAAAATGGTAGTTGGAATGATGTAACTTCACGGAGGGTGCATTACGGCACTGACACATTCAGAGGAACATAGTTTTCGCTGAAAAAATAGCCTATAATAAACATTGCATCTACACCAAAAAAGGGGGGGGGGGAGAGAGAGAAAGAGGATAGACTTGAATGGCTGGTGAAGATGTTGCACAGAGAGAAACAAAGCTTGAGCAAGTTACCTGGAGATTAATCATCCAGACTAAAAGAAAAGAATCTTTGTGTTTAATCTCCAAACTTGTAATTGCATTTTCCATTCTATTCTAGTGTCTGTATTGTTTATACTGTACAATGGTCGATGAACTATATTCTTTTTTATACATCATTGCATGTTAACCCCTGTTCAATCCACCGTTTCTTAACTTTTCATCTATCTGTATGTTACTAAAAGTGAAGGGTTGTGATCAGCTCTTAATAAGGGCCTTAACTTATAATTCTTATCGCATTAGTTGAGTTATTTTCATCACTTGGCTAGTGTCAATCACCAACTACCTGAGAGGCCAAGTAGCAAGGATAAAGCTAATGCGGGTAAAGAGGAGTTTAGTAGCAAACTCTTCCTTAGCGAGGCAATTGTTGGGATTAATGTCCTAAAACTCATAGATTGTAAATATAATCCATTGACCGTGATTAATAAAGTGTTATTATTGTTGGAATTTATGTCCTAAAACTCGTAGTTTGTAATCATATTCTATTCAATAAGTCGTTATTAATACTATAATTTTAAAGCCAATAAACTAAGGTCCCAAGGCTATTTTTATGTAAACTTGAACTTTATGTAGAGACATAAACGTGGATCAAGTTTGAGTAAATAGCCTAAATAGTCTATAGTATACGAATACGGTTGGGCGCCTTATTCGGGAGATACTATTGATGCAGCCCATTTTGTAGTTAGTACAAACGAAGTGATCCTAAATCGTTCATGTAGAGACATGGAAGTGGGGGCATCCTATGTAAAGAGTTTACATAAGACTGGAACCATGAGATAGTCACTTTTAAGTTATAACACCGTTAACTTTATAAAACTGACTATTTCGTTTATAGATATCCAATGTAACTTAATCTTAATCCTGAGCTAACTATGAACTTCTGTTCACACGAAATTATCCTTAGATCTGTATAGGTGAGGGCAGCTCAATGGCGCTGGCCCAATAAGCCTTCCATTTCAGGGGTAAGATCGGGTGGATAGCTAGGGACATAGGGTGCAAGACGGAATTCACTCCTACCCACTCTAGGGTTAGTAGATAGGTTGTTCCCTTAAGGACTGAATCCAGGTCTTGAACAAGGGGCCCCACCCTCTCATTGGCCCGAGAGGGATTCGGTTTAAAGGTTGGACCTTAAACCAATTGTTCAATAGTGGATTAGTGGGACTTAAGGAGAAAAGATATATTCTCGGGGGTAAAACGGTACTTTGACCCAGCCAAGATTATGAACAACCTGTGAAGGATTAGCTTACTTATCATGGTCATATCACATGGACACAAATATATCTATAGTGAGGGGAGTGCAACTACGGGACTCTAGTGGAATGACCCGTTAGTTAACGAAGGTTGATTAACTCGGTCTAAAAAGTTTAGCCAGTTAATCTCGGATCGTTGGAGCCCATGATCTATAGGTCCATTAGGTTCCCCCGCTAGCTCATAAGGAATCAACTTAGAACATTATGATGAAATAATTTGAATTGTTCAAAATAGGTAAAGAGAGAGAAACCGATAAATATATTTGATATAGTCATCGGTTATAACTTAAGTAGAGCTTCATGTTTAAATATGATTTAAATATTAATATGGAATCATATTTGGAATTGATGGAAAAGGTTAAAGATATAAAAAGTCAAAATGTTGACTTTTGACTTTGAAAAATCAAACTTTGACCGACTTTATATTCAAATATGATTTGAATTTTTGAAAAATGAATGCGGATTCATACTCGGGAGATTGAAATTAGTCAAGACGGATAAAATTGTAAAAAGTCAAAATGTTGACTTTTGACTTTTTAAATGTCAAATTACCATTTTACCCTTGGAAGAATATTGCATGTAAATAACAAATGGCTTCATGCATGTGAGACACCTACTTGGTAATATGCCAAGTGTGGAGAGTGGAAGCTCACTACATGCAAATTTTGCATGTAGTTTGCTTATAAAAGGAATGGATTGGAAATAAAATAAAAGGTTGGTTTTTTTTTGTTGAAAAAATTGATTTTGTAATTTGGAATTGCAAAATCAAACCAATTTCCTTTTACTCTCCAAAAGTTCTCTCCACAAATTCTTCCTCCTAAATCCATCTCTCTCTCTCTATTTTTCTCTACCGATCGAGTCCCACAACTCGATTCTAAGTCCGGAGATTAGCGGGTCAACACTAGTGGTAGTCCCGGTTTTGATTTCGTAAGGAAATCGTGAAGAGCACGTGAGAAGATTACGATAATAGAAAAGCATCAAGGGTGAGTTTTTCTATTAACCCTATTTTGTTTCTTTTTAGGGTTGTGATGCATGTTTACCACTAAAGTGTTTAGTTGTAATTAGAGTAAATTTTGATCCTAATTCTTCTGCGCATGTCTACCGTTTCCATCAATTATTGTAATAATTGTTATTGATTATAATATTAGTTTTGTCTTAATAACCCAAATCTAATAAACTAACATCCTAAGATGTTTAATGAGTCTTGAACAGTATGTAGAGACATATAGGGATCAATGTTCAAGATCAACTTAAGGGGTCTACAGTATAGGGATAAGGTTGAGTACCTTATCCTGGTAACACTATGGATACGACTCACTTTATATTTGATACAAATGCAATGATCCAATTCGTTCGTGTAGTTGACATGCCAGTGAGGGTATCCTATGCAATGAGTTTGCATAAGACTAGGCAGCGAAATAGTAACCACTAGATGTAACTCCGTTAACTAGTTAGGTTTTTATTTCACTAGGGTGACCAAGGTAACTTAGTCTTAATCCTGAGTGTATTATGAACTCCTCCTTGCGAGGGATTGTCCTTTGATTTGTACGGGTGAGAGTGACCATATCATCGACTTAATAAGCTTATCATTTTAAGGACAAGACCGAGTCCAAAGTTGGGAACATAATTACACAAGATGAAATTCACTCCTTCCCTACTTTAGGGTAAGTAGATGAGTGTTCCTATAAATGGTGTCTCTAGGTCTTGAACAAAGGGCCCTACCCTCTCTATGGCATGAGAGGGGTTTCTGTTAATTGATAGGACCATAAATAGGTTGTTCATTAGAGGAGCACTGGTATTTAAGGATTAGAGGTAATCGAGGGGTAAAACGGTAAATTGACCCAGCTGGTGTTACGAACACTCGTGAAGGAATAACTTACTGTTATTGGTCTATATCTGCGGACACAGAAATATATCAATAGTTAGAAGAGTTCAGCTGTGAGTCTTTAGTGTAATGTACACACAATTAACGAATATTGATTAATATGGTTAATGAGTTTAGCCAATTAATCTCATATCGTTGTAGCTTCTGATCTGTAGGTCCATTAGGTTCCGTTCCTAGCTTGTAAAGGGTAATGAGATTTATTTATATTGGTTGTAATTTGAAATGTTCAAATTTACTTTGGGAATTAGTTTAATGTATTATAATATAAAGTTTGTGAAACTTTATTATATAAAGTTAATATTGGATATGATTCAAAATTAATTTATGAGAGATAAAACATTTGAATAACTTCAAATACTAATTTAATGTCAATTGGATTCATATTAAAATTATTGGTTATGAGAGAAACTTATATTTGAATATGATTCAAATTTAATTTAAGTTAAATATAAAATATTTAATTTAGCTATTAATTAATTGGAGAATTAATTAATAATTTAGTTTTATTTAAGGGAAATTTTTAAAAATAGCAAAATAAATTAAAATATTTACAAGCTATATAGCAAAATTTTGGATTCTATCACTGACAGTCTTCTATCACTATCACATATCAATGACTATCAATGATAGAATTTGCTATAAGTTGTAAATATTTCGTAAAATCTACTATTTTTAAAAATTCTCCTTTATTTAATTAAATTTGATTTAATTAAATTTATAAAATATTGCAGAGATATTCATTCAAATAAGATTTGAATGAAAGAACAATTAAATATGATTAAATTAATTATTAACTAATTGATTAATTGTTCATTAATTAGTAGATTTGATAATAGAATCTCATGATTCTCTCCTACTCCTATTCTTATTCCAACAAGGAAAGAGAGCTATAAATATCTAGAAGAAAACAATTTTCTTTAACGAATTCATCAAAAAAAAAAAGTTAAGGTTTTTGCTTTGCAAAAAGAAAAAAGTTTCTCTCAACTGCCTCTAAACTTTTTCCCATCCCAATTGGTTCCCACAAACCAATCTTATCCCAGAGGATAGGAAGTTCTCTATATCTTATAGATTAAAAGCATGCTTAGTTTTTATTTAGAATTTTGATTCTAATTTTTGCCAATGTACTGGTATTTTAAGATTCCCAAATTAATTTGAGGAATGGTTCTTTAAATTCTTCTGCTACCATAGGGCTTTTATCCCTTCAGAAACTTCCAACAATTGTATCCGGAAAGGTGAATAAGTGCTGACAATAGGTGCTGAGAGATAATCGTCCATAAACCAGAAGTCCTAATTGTATTATGAGCCAAGTTCCTTAGTTATAATTTGCTTAAGTAAGCATAGACATTTGTATCCCGAAAGGTGAACAAGTGTGGCGTTGAACACTTTGATAGAAGGTCATCTTAATCATGTGCCTCTCATGCAAACATAGCACGTTAAAGTAATTGCAACTCCTGATCAGTTAATAACACAAAGAATTTTCTTCAATATTCATCTGCATGCAAGTTAGTTTGATTTATTCTCCCCTAGATTAGTTCACCCTCTGTGCGTGAGTCTATGGTTATAAATAGTCAACGCTATTAGTGTCATATTCTTACAGCTTAATTGTCATAACGCCTTAACACTAAAGTAAAATCTCGAACTAATATCTAAAACTATTCCCTGTGTTTGACCCTGGATCACCTAGGTAAATCTATTGTTCGCCACTTGAATGAGTAGTAGGAAAGCTTGTATTCAGCAAGGACTTAGAAACTATGCGGTGAAGAAGTACATGGGAGTAATTCAATTGCAATGATCATTACTCATTACTTATCGCACGAGAGCAAACGCAAGCGATATCGAAAGTCATGATGAGTGCATTATGAGCAGTGACATGACTTAGTGAAGTATTGCTATAATCTTAACACGAAGCTATTCAGTCCTTTCATACAATAACAACCACCTGTCCCATCTTCTCCGTCCTGAAACGTGTCATCAATAAACGCGATGGGGTCACAAAGGGAATCCTGAAAAGGGTCGTGGTTGGATCCTTCAGGACTCAAGGGTTAGGTTTGACTGGTTGGGTTGGCGACAAGAGGTAGAGGATTTTCCTTTTATCACTAGGTTATTGGTGTTCCTTCTATACTCTATACAACAAGGGTAAGGTTATTATTTACATCTTGCCCGAGTGAGGAAAGACTATTTTGGATTTGTTGGGATGAGGTTGGCCATTTGGATGTTAAGGGTGGTCTTTTTGGATTTGAAGGGAGGAGCTTGGAGTTTTGGATTTCTCAAAAGTTGGAAAGATGGTGGGCTTTTTCTTCTTGAGACTCTTTGATGGTGCCGGTGGCAAGGTATCCATATAATCCTTAGTCTTAGAGGATTTTGCTTTCTTCGATTTTGAGGCCTCCTCCTCATCTTGCCGCTTGCGTTTTAGTGAGACATTATCTTCTTTATTTTCTTTTTCATCATCATCGCTAACCACTTCTTCCTCTGATTTACCAAATTCTTGGTTTTAAGGCATTTTGTCTTTTCTTTGTTTTTGTGGATGGCGATGACGCAGTGGAGGGTTGAGGGTGACCAAACCCCATCTTTCACCTCCACTTGAGAAAGTCTCTAACATTGGGCATGCCTCTCAAGCACAATCTTTTTATCAAATGCAGGAAGGGTCTTGCTGCGCAGGGATTCTTGACCCAAGTAATGATGTGCTCACTTTTTATCTCACCTATGTTCACAAGAATCTCCACCATTATGCAGTAAACTAACATGATTCACTGAATGGAGATGGTGCTATCACGGCGAGTAGGCATGATCTTCTTCTTCATAAATATCAACCAAATACTGGCTTCTATGCTCAAATTATATGGGAAGAGCTGATACTTCTTTAATGCATGATTTAAGTTTTTAGCTTGTGGCTTTTTGAAAACATCATGCCCTATCCAACTCTCCTCCAACCTAAAGAACTCATTGATGGCATATGGCCTAAAGTTAACTTTTTGCCCTTTTACCATGGCATAGTGTTCTTCGTTGATATAACCCTTGTAGAACATATTCACTACGTTTGGCCTAATCGCAGTCACCCCTTGGAAAAATCTATTCCATCTGAACACACTGATGGGTGACGCGAGGAAATCTGGCACAGATCCTCGGTAAGGATAAAGCTCCTTCTCTATCATGAACTGTTTGCTAACCTAGGAAGCGAAGAGTGGCTCCTCTGAATAGCTCTCTTTACTTGTTCCTCATCATCTTTCTGAGGCATTTTCATTGCTTTTTCTTTTTGCCACACCGAAACTTGTGTGCACAAGAACTTGATACTTTTCTTATCTTTTTAGTTCTTGTCGTTTCTTCCTCCAAAGGACTTATATCGTTGAGCTCTCTCTCAAACTCCTCAACAATCTCCTCCTCTATCCTCTCTTTTTCTTTTTCTTTGACCTTTTCTATTCCATGATCTACCTCATCAACTTTGTTGAGGAGCTCTTCCCGCTCCCTCAACTTTGTTTCTTTTTTCTCTTACGCCATGGCCTTAAGGCCGTGTGCCTTCATTTTTATTTTCAAAATTCCTGATTTTACTTGATCTATCTTTTCACAAGCCTTTTTTGCTAACCTCTTGAACTTAGTTTCTACGATAGACAAAGAGGTGCTTTCTGTTGTGTTATGTGTATCTCTTACCACCTCACCCTTCTTTCTCGTCTCTTCCTCTTCCTTCTTCTTTTTCTCATCTTCTTTTTTCTTCGTCTCTCTTCCTTCTTCTTTTCTTCCTTGTCCTTTTCTTTTTCTAATTTTTCTCTTTTCTCCCTCTCTTCTTTTTCTTTCTTTTCCCTTTCTTCATTTTCTTTCTATTCTTTCTCAGGCCTCTCTTTTTCTTCTGGTTCTTTCTATAACTTTTCTCGTTCTTCTTGCTCTTTCAACTCTTCTTCTTTCTTCAAAGTCTTGCCAGAGACGATGACGAGTAGGTGTCCCAACTCATCCTCTGGTAGTTGGATCTTCACCATTGATAACAACCATTTTCAATTGTATTTCTCTTTTTCCTTGCTCAGCACAGAACTGCCAGCTGGAGTATGCTCAACTGCTTCATTGGACGGGCTTGCTTTTTCTTATGGGCTTCAGTAAGAGATTGGTCTCCAGACATGGTGGCTAAGAGATAAAAGAGATATGAACGTAAGGTATGAAATGAGAAAGGAAAAACTCACTAATTGTTTGCTGGAAAGGGTAATTGAAAGATTTGGAAAGCTTGAATTTTTTTGATGAAGAAATCGTTTGGCTAAAAAGTTTCAAATGAGGGTTTTTAGTGGTTTTAAATAAGTGTGATTAACTGTGGTTAGGGCATGGGTTATCGCGTAGTTAACGTCACGCGTCAATAAATGTGATGTGATGGTCTGACATGAACGGTTTGTTTCTGAAGGGCAATGTAATCATTACTTTTAAATTTTAAATTTTAAAAGAAATGAAACGTTTTGAATTTCCTAAAATCCTAATCATTTTGAATGAAACCCTAAGCTCGATCGCATCTTGCGAGAAGATCACAATGCCTAATACTTTTTTATGCTAACCCTTCCCGCAAGATGGTTTCATCGCACAAAACCCTTTCTTAGTAGCCTAATGATTTCATGAGATAACTCGCCCTCCCTAACTTGAAAAGCATATTAAACTACAAAACTACCACTAAAAGGTAACTACAAATAAAATATACACATGAATAATACAAAATTTTACGATGCAAATGATAAATAAGATAAGGGAAGTTTATACGTTACAGATGCATCCAGGTTCTTTGGCGAGGAAGAACTGTGTCTCATCGTGTACTGCTCCTCATAGCCTTCCTGACCGTAATTTTCTTCTCCTAAACTTCCTTGATCATTTGCTACATGACTCTCTGCATCACGATCGTTCATCACAATAAGCCTCTGCTCCCAATTGTTCATTACAATGTTCAAATGATCCTTCTTGGTCCTTATCCAATAGTTAGCTAAGATATATATCTCACTAATAATTGCGTGGACACTGTCTTTGACGCCTTACTATAGGTTTTAAACTTAACAGACTTAACATTAAGGGTGCTAGGCGTTTGAGGGTCTCAACTTCATTTGCGATTAAACGCATTTATTGAGTCTCATCATGGTCACTTGCCAAAAGATACACTCAACCCTGGGGCTAGTTAAAGCAGTCATAGATTACTTTAGTATCTTAAACCTCTTCATGCAATCTTCAACTTAACGCATGATTCACCAGAATCAATTGTTTTGCCCAAAATCAAAGTAAAATTCTACTCTAGTGTTTCAAAAATCAATTTCCCGATAGTGACGTCAAAAACTTGCTTTATATGCAAACCAACGGAGCCAAAAACTTGGTTGTGATGACGAGTTGACTAACTTAGGACTTAAGGAATAGGTAAAATAAAGTGTCATGAGAATAGTGTAATTGCTTATGTTGGTGTTTACTTCTACATGATGAGTCATTGATCAAGATAATTGCATTGAAAATGCTTACTATAAATCTCTTCATCATGTGATTGTTGAGTCCTCGTTGTGTAAAAGTTTTCCTATTGCTTGCCTAAGTGTAAGCGAAACAATAGGTTTTCCTAAATGATCAAGGGTCAAAAATAAAGAATTGATATCAAAGCTTAGTTCTAGATTCTACTTATCAATCAGGTAGTATAAAAGAATAACTATACAGTATCGAAGAGTGTAGGTTTAAACTATATCTACCTATGTACACTAGAGATTCCTGTAAAGATAATTTAATGAAGGTGGTTGTGAGAATGGGGTGCAAGAATGAACTAACTTGTACTGAAGAATTGTATGAAAGAATGTTTAGTGCTACCAAGCGAATAAAGTATGAGAAGGCCTTGATACTATATGTAAACCCCAAACCCTAAGGAAGCTAGATCTTTTAAGAGCTTGAAATGGTTTTGATTTTAAGTGATGTTAACACAAGGAAAAGAAGATTAAGTGGTTGTGGTTTAAAAGCTAAGGAAAAATTAATTTGGAAGAAGGAAAATTTTGGCTAACTCCATAGGCTAGGCGTTTGGCCTTGGTTGGCGGCCAAATGAAGAGGAAATAACCTCTCAAGAGGTTATTTAGGCAAGGAGAAGGGGGTGCTAGGCGGCAAGCTTGTTGATGTGTGGCCGAGAGGGTTGCAATAACCTCTAAGTGGTGTTGGCATTTTGGTTATGGCTAGGCAAGAAGTCATTTAGAGGTTAGTATGGTCGAGGAGAGCTTGTCCACGTGAGAAAGATGTGGCTATGCATTGAGAGGTTGTCATGCTAGGCCTCCAAGGCAAGGCTACGCGAGAAGCGAATAGAGGTTAGTTATGCGATTAGAAGTTAGCTTAGGCGTTTGGCAAGGCATTTTGGACTTGTCCTTGGACATTAGATCTTTTGATTAGGCGAGATTATGAAGAAGTGAACTCGATAAGGTGGATTCCAGGTGTCCTTGCTTGCTTAACTTAAATTTCGGCTAAAGGAGGTGTCAATAAATTTTCAAAAGGGACTCTATAAATAGGCCAGCTTTTGTATTGAATTTTCTCATAATCATCTCGTGCATTTTGAGTGAAATTACTCCCAAAAGTTTCCATTTTAAGTCCATTTTCTATATTGGGGCTGCTGGTTTATTTTGAGTAAGGGATGAGTAAGTCTGCGTTGAAGAAAGTGAGGAAGGTCAGAATTCGGATGATTCTAAGCAAGGTGGACTTCCAGAAAACTGTAGAGTTCATCCATTGGAATTTTAAGCTGAAAGTTTGAGGTAATAATACTAAGATAGTTTGCAACAACTTTTTAGAAGAAAGTATTTTCATTTGAGTTAAGGACTTTAAGATATTATGCTATAAAGTTTAAGAAAGGTTATGGCCGAAAATAAGTTTGTGGATAGTGGATGTTAGTGGCCGAGTCTAAGAGGTTAGCGTGAAATGTTGGGCGTGCGTTTGGACTCAAAGAGGTTATTGGGTGAGGAGGTTGGCATTGGACACACAGCCTGTGCGCAAGACGCAGGCGGTAATGAAGCACGCGAGGAGCGCTGCGCGAGACGCCAGGCACACGACCAGGTAAGGCGAGCGGCCAGGGTCAGCCCGTGCGACAGCCGTGTCATTTAGATGTTTTTTATGTTTTAAAAAATTTTAAGTAAAGTTCTGGTATTTTTATGATTGAAAAACTCTGATAGTAAATGATAAATGGAACTACCTCAATCACGTTTGAGAACTCTCCTTATTTTAGGTGAACTCCCATAGCAGTAATAAGAATAACCCCAATTAAACAAGTAGCTAACAACCCCAAGAAAGCTAAACATATTTTGGCATGGAAAAGATTGATCAAAGATTGAGAAGAAATGAGAACTTGTTCTTAATTTCAAGATTTCGAACTCTCCACAATCTAAGTGATCAAACTAGATTGAAAGTCCTAAACATGCATTCTAACACAAGAATACAAAAAAAAAGCATAAAATTTGAGAGATAACACTGTAAAGAAATTGTTGGTATTTATGTCCGAAAACTCGTAGATTGTAAATATAATCCATTGACTGTTATTAATAAAGTGTTATTATTGTAATAATTGTTATTGATTAAATTATTAGTTTTGTCTTAATAACCCAAATCCAATAAACTAACATCCTAAGCTGTTTAATGAGTCTTGAACAATATGTAGAGACATATAAGGATAAATGTTCAAGATCAGCTTAAAGGGTCTATAGTATAGGGATAAGACTGGGTACCTTATCCTTGTAACACTATGGATATGACTTACTTTGTATTTAATACAAACTCAATGATCTAACGTGTTCGTGTAGTTGACATGCGAGTGAGGGTATCCTATGCAATGAGTTTGCATAAGACCGGACCGCGAAATAGTTACCATTAGATGTAACTCCGTTAACTAGTTAGATCTCTATTTCACGAGGATGACCTAGGTTACTTAGTCTTAATCCTGAGTGTATTATGAACTCCTGTTCGCGAGGGATTGTCCTTTTATTTGTACGGGTGAGAGTGGCCAGATCGTCGACTCAATAAGCTTATCATTTTGGGGACAAGACTGAGTGGGAAGCTGGGAACATAATTACACAAGATGGAATTCACTCCTTCCATACTTTAGGGTAAGTAGATGAGTGTTCCCTTAAATGGTGTCTCCAGGTCATGAACAAAGGGTCCTACCCTTTTTATGGCACGAGAGGGGTTTCTGTTTATTGGTAGGACCATAAACAGGTTGTTCATTAGAGGAGCACTGGTATTAAAGGATTAGAGGTAACCTAGGGGTAAAACGGTAAATTGACCCAGCTAGTGTTACGAACACTCGTGAAGGACTAACTTACTGTTATTGGTCTATATCCATGGACACGTAAGTATCACTACAAGAAAAGGGGGCTTTCCCGAAGCATAAAATTATTGGAAGATATATAAAAAGCGTCTGGAAAATATGCGTCGGGACACACGTCGAGGCAAATGTGTCGGGAGAGGAACTACCGACGCACAACTTGTTGTGCGTCAGGAGTTCTGAAACATCTTCCGACGTTGTATGAACGTGAAAGATGCTATCAATTTAGCGTTGGGAAAAAATAGAGGAACTCCCAACGCACATTGTCGAGGAGTTCCTATATTTTTTTAAAAAAAATACCTTCCATCTCAACTTTAAGATTTCAATCTCAACTACAACACTTCAATCTCAACTTCAACACTTCAAATTCAAATTCCTAAAACCTACAACTAATTCAAAAATTCTAAAAACACTTCAAATTCAAATACAATACTAAAACCTACAACTAATTCAAAATCTAAATACTAAAACTTATTTGAAATCTAAAACCTAAAATCTAAAACTAATTTGAAATCTAAATACTAAAACTAATTAACTAAAACAAAACAATAACTAAACGAAACCACTTACCGAAATGAAGAGTGATGGCGGAGACGACAACGAACGATCGGACAAGGACAACGGCGAGTGGCGGCGTGGATCTCTCTCCTTCTTAGCCTCTCTCTCAACTCTCTCGGTCTTCTCCTTTTCAGTTATGTGAATTACAGAATCGAAAGGGTTTTTATAAGAGAATTTCCAACGCATATCGAAAACGTCGAGAATGGCTACACTATTTTCAACGCTTTACTTATGACGTCGAGAATGGCTACTCTATTCCCGATGACTTACTTATAACGTCGGGAATGGTTAAAATTTTCCTGACGGTTTACTTATGACGTCGAAAATGGCTAAAATTTTTCCGACGCTTTACTTATGACGTCGGGACAAATGCAAGAATTAAATATTTATTTACCTTTTCCCGACGTCTTGAACTACGGCGTCGGGAATAATTGTATCGGATGACGTTTATTTTATGCGTCCGGGATTGGCCTTTCTTCCGACGTTGCTTTTGCCGACGCTTTTTTCGGCGTCGGAAGAACTCTGATTTCTTGTAGTGTATATCTACAGTGGAGTGTACACACAGTTAACGAATATTGATTAATGTGGTTAATGAGTTTAGCCAATTAATCTCAAATCATCAGATCGTTGTAGCTTCTGATCTGTTTGTCCATTAGGTCTCATTCCTAACTCGTAAAGGGTAATGAGATTTATTTATATTGGTTGTAATTTGAAATGTTCAAATTTACTTTGGAAATTAGTTTAGTGTATAGTGATACATTATAATATAAAGTTCATCAAACTTTATTATATAAATTTAATTTTGGATATGATTCAAAATTAATTTATGAGAGATAAAATATTTGAATGAGTTCAAAAATTAATTTAATGTGAATTGGATTTATATTAAAATTATTGGTTAGGAGAGAAACTGATATTTGAATATGATTCAAATTTAATTTAAGTTAAATATAAGATATTTAATATAGCTATTAATTAATTGGAGAATTAATTAATATTTTAGTTTTATTTAATTAAATTTGATTTAATTATATTTATAAGATATTGCAGAGATATTCATTCAAATAAAATCTAAATGAAATATTAATTAAATATGATTTAATTAATTATATTAATATAAATCTATAAGGTATTGGAGAGATATTCATTCAAATAAGATTTGAATGAAATATTAATTAAATATGATTTAATTAATTATTAACTAATTGATTAATTGTTAATTAATTACTAGATTTGATAATATAATCTCATGATTCTCTCCTACTACTTTTTCTATTCTAAGAAGGAAAGAGAGTTATAAATATCTAGAAGAAAACAGTTTCTTTAAGGACTTGATTAAGTCCTTAAAGAAAAAAAGTCAAGGCTTTTGATCTGCAAAAAGAAAAGAGTTTCTCGCAACTACCTAAAAATTTTCCCATTTCAATTGTTCCCACAAACTAATCTCATTCCAGATGATAGGAAGATTTCTGATGGGTGGTGTCCCCAATTCGGTAGTTTGTAGATTCAAAGACGTCAACGAAAGTAAGTTCTCTGTATCATTTAAATAAAAAGCATGCTTAGTTTTTATTTAGAATTTTGATTCTAAGTTTTTCCAATGTATTGGTATTTTGGGATTCCCAAATTAAATTGAGCAATGGTTCTGTAGAAATTTCATTCAAATTCAAGTTCTCTCTAAAATGTGGAAATTACAACCCTATTTATACTAATTAAAAATATTATATGAAAGGACACAACATTTAATTTTATGCCCTTTCAACTACTCTAATAAATGAAAATACATAAGATTAAATAAGTACATATTAAAGATGTGAATGAATCTAGAAATGTACTAAAGATGTAAATGAATCTTAATTTCTAGATTCATTATGTCACATGAGTGTTCAAGTGACTCCTGAAGTTTCAACTCATCATTAAAGGCTCAATATTTAGCTTGAAAGTTAATCGTTCTATACTTTAGCTAATGAATGTCAATTATTTGCTTATCACTACCTCTGGTGCATCTTCTTCCTCTTACTGTAACATTCCAAAAAGTTTACCTTGTTGTCGTGGTCGTCCTACACCTTTTTGCCTGCTATCACTTGGTCCCTCTCTTCCACCTGTTGTAGTTTTCTATTAATTAACTAATTGAGATTCTTCTTTTCTTTTTAGTCTTGTATAATTGCCTTCAACAGAGCGACATTCCCTCTTGAAATGCCCGGGTTTCCTATAGTAGTAACACTCTTCTTTTCTTATCAAACATGATCCACTAGAAAGTACTCTTCCACAATTCTCACATGGATGTTTGCCATGGTTACTTGCTCCTGATTCCTGCTATGATTGAGATATTGTTATTACACTATTTGATTGTCTCATAAAAGCAACATTTCCTTCCCTAGTCTGCTTGTAGGTCTGCTCACCATGTCAAGTTTTAAAGTCTCGTTTACTCTATATACTAGGGGTAAATCATCATTTCTTCCATCCTTTGATATTACCAACAGATAAAGTCTCTTGACCTAATTCCAATGCCGGTTTAGCCTTCAAGAGATTGTGTTCAACTCCCAATGCAGTTTCAACCAACTCAAAGAAGTTAGTCCATTTTTTCATTGAAGTAATAAAAGTAAGGATCTTCTGCCTTAAACCTCTTTCAAACATTTGGAAACAATCAACTTTAGTTGCCACTAACACTTCAGCATACCTTGATAGTTCTGTAAACTTCCTTTTATAATCTACTACAGACAACGATCCTTGCTCCAGACGCAAGAATTTGTCTCTTTTCAATCCATGATAATACTTATCTTAAAAAATACCTTTAAAAGTTTTCCAATCCAAATAATCTATATATCATCTCGTCTAACCTCAATTGACCTCCACCAATACTCTACTTCTTTCTGAAAAAGAAATGTTGCTAGTCCTACATTTCGCTCTTCAGGGCCCCGTATGACATTCAAACGCTTTTCTATCATTACTAACCATGAGTCAGCATCTGCTGGGTCTGTCGAACCCTTGAATACTATAGCTCCTAAGTTTTTAAGTCGCTTAATACCATATTTCTTTTTCAGGATCGACATTGTCCTCATAAACCTTTGAGCAAATTTATGATATTTTCCTCTTTAGTCTCAACTTGTATCGAAGTGTTGATTCCTTCTCAGATTGTTCTTGGGTGGAACCTCGAGTCTCGTCTTGATCTCGCTTGTGTTGTTTGTTACGTTTGTGATGCATGACTCCTATAACATATCAATCATTAGACATGTTATAGTGACTACTAATTCTATTACAAAACTTTTGACTTTTAACTTAACCTTAACTTTGAACAACCCTTATCTTATTCCTTTGACTTCCTTTTAGATAAATCCTAAGACTCATACGAATTAACCTTTTACTTGCCTAGATTCATTACTCTTTCCTTCCTCAAGGAAAATAAACTTGCTCTGATACCAAATTGTCACACCCCACCCCGAGCACTTCCTTACTAGGTTCGAGATGTGGCGTGAAGCCAGCCGATATTGCTTCCTTCAAGAACGACACCAACTGACCCTAAAACTTTAACCTTTAAACATTAAACAAGCGGAAGCTAAGACACATAATTTTTAAACAACTATGAGTAAAACCCCTTTCATTAAACAAACTTTATATAAATTTTATACAGACAGAACTTAACCTTATTTACATAAAACAAAACTTAGCTCCAACCTTTCCAAAACTTAAGTCTAACACCACAAAAGACCAACTAAACATAAATTGAAAACAACACGACACATATAATAACAAAACAAATCCTTCCATAGATAGATATCAACAGTTAAGGCTCCAACGACATGGTATCTACCTAGAAAGTAGGAAAACATTTTGAAGAGTATGCGCTAAACAAGCCCAGTGAGTGTTAATTTTTCTAAATAGCTTTTCATAAACTTTTTAGAAACAATAAACTATTATCAATAACGTGAATAATAAACATTTAAGAAACAATAACTTAAATCCTTGTTTTTCCTCTTGAATCCCAAGTATATACTCCTGGCAGGAGGTAGAGGTTACTCGATACCCGCTCCAAATTTCATATATGGGATCCCCAATCCCTGTTTCTAGGAGGCAGACATCCCTAACTCCAATTCTGAAGGCAAGTGTCCTTACCTCAATTCCTTGGTGCCTCATAATCCTACCCCATTAACGACTGTTTGAGACGTCTTGGTCATGAGAAAACGTTTATAAACCATAAACTTTAAACTTCCTTAAAGAATCCTTTTGCATGAAGAGCCTTTAAATATCATAGTAGTTGAAAAACTCATTTCCTAGTATGCCATAAACATTTTTCAGTAAACAATATGCTTGATTTAGTGCCTTGAAATAATCACATGCTTTGAAAGTCATTCATAAAACATCTTAAACATTTAATTTAAATCATTCATGTACAATAGCTTAAGAACATGCTTAAAATCACTTTAATAAATTCATTTTTCACTCACAGATACAAGCTTATGTCCTTGGTCTATAGATTTGTTTGACATCTTCTTGATCTGAAATAATGGTAAAATAATTCATTTAATTTTTCTTAACCATGAAAATGCCAAAAGTTTACTTAAAACTTCCAAAAAAACTAAAAAGGCTCAAAAACACCTCTTGACACATAATGGCGCGTAAGAATAGGTGGTTGGGGCTTGGTCGTGTGTTGGGCTGCCCACGTGCTAACCTCACGCACAAGCATGTCGCACACCTCATCTAGATGCATGGCCCCCTTGCGTGCAGAGCTTGTCGCGTGCCTTGTGCATAACTTGCCTTGCGCGCAGACTGTGCAAGTAGCATTAGTTTAAAAGCACCACTAACCACTCTTAACTTCAACGTGTATGCCCATCTTGCCTAATAAACCTTGCGACTCAGACAACAACTAACTTGCCCAAAAACTCATTTTTTTCATCTAGAAACATAACCCTACTTTGAAAAATCAAAACTAAATTTCCATAGCTCTTTTGAGAAAAACTTTCTTTTATGAAGTTGCTTAAAATTATCGTAACTTGCTTACCTCAAAATTTCAACTCCTAATTCCAAAGGACTTGCTCCGTATCTTTCTGGAAGTGCTTCTTGTTTAGATTGCTCTAAAAACTTACCTTTCTTCCTTTCTTCAACTCAAACTCAATCCTCCCTTGCTTAAATTCATCTTGGAGCCCTATTTCAGAAACTAGATTCAATTTGTGAACATTGGAGAGCAATTTCAGCCAAAACGCACAAGTGAATTGGATGAAATGTCCTTCTAAAGTTACCTATTTATACTGAACCTTGCATGAACCTTTATTGACACCACCTAATTGCCAAAATTTAACTTAAGCATGCAAAAGGCACCTGTAAAGCACTTCATCGACTCTACCTCTTTATTATCTCTACTAACCAAAATGTCTAAGTGTCCAACAACTAGCCAAACGCCTAATGTCAAACGCCTTGCTAACCTCCAAACATGGCTACAAGCCACACATATTCCTCGTGTGCAAGGTTGCTCGTCCATCACCATATTTTCTATCCTTCTTGCCTAGCCTCTTAACGTCCAAATGACCTCTAGTTGACAAGCTTTCCTTGCCTAGCCAAGCACACACTCAAATTTGGCTGCCCAAGATACTCAATTGGAGGTTCTTCTCGCCTTGTGCCTTTCCAACAAGTTTTTGGCGGCCTAGACATGTACAAAATGTTTAATAACCACTTTAGAGGTTATTTTCCTTCGTTTTGGCTACCTAGATACTACCAAATGACCGCCAAAACGCCTAGTCTTTAAACCCTTGACACTTAGCCAAAGTTTCCTTTTTTTCTCCAACAATCATGACATACCCTTAATGAAACTTCTGAGTTTTTTTTTAACCTTAACCCATTCAACTCTTATCCTTTCAAACTCTTCAAACGACTTGATTTTTTCCTAAGATTCCGGGTTTACAATACAATTGTAATGGTACTTGCTTGATGTAAACGAAACGAGAGAATCTTATTAATGTTTTTAAGTTGAGAATACAAGAAGACAAGTACTTTGTTTATAGCAAACTAATCATAATCCTAATTAATAAAAGAAACTAATCCTTAACCCTAATTAATAAAAGAAACTAAGCCTAATCTTAATAACAATCATAATAAATAAAAGAAATTAATCCTAATTTTATTAAATTAAGGATTTGACCATAATATCTTATTCCTACTACATCATTTTATCTCTAAAAAAAACTTGTCCTCGAGTTTTAAAATGAAAATGAAGGTACAAATAGAAAAGCAAGTCAGTTCAATGAAAGTATCTCGTAATATCCCAATCAATAATATCTCAGTTTTGTGATTCTCACTAATCGATCCAAGAACTAATATGGTAAAAAAGAACTTTGTTGTCAAAGAATATCCATATTTCTCATAAAATATGCATATTTCTCATAAAATGAATAAAAGCCCATTTTGTAAGTGTGGTGAAAGTTCAATTTTGGTTAGATTTTCATTTCTTCAGTAGGGTTTAGATATGGACCACAATAATGAATGGCCTTCAGAACCGAGTTGGTCAGAAGATGATTTTGGGTTAAAAAGTGTGGGTCATGGGCTGAGAAGACAAAAAAAATTGGGATAGTTGCAAATTTAACAATTAGATTCAAAATAATTAAATATATAGCAACATTTTAAAAAAAATTGCAAATATAGCAAAATTTGTCAAATTATATCAATGATAGAAGTCTATCACCAATAGACCATATTGTAAATATTGATCTATCACTGATAGACCATACGAGTCTATCAGCGATACAAACCTATCAGCGATAGTTTTGCTATATTTGCAATTTTTTTAAAATGTTGTTATATCCTTAATTAATATTCCTCAAATGACCATCCATTACAATTACTCAAAAAAAAATTCTTTGAAATAGATTTGGTCATTTGGGCTGATTTAAAAGAAGGAAAATGGATTGGTGAATTGTGAAAATAATTATGGAACCAAGTCTGGAAGTGTGCCTTTTGGGTCCAATCAAAGAGGAAAATTTGAAAACCATTTTGAGTTAACCGTAAGATTAAAAAAATAATAGATAACAATTTAAAAAATATCAAATCCCAAAATTACTTTGTTTTTTAGCAAAACCGTCTGAAGTAGATATTTTTTTGATAATTTTTCAACTGATTTTACCCCTTCATAGACTGAAACTCACTTTTCTCAGATACAGTGTATTTGTGTAGAGTAAAATAATTGAATATAACACAGAATTACGAATACAATGTACTTACATATCATTCAGTTTTATAAAAATATTAAATGAATATTTATTTTCAGGATTGATCTCATTTAACCAACATCTCCTAGATTTATGCTTTCAATTTATACCAGATTTTCGAATTTGTAGGCTTCAAATCAAATTATTAACAATTTATTTTTATTAATATATATATATATATAATAGCTATTTAATTCATACTCTTTTTTGCTATCCATGAAATGATTGATAATATAATTCCTTCATTGTACATTTCATAAGCTTTGGTTAATTCTTAGTAACATTTTATTATATCATACAAATACACAATTTTTCATATTTATCCTTCATTTTTTTCGGATTATATATATAGTAATAAATATTTATCTTATCATTTTATTTTAAAAGTATATTTTGAAGATCTTCAAAATTTGAATTTAAAATTGTATCATTCCCTAAAATTCTGTATTTGATATAATAAACATATTAACATTATATCCTCCCTATAATTATGCATGTAACAATTATTCTCTATATTATATCAATGTCATTTGATATAATAACAACTTCATATTAAGATTGTATTTTCCTCTATAATTATGCATTTAACGATCCTTCTATAAAATGGTTCATTTAACATAATAATAAATTAAAATTAAAACTCCCAAAGAATGGTTCATTTAAGATCATTCCATAAAATTGTTTTATTTGTTATTTCCTCCTATAATTATGATGCATTTAACGAGGAAAGATTTCCTTCCATAAAAGGAAATAACGATTTTCTAAATAGTATCATTTAATCATAATCATGGTCGTTTAACTAACCAAACTTTATAATAACCAACAGAATTAAGATTTTCCAAACATAGTATATATGTTAAGTATGAATGATGTTATAAACAACAGATTTGGGACACAGAAAAATGTAAAAAATTTGGTAATATCATTTGTTTGGGTATAGGATAATTTATATGTTTCAAATATAGTGTATTTCAATAGCTCAAAAAATGAGATATGATATTGGAAATAGCACAAAAACAGTGTATTTGCAAACATTCAAATTTTTGGTAAATCTTAACTAAACTTGCTATTTTGTTGCTAGACAAGATTGCAACAACCTCCCCTATAATAATAACAAATATATATACAAGATTTTCAATTTTTTTATATTTTAAACAATTTATTGAAAATTTATTAAATAATATATATTTTTAATAACAAATTGAATTCAAATTTTAATATATATTTTTAATAATAATTTGAATTTGAATTTTAGAATTTAATTATGTCTCAATGGCATTTTTGCAATTATTTGAATATTCTTCTGTTAGGTTTTATTAGATAAAAGAAAAGAAAGAGATTGAGAGAGGGGCATCCGACAAGAGACAGACACAGAAGAATTGGAGAAGAAGTTCATTGTGTCCCCATTTGTTTCCGTCAAATGTTGTGATGAATTATTTGATGAATTGAAGAAGAAGTGGGTGATTCTTGTCGAATATCATCACTGCGTTGTTCAATCTGAGAAAGTTTGAGAGGTTTTGACCCAAAGAAATTTTGTCAAGTTTCATGATTTCTTGTCGGAGTTGATTGAATCATGGCTCTCTTCCATGTTTTTGAAAATTGAATCAAAATCCTGCAAAATTGCCAATAAGGAAAAGAGGAAGAGGAAGATGAAGATGAACAGGTGAAGATTCCCATTAATGGCAACTTTTCTAATCTTTATATTTTTTGGAAAATTTTTATATAGCATATATTATTTCAATTACAGTGTATTTTGAGTTTAGATGAACAATTGTATTTTTCATATTGAATCAGGGCATTTGAGAGATTGTTTTATTTATTTATTTTTCTAATTTTTATATTTTGTTATTCTAATAATTTAAAATTATTTTTACTATTTTCCCAAAGTAAAACTCCTAATTTGCTATTCTTCTTGACAACCCAACAATTTTCACTAAGTTTTTCATCTTTCAATCTAATTCATTCCCATATTTTTCTGATTTTTTTGATAAAGAATCTGTTCATAATTTGGTGGGTAAGAATCTAATTTCCATCATCTTTCAACATTCGTTGTCAATTTTTTATTGGTCTTTTGTCCAACCAAATTGGTTTTCACCAAACCAAAGCCTTTGACTTCAATTTAAGACAATTAATTTTACTTTTTATCTTCTGATGTATTCATATATAATCGAAAAAATTCTCAACATTCTTTTATCCAATCGACGAAAGTTTCTAAGTTCAAATTGCCACTAAATGAAGTTAAGTGGATTTTATCTTCTTGTTTTTCTTCTTGGACTGGGATCACAATATTTTTTTAAAATATCGTCTTCTTGCTCGGATTGGTCTATTGCCTTCTCTTTCAAATGAAAAAAATTCGAGTCTTGAATTTCTTGGAATTTTGGAGTTCCAAAATCTATGCGATCCCTCTCCTGTGAGTTCCAATTGTCTCTAATTTTCTCAAAAAAAAATTCCACTACTATTTGGATAGGTCTTCTTCGTTCATCTCTATATTTTATGCGCTTTGTTGAGAAAGGTTCATCATCTGTCTTGGTATTTTTGTCACCATTGTATTTAATTTGTCCATCCTTGTTATTCAATTACAATCTGCATTAGAATTTTCGTCGAAATCGTTAGAATCACTATAATGAAACTTCAAATGTGGATAATGATAGGTTCTTTGAAAATCAGCAAGACAGATGATGTGTTGTTATGTTTCAATTCTTCTTCTAAATCATTTTAATATCAGAATTCCACTACTTCTTTTAAGAGGAAATTTAACTTTCTTGTCTATACCAACTGCTATATTTTTTCTTCCTCCTATTCCTTGAGCAGTAATAGTTCATTTTTTAAAATTTTGTATGATTTTATTTTTTGAATTTTAAAGGTTTCCTCGGTTGGATGCGTGTTGTTCGACAATAAACACAACTCACACAAAGCTCCCTCCTGTGATTAGCGTCACAAAAAGATTTCCAGTCTTCCATCAGAGGCAATCAACATTGGCCTTGGTGGCTGCTTTGATACAAATTTGAAATAAACCAAATGAGAGAAATTTATTAATGTTTTTATGTTGTGTGAATACAAAAAGACAATAACTTTATTTATAGCAAACTAACCTAAACCTAATTAATAAAAGAAACCAATCTTTAATTTTAATCAATAAACTAATTCTAATTATAAATAAAAGAAATCAATCCTAATCCTAATAGATTAAGAATTTGATCATAGTAACATATTCTTCCTGCATTACTTCCTCTACGCATTCTTGAACAGGTACACTAAGGTACGCAACAATAAATATATGAAATGTGGATTCACTTGCACGCATCCCTGGTTAATTATATCGTCAAATACTTCTCGACACTCTTGAGAACTTCCGTTCCTTGCCCATGTAAATGAACAAGCTTAGTGGTTAAAGCATAATCAAACCGATACCCATGTTGTAGAATTATCCACTTGTACACCCACTCTCCAAAGTGAAAGAAAATTAAAATTTGAAGGAAAATTCTCACATAGGTTACAAAAATAGCAAATAAAAAAGAACTACCAAATTTTACTTTATTCGGAAATTTCTGCTCTATTCTAAATGTTGTTCTTGCTACAGTTATCTTTAGAGTCCTACTATAACATTCCAAACTTTTCTACAGTATTATAATACATACAAACATATAAAGCACAAAAATATAGCCAAAATTTAACGCTTCCAAGTAATTCCCCATTGTACAACAAACCCATGATTGCATTTTACAAGTTGCGATACTATAACCTTGGAACATAATAGAATAAAAAAGAAAGAGAAAAGACACTAAACCTAAATGCTATCTTCTTTTAACGAATACGCAAACAATGCACAGTGAGATAGGTCGCATCATCCTGCCCCATCCATTTTTTCTGCGCATTAAGCAGTCGTATCACTATTCTCGGCTTTCGTACTGGCAATTTCTTACAAAGCCAAGCCAATCTGGATATTCGCCATTGCTCCGACGACTCATCAAGCTCCTTGACTTCCAGCGGCAGGCGTTCCCAAATGTTTCAAATCCACCGATGCAAAACTATTTTCAAAATGAATAAACCATCACCCCCATTACTGTTTGGAGATGATAAATGCTCCTTACATTCGAACGGGGAATCTCGGTCGTACACCAGCTGTTTAACAAAAGAACCGGAAGCAAAGGCACGAATTCGGGGAAGTTGTGGTCCTTTAACAGACTATGCAGGAAGAAAGAGAGTAAGGATTATATGATTGGGACAAGGAAAGTAGTGATGGTATGGAGAGAGGGAAAGAGTGAGAGAACGGAGACGGGTCACAGTGGAAAATGCAGAGGTAGGAATGGACATGGAGAAAACCATAGGAGGACTACGCTTAGACAGAAAATGCAGAGTTTGGAGTGACTAACCCGAATTTGGGTGCCACTTCAAAGCATCAGCCAGCAAGCAACTATTTCAAAAACAAAAATAATAAGAGTCTGAAACAAAATCAACCAAAAAAGGAAGAGAATCTTCTAATTCGTTTAGTGTGTCAAAAATCCAAACAGCACACAAACGTAACCCCATTAGTCAGATTCAGAACTAAAAAGAAATTAGTTTACAATAGATTTTGAAAATAAGGAGAAAAAATGAAATGATAGTAATGGGTGTGCACGGTAAGGTTCGAACCGAACCGAATCCTTCATTTTACTACATATGAATTATGAGCCATGAAAACCCAAGAGTACTGGATTCCAGTTTTTTAAAAAACTAAATATACATATGTATTAATCTTAACAAGAAGGTTATGACAAAAAAAAATGAAATTTTATGACAAAGTACGTGAAATAACATTTTAATAAGGTTAATTTTTTCAAACGTAACAAATCACCCAAAAAATTTACAACTCATATAACAAAAATGAAAGGCGCATGAAGCCAGTAGAATATTTTCATAAATTCCAGATTGACTTTTGATATTTTAGACGATTCAACACTTCTCTTTTTTCTTATTCTTTGCAATTTATTCATTTCTCTTCCAGATTTCTTAAGTTCCTCTTTCAAGTTTTCTTTCTTCTATTTTTAGTCATCTTCTTTTCCTTTATTTCTTCATTTCCTCTTTCTTTCTTCCAACTATCTTCTAGAATATCGAAATCATTTAAATATCACTTTGATATATAATCTAAACGATCACTTACATAGTCAACACGATCAACATAACTGTTAGCATGGTCAACAAGATCGTTTAGATTTGAAGTCTTTTTTCATCGTTTTAAAAGAACCACATGATCATGTGGATATGATCTAAATGATCGCTTACCATAGCCAACACGATCTTTTAGATTTGAAGTCGTTTTTTCCATCGTTTAAAAAAAACTACACGATCATGAGAATATGATCTAAATGATCGATTACCACAGTCAACACCATCGTTTAACATGATTAACACGATCATTTAGATTTGAAGCGTTTTTCTATCGTTAAAAAAACTACACGATCGTGTATCATTTCCTACACAATCGCATATCATGATCATTTAGAAGAAGAATTACATGCATATGAATGGTCGATTAATCGCATGTGGACTAAGACATTTTTTGTATTTCTCATTGTGAACTTGTCAACTCTTTTTCATTTTAATATTTTGCTAGTTTGTTATAAGGTATGTATTATATCTTAACAATCTAACTTTTATACTTGTGTTAAATTCAAAAAATAAAAAAAGATGAATGTGTTAAATGAAAAAAAATAAAATGGAATACTATGATCTAAATAAACATGGAACGATTAAAAAAATCCTAGTCAAGGAATATAATAATGGAAAACATTGAATTCTTAAATGAAAATTCATAAATACCATTTTATACTCTACAAAAGTAAATATTAATTAATATATCAATTTTTTTAACAATAAAATGAAAAGGTCGGTTTGGTTAAAATTATAATAAAACACCTCAACAAAAATAATTCAACTTTGGGAGATTAAGATATTTATAATATAGTAAGTTTTCCGTGTAAAACTTTCTAGACTTTATTGTTAGTAGAATCCTCCTATCAGTGAATGCGATCCATCTGAATTTGATTGCTATATTAGGAATAACAATTTTGGAGTTAATAATTAAATATATAATATTAATTTATATAACAAAATCTGGTATTCAGCAATGTGACCTTTTTTTTTTTTAGGCTTTTAAGAATTAACTCTGAATTTGATTATATTTACAAATTTCCTTACATAGGGTTATCGTTGCAATACTTTTGAATCAACTATGTGGAGTGCGGCTGTAATTTAAAGGTCTTTTAGGGGCATTTTAGTCTTTGCGTCGAAGTAATAACTAAAGAGAACTGGAAAAGAAACATGGTAAAACGAATTACATTAATATCAAGGTACCAAAAAAGCAACCTTGCCCACAAATACAATGCTGCATTCCCCACGTTATCTGAAAAGAAAAAAAAAAAAGAAAAAGAAAAAGAAAAACACTGCCTAAAAACGCTGGAAATTGTAAAAACTGAATTTCAAGCTATCAAAACAAATATGTGATAATTCATCCCACTGGCCAAGGCAAGCATTTTAGCTCAAGCAAGAAGTAGGAAGAACAAACGAATAAGATTTGATTTCGTCTAAGCCTGGTTTCCTCCACTGCCCCTTGTGCGACCACCCATTCGCCCCCGTCCACGGCCATAACCTCGGCCCCCTCCTCTGCCTCTTTCGTATCCAGCTCCTGCAGTAGGATAATAATTGCTTGAAACGCCTTGTTCCCACAAGAGCATTTTGCAAACATTACACGATCAGACGTCTAATGAGCTACATACACCCACCCTAAATTACTAGTTATAACTTTGAAGATAAATCAATGAGTCAAATGCCTTTCCAGACTCTCAATGTATTGTGTTTATATTCAAAACATTCCTGCAGTCAACTCAAGAACATACTTCCGTGCATAAAGAAAGAAACTTACCACGGTAGGCCCAGCCTCTACTCCGCCCACCTCCTCTTCCCCAATTTGAGTATCCACCGTTACTATCTAAGATGAAGAAAGCTCACGAGAGTTAAAAATCACACTCCAGAACAATATCAAGTCAAATGCAATACAGTGAAACTTTTAAAGCATTACTTCTATTGAAAATATTCGACTCTTCAATATTCACCTTGATAATATCCAGGTCCACCTTGGTAGTTGTCAGATCCACCTTGGTAGTGGCCATAACCACCTTGGTAGTGACCATATCCACCTTGGTAGTTGCCGTATCCACCTTGATAGTTCCCATATCCACCTCTTCCCCAACCACGCCCTCTCCCTCTACCACGCCCTCTTCCTTGGCCATATGGATCTGCAAAGTGGCAGTAACATGTCAAATCCCAGACAAGGTAGAGTTCCATAATCCAATAATAAAGTGTTGCTGAAATCACCTTCATGGACAGCATTGTGATAAACACGTGGTTGTCTGGGTGGTGGTGGTTGTGGCAGCGGCTGCTGATTGTTATATTGTTGCTTTGGCTGTTCCACAAAGTGTGGAGCTTGATACCTACCCACAGAAATTAGTTCGTCATCATACACGCAGAAGAAACCAAAGCATGAAATATGAAAGAAAAGTAGCTAAATCCCACATTTTATACCAAATTTTAAAGTTCCCAAAAACAACTTACCCTGGAGAATTTTTATTTAGCTCTCGATTGGATAACGTAATTGAAATCATTGAGACATGACGAGTCATCTCCACCCTGTGTGACATGATAGAAGTTATTTCTTGCACATCTAAAGAACTAGGCTACTTAGTACAAACCCATAGAACATGCAACGAAGTTGCAAGCAATGCATATAGCGTGAGAGCAAATTAACTAAAAGTAAAACACAAATAAGCTTTCAATTATTTGTTGTACGATTAACGTTCATTGCAGAGACTAAGAAAACTTACGGTACGAGACCTTCCTCAATGGGTTCCCATACATCGGTTATGCTAACTGAGCTGATAGCAGTTTCTTGATGCAATCGTGATATTCTCTTCTGTTTCGAGGATACACATGGCTTGTGAATTATGAAATACACAATATTTGCACTCAAACGCACAAGTAGTCTTAAGGAAAATTAACCTTTAAAATTTCTGCAATAGCCACTGCTTTACTGATTGCCTGACCCATTGCTTTTAAGACGATCTCTCTGACACGTTTTTCCTGAATAAGTTCCAAGAACACCAATATTCTATGTATTACAGTTTTTTCTGATAACCAAAACACTATAGACAATTATTCAAACAAACAACATACACAGAAGAAAAAGGTGCTTAAAAAATAACAAGAACAAGATAAAAAAAATGAGAAGAATAAGAAGACGAGATGCAACAAGGCATTAAAGCTAACGTCATCTATCTCTAGAAAAGATGACAGTAGGACATCAAAGTAGTGGGCACATTATAAATTAAATAAAAAAAAATAACTTACACGATGTTTAAACGTTAAATATAGAGCTTGGAGACTAATGTTTTTATTGCTTATCTGCATAGTTCTAGTTCAATGAGTTTTGTAGTTAGTCCCTGTCCTCCATAGTCAGTCAGTCATCAATTAGAGTGTGTTCATTATGTCCTTAGAATCCTCCAATATTTGTTCATTGTAAAAACAGCAGGCACATCCAGTAAAACTAATTACGACCCAAAAACAGATCAGAAAAGTCATCATTAACATACTAATACAATAGAAAAAAAATCATCCAACGACAAATACCCAAATCGATAAAACACTAAAACTTTTCCAAATTAAAAAAAAAATCAAAAAACAAAAACAGGAAAGTTGTAGAGAAGAGAAACAGCATTGGCAGAAAATCAGGAAGAGGAAGTCGAATTTAAGGAGATGGAAGTGAAAGAGAAAAGAGATTGAATGAATGAGGAGGAGATATACCTGAAGAAGTGTAGAAGCATAGGTGATGTAGTTACGAATGGCACCTTGACTAGTGATTCGGATTTCATTTTCGTTAATGGGTGATTCGGGTTTGGGTTTCTCGACCTTCTGGTATCTATCCATGGCGTCGTCAACTGAAAGGAGGGTGAGGAGGACTATGGGTTGAGAGTAAATAAATCAGAAAACCCTAACGGGCCAGAATGGAATTTTGTGTCAACTGTTTCGCTTCAGAACAACTAAAACCTCTTGAAGGTTTTCTTTTTTTTTTTCCTTTATGAAAAGGTTTCAAACTACGGAATTTTTAACAATCATTTAACTCCTTTTTTTCT
Organism: Cucumis hystrix; assembly: GCA_025688845.1. Taxonomy (NCBI): domain Eukaryota; kingdom Viridiplantae; phylum Streptophyta; class Magnoliopsida; order Cucurbitales; family Cucurbitaceae; genus Cucumis; species Cucumis hystrix. The sequence goes on from CM046886.1 coordinate 11,410,982, forward strand.
CTTTGCACCCTCACATTTATTTATTTGAGTTTTAGTACCCTTTCCAAAATTTTAGAATTTAATTCTTTGGTTTATAATGAGATTTTATCTAATGAGAGGAGTTCAAATTCTAACTTTTAATATCCATCATATGGATTATATTCATACTTTTTATGAAGGGGTCACTTTAAAAATATAATAAAGTGACAAAATTTTAGTAAACTTCTCAAAAAGCGAACAAGTTTTATTTGTTATCCAGGGTTTACTCTCGTCATGTACTTCTCGCTATGAAAATATTGCTAAGTTCAGAATACGGCAAGCTTAATACTCAAACTATTCTTGTTCATTCTCTGCAGTAAATCTTATTTTCAGAATCAGAAATAGCTAAAATTTTCTAAAGATTTGAATCCTTTTATTTGGTGAAATGATACTTTTTATTATATTTACTTCTGGCTTGATGTTGAGTGAAAAATCATTGGTACTCTATAAGTCTGTTTCTCTCATCAACTTTAACTCTTATTGCCTCTTATTACTCAACTCTCTAAATTTGTACTTTTGAAGTTTTGCTTCTTTATTTTTGCAAGAGGAGGCAACATAGGAGTTGTTATTTTAATTGATTGAAATAATACAAAAAAATTCAAAATTCTTCACATTTTTTGCTTTGTTTCAACTTTTGTTAAAATGCCTTGTTTTTTAACGCCTTAAGAAGATTTCCAAAAAGTTTCAAAAGTTTTAACGCGAACCTCGCACACCCTCAAGTTTAGAGGTTAACAATGTCCTCATTGCTAAAAGTGAATGATAAGATTATTGCATAAAATTATTACAAAAGAGGTTTGAGGTAAAGCTTGCTCGCTTATTAAACTAGAGAATATTTCCTAAGTAAGGTTCCTTGACGAGTTAAATGCCTTAATAACAAATGAAACTTTATTTCACATAATTTATTTCATTGAAGTATCAGAGAAACATGGAGAAAAATTAAAATACTAAAAAACGGGGAGTTAAGCTTGCCACAAGACAAATTAAACGCAAAAGAATTATATCACAGGTTGTGACTTGTATTGTAAAGAACATAAGTAAGAAGAAATAAAAATTACTTAAGTACTTGGTTGTATGTGTGTGATGGACTTAGTCGTTTTGCATTTGTATAGTGCAATCGCAATATGTCACGAAGTAACTTCCTCCCACGTAAGATGCTCACCATATCTTTCTGTATTGTGCAATTAATTCTATCTGATAGGTCATGGGTCATGATCATAGCATGTGAAATGCTCACTATGTACCTCTTCATTGTGTAATAGCTAAGTCCTCATTGAGTACAAGTTTTTCTACTATTCGCCCAAGTGCAAGCGAATAGTAGGTTTACTTGGGTGATCCAGGATCGAACACAGGAAATTGTTTTCAGATATTAGTTATAGGGTCTACTTATCATTTAGGCGTTATGACAATTAAGTAAATGAATATGAAAAGAACTAAAACTACTTACCTACACCTAGAGACTCATGCACAAGAGAATAAATTATAGCAAGATGGAAGATTAAGTGAACTAATTTGTATGCGATAGAAAGGTGAACGAAGGTCTACGCATTATTAGGCGATTAAGCAATGCGAGAGCCTCGATGCGATATAACTTACATAATCAGCCTATGATTAAAGGCGACCTTCTCTCGAACTGTTTAGACGCCACAGTTGCTCACCTTTCAGGATGCAAATGACTGCGAGATGTATCTAAAATATTTCAAGTACAATGCTTATAGAACTTTTCATTTAGGACAACAACCTCTCAGCGCCTAATGTCCACACTTGTTCGTCTTTTGGAATACAAATGTTGGAAGTTATATTGCTAATATGGACTTTGTTCAAACTCCTCATTACGAACCTCTTAGCTCCTTATCCTTGCTACTTGCTCTCTTGGGTAGTTGGTGATTGACACTGGCCAGGCGATGAATATAGCTCAACTAATGCGATAAAACTTATAAGCTAGACTCCTTATCAAGAACTTATCACAATCCTAACTACTAATAACACATTGACAAATGAGAAGTCAAGAAATGATGGATTGAAAAGGTATAAACATGTAATATATGTATAAAGAATGTAGGTCTTTGGCCACTGTACAATATGAACAACATATATCACAAAGAAATGCAAAAATGGAAAGAAAGAAGAATGAAAAAATATTACAAGTTAGGGAGAAACGGGGAAGGACTCTTCTCTTCTCAAACTCTCAGCTTTCGCGTTACAATCTGCTCGGGAAAGATGAAGAAGTGATGTACACATGGTGGTTAGGCTAATCCTTGCCACTAACTCTTTAGGTTTTGGCCCAAGTGGGTAGACATCTTTTGCCTACTCCGGCTCTACGCCCATTCAAGCATCGCGTCCATTCAGGCATCTCCTCTTCTTTGTCAGCACTGACTTCTGCCCTGTAAGGTCACATCACTCAACTACCATCTTTGTCTTCTAGTGAGCCTTCTCTGCATGATGACATGGTTCCTCACCTGAGGACGTTAATCGCTAAATGAGTTCCCATCGTGTAGTTCTTACGCAAGATGTTTTCTGCGCTTCACTAGTTTCTTGCTTTGTTCACTATCCTGCGTTTTAAACATGAAAACCACGTAAAACAGGCATGATACTTATGTAAGATGAATTTACAATATAAGTTACGCGTTCTGGTCACCTTCTTATGCGTTTTGACCTCATTATGCTAATAAAAGAGGTTGGAATAACGAGTATTTATACACGTTATCAGTACTTGATGAAAACGCGAAGAAGTATTACAAAATTCTAAAGAGGTATCATTTTGGCTTTTGGTGGTGGTGCATACTAGCAGTTGTTACTACCTTACCATTACGATCATTTGTATGTTATCTCTTTTTGCCGCCGTCATTTTCATATTCTTGACATCGACATTCTCTCGCTATAGACCATTACCTTTCTTAAGTTGTATTTTCCTTTCCCCTTCTTCCATGTAAGTCCACTAAAATGGATATGTTTTACTATTGTACCGAGTGGACAATAGGAAAAAGGGAGGAAGAAAAATACGACTTAAAGAAGGATGGTGATTGGAGAGCCTAGAGCTTGCAGGTGGATAATGTGGTGCTATCAGAGTTCATATGATATGGGCTTCTTTATATCCAATGATCATAACTATTCCAAGTTGTGCTTTCCTTTTTCCCTCTTCCCACATACTCACCACATCGAATTAGTTCCGCTATTGTACCTGGTGGGTATGAAGGAACCAAGAAAACAAAGAAGCGCATTAAAAAATAGTGGGATTCAGAAAAAGAGAAATACAACCTAAAGAGTTATGATAGGAGAAAGAGAGCAATTTTGAGGACGAAGTTTTGTTTATCTTGAGGTTAGGATTTGAAGTTTCTCGGGTTATTTTAATAGGCACTCTTAATTAGGGTTAATGGTTTGGTTATCACACGGTTAGAATCTTGTCATATTAAATGTGGCGTGATAAACATGACAGATAACTTGTGGTTCGAGGTACGACGTATTCATTGCTTCTTGAAAGTTTAAGAACTCTAAAGGTTGACAAGACGTTTCCTACTCCCTACAAAACCCTAACATTTCCCAATGAAACCTACTTTCATCCCTATCGAACGAGAAGGTCAAAATGCCCGATGTGCTTTGACTACATCCTTCTCATAGGCTGACTTCAGCGTAATTGTCTTATCCTACCAAATTATAACTTTGCAAGCTAGCACACAATCGCCAAATTTAAGACTAAAGGATATACAAATCTCAAATACAAAACTACTTTACAAGTATAAGAATAATTACAGAGGTATAAAAGTATAAGTATGTACACAAATATAGGGAAGCAATTCTTAGTTAAAAAAATGGAAGAATTATACATTACAGATGCATCCACGTGTTCAAGTTCTTTGACTAGGAAGAATTGTGGTATCATTGCTTCTGCTCCACATAGCTCTCCTAACTGCATCATTCCTAAACTCCATAGATAACTTGTATCATGACTAGCTCTCTGCATCTTGATTGTTGATAGCAATAAGTTTCTACTCCCAATCATTCATTGCAATGTTCAAATGATCGTTCTTGGTCTTTATCGCATAGCTAGGTGAAATATGAATCTCATTAGCTCTCCGCAGAGAAATTTTCTTTGATGCTTTCATAGAGGTTCTCATCTTCATTTGTAACTAACTGCATCCATTGAGATTTCTCTTGGCTACTCATCGAAAGATACACTGATCCTGGAGTTGGTTTAAGCAATATTCACAGATTACTTCAGTACCTTGAACCTCTTTGCGTGATCTTCGGCTGAACATGTGATTCACTAGGATCAAATGTTTTGCCTAAAATCAAAGTAAAACACTACTCTAATACTTGAAAAATCAATTCTCTGACAATAACGCCAAAAACTTGCCTAAAATCAAATTAAAGCATTGGTCATGATCACTGTACACGAGGTACTCACTATGTACCTCTTTGTCGCATAACTACTAAGTCCTTATTAAGTACAAGTTTTCCTATTGCTTGCCCAAATGCAAGCGAAACAGTAGGTTTACCTGAATGATCCAGGGTTAAACACAAAGAATTGATTTAAGATATTAGTTCTAGGAATCACTTATCATCTAGCCGGTATAAAAGAATTAAAGAATAATGAACTTAATTTAAGCAAGAATAAGGTAGGCTACTAAACTAAACCTTGAGAGTCTGTAAAGAGGGAGTGGGATAGCGGACTTGTATCATAGAAATGAAAGAAGAAAGATATATGCATTATCAGGTGACTAAGTAGGGCAATACCTTTGATGTGATATAACTTACTAAATCATGCTTCTGATTAAGGCTTGCTTCTCTCGAAGTCATTATATTCCACACATGGTCACTTTCTAGGATCCATATGACTAAGCATGATTAGGCGAGATATATTTAGAGGAAATCACTTATAAATCGTATAGGATTTTGTGATTAAGGACAACAACCTCTCGGTGCTCAGTGTCCACACTTGTTTCTCCTTTCGGAATAAAAATGTTGGAAATGATCTTATAAAGGAAGAAGATTCTTCCTTGCGCACGTTAGTTAAGTCCTCGCTACTTTTTCTCTCGGGTAGTTGGTGACTTACGCTGGCCAGGTGATGAAAATAGCTCATCTAATGTGATAAAACTTATAAGCAACACTTCTTATCAAGAACTTATCACACTGCTGAGTTACAAATAACACATTGACTGAAGGAGAGTGAAGACATGTAATATATATAAAGAATGTAAGCATTCGACCACTTAACAATATAAGCAGAATAAATATTACACAAAGAATACAAAAATGGAAGACGGAAGAGTGGGAAAAGAATACAAGTTAGGGGAAATGGGGACTGGGTTCTCCACTACTCACACTCTAAGCTCTCACTTACAACATGATCGGAGAAAAAATCTCTTTCCACAGTTCATCTAGACTCTCTTTTAAGGCCTGTTCAAACCTTCCTCTGGCCCAAACAGGCCAGCTTTGCTTGGTGCGTATGAAGTTTTTTTATAGGCAGCTTTCAACGAGAAATTTATATTCTTCTAAGATTGTTAGCGTCGATTGTAGCCTTATGAAGTCACATCAACTCCAACTTCCATTCTTGTCTTCTAGTGAACCTTCCTCGCGTGATGACGTGGTTTCTCACTTGGAGATGTTAATCGCCATATGAGTTCCCATTGCGTAGCCCTTGTGAGAGATGTTTCCATCGATAGATTCACGAGTTTCTTTCTTTCTACTCATCTTGCATTTAAACATGACAATCGCGTAAAACAGGCATAACGCTTATGAAAGATGTATTTCTAAATACTTATTTATTTACAACATAAGTTACGCTCTTTGATCCTCTTCTTATGCGTTTTGACCTCATTATTCTAATAAAAGAAACTATAATAATGGGTGTTTATACACGTTATCACTTTCTCGTCTATTGCTTCAAAAAGTTTGTTCTATTTCAGGGTCAAGTCTGAATTCTGGTTGTTGACTGTCACTTATAAACTTGTTCACACACTCTTCGGCTAAAGCACACAATTCAGCTGAAACAAAACTTCTGCATAATATTAGCGCACAAATTAAGTTAAAAAGTAAAACATTAAAGTCCCCAGCAACAGAGTCAAAATATTGCTCGAATTTTTATTTTATGCATAAGTTTCTATCGTGGATTTATCATGATAGGCTCTAAGTGAGCGTCTATTAGGCGACTGAATGGAGTTATGCTTTAAAAAGTACATTCCTATTCGTGCATTGCTAGTTTGCTAAAGATATGCATGTCGTGCAAGTTTTCCTCTTTATCGTCCAAGTGTAAGCGAAGAGAGGTTTCTTGGTATGTCCAGAGTCGAACATAGAGAAATTAAGCTCTTAGTTATCTCATCATGCAACTAAACAATGTGGTATAACTATATAGTAATATTATGCATAATATATTTTTATCGTAACTATTTATACTAAGGTGCTTGGCGGTGCTAGGTGAACATGGCGAGATGATGAAAATAGACATTGAACTCGTTTCTAGGCATGGTGATGAAGGAATAGTTTAATTATCTAAATGCAATGAATTTTGCTTTAATAATTCAAGGCGATATAAAGCATTTATTAACTCTAACTTACGGTGAGCAACCTCTCGACGACTTAGCCATATTTGCTTGCCTCTCGAGATCCAAATACACAAAGTTAATCTATTATTTATATTTAATCATTTTATATGCACTATAAGTAATTTATCCATGATTAAGGCGTAGGCAACCTCTCGGTGCTTTCGCCAGACACATTGGCATCTCTACAATGGTTGGCCTAGGGGTAAGGTTATCTCTTCTCGTGGTATCAAACAATGCTACCCTTTATCTCCGCTTTTATTTATTTTGGTTGTTGATTGTTGGAGTCGTCTTATGGATCATAGTTTAACCAACGGTCTTCTTGCTGCCCACCTTATTGGTGATTTTGATTTTGTTTTGAGCCATTTACAGTTTTTGCTAATGACACATTGATCTTTTATTTTGACTCTTTCCATTCTGCATCTTTATGAGGTGATTTGTATCTTTGAAGCTGCTTCTGGATTGTCTATTAATGTTTTCAAGAGTGAGTTTCTTGGAATTAATTTGGATGCTTATGTTATGACCTCCTTGGCTTCCTCTTTTGGTTGCAAATAAAGGTAATTGGCCTTCTACCTACCTTGGCTTGCTTTTAGGTGGAATTCTACTTCCAATGCTTTCTAGCATCCCATTATAGAGAGAATTCAATATAAGCTTTATAATTGGGAATAAGCATATATTTTCAACGAGGGTCGTCATACTTGGATTCATGCTCTTTCCGTTATTATCAAAGCTTTGGATAAGTTGATTCGTGATTTTTCTAGGAAGGTGCACAAGGTATGGATGGTATGCACCTAAGAAGCATGGACACTCCTAAGATGGCCAAGTGTCAGTGTCGAACACATTCCCGACACCAACACGTCTCAACACGCCAGTTTGTGTGTAAATTATTATTATTTTTTTATTTCAGACATGGCCTTGACATAGCCAAGACACGGTCCCAACAAGACTGGATAAAGAAACATAGAAAACATTAGAAAAGCCCATTGGCCCGATCCAACAATTATTAGGTTTTTTTAGGGTTTTAACTACTATGGCCTAAATACGTGTGTGTATTATTACAAATTGGACCTAATATTGTCTATTTTTTTTATAAATGTCCCAATGGTCTTCCATTTTACACAAATGTAAAGCCCAAAAAACCAAACTACCCATATTTATTATTAATAATATATTTAAAAAAATAGAAAAATAAAATAAGGAAAATGGAATATCGCATGTGATTAAGTTTTGCATTTATTAGATATCCTATGTAAATGTGTGGTATGTGATTAATTCTATTATGATAATGTTATAATCAAAATTACCCCTTAATTATTTTTCTTTTGGTGATTTTGTTCATAAATTCCTCCCTCCTGATCTCTCTCTCACTTTCCAATCTCTCTCACTTTCCAATCTCTCTATCCATTCTTTCTTATTCCGTTCATCTCTTTCAATTTTTTTCGGTGAGTGCATATTCGTTTCATATTACTAATTATGTGTATGAAATTGTGAAATATAGTATGCCGATAAAAAATTTCGATAAAGAAATTTTACAGTGAATGGAGTAGATATGTCACGTAATTTACAGTATATGCCCATATTTAGAGTCAGTCAAGTATATATATCACGTCATTTTCTTTTGTTTTTCATTGTTTTTCATATATTTCACGTAATTTTATAATTTCTAATATATACGTATTATATTTCATCAAATTTGCATTGATTTTCATATATTGGAAGTTAATTTGTAAAATCTTACCGTGACTGAAATTGTTTTTAATTTCAATAGATCATTATAAACCCTTGTACATTTCACATAATAATAGATAACAATGTATGTCTGCGTATTTTACATTGTATTTTAATTTTGTAACAAATTTTACATTATGTGAAAGTACAAATTTACATCAAGGAAAAGGAAGAGACTGAATGAGGATAGAACAAAAAAAGAAGAAAATAAATCAAAAAAGGAAACTAAAAGGGAAAAAAAACAAGTGGAGAAAAATGAAGAGATAGAGAGAGAACTTCAACTAGATTATCGAGAGACTGGATGATATACATCATATACAATATAATATATCATACTTATAGATATACTTTGTAATATTTAAAATATATGTTGGTATTATTTAAAAAGCTAAAATGGAGAAGAAATGTGGGAAAAGCATATCTGCAAGGGAGGATGTGTATGAGGTATTGCTAATGATATTTTATATATACTGTATAATATATGATATATTATGTGTCTACTGCTTAATAATATATTTTGTGTGTAATGCTTAATGCTTAATGATATTTAATATATGTGATAACATATATGAAATATTATGTGTCTACTGCTTAGTTATATATTATGTGTGTGTGATGCTTAATGATATATGATATATACTGTAAACTATATGATATTTTTTATGTTGTATGTTCGCAATTTAAACAAGAAAGGGAAAATACGTTGATTATATATTGTATACTATAGTTCACAATTTAAGAAACAAAATTAATAACATGAAAAAATTAGTTGAAGGAGATGACTAGGATATGCATTCATTGTACTTTTTATTGATCGAAAACTTCAACAAAAAATTAAAAAGAAATTATATACGAAAAAAATTACATAAACATGAAGGAGAAAGAAATATGCACTTGTTGGATATACTTGAAGGAGATGAGTAGAATAAGAAAAAAAAGAGAATAGAGAGATACATAAAAAAGATAGGACAGCTAAACTGATCGATGAATGGCGCCGAAAAGGTGGAAGAAGAATGAAATTAGGATGTTAGATGAAATTCAATAAAGATAATTTTATTCATTTTGTAGAAATTATTTACTATATTATTACCATATTTGACTTAATTTTATACCATATTAAAATAGGATCTCTAATAAATGATATCCTATTATTAAATGAAAATAAAAATCTAGATTATTTATTACATTAATTAGATAAGTTATAAAATAGATAATAAATGTGATATCATATAATTATGGTATTATATTATATATATTTCCGAAAATAAATATTATTTATAATTGATGTTAAGGATAAAATGGTTATTAAAAATCACGAAATCTTAATTAAGAAAATAAATGAAATTTTGAGACATTTGTGTAAAATCAGGTCTAAAATAGGTGAATTTTCTAAATATTTCTTCTTTTTATTTATTTTATCTTTTCAAATCTTTTTTCACACATTTCTCCCCTCAGCTGATTTCTCCAAATTCTCACTACCAAACCTAACCAGCTTGCGAGAGGGTCGCCTGTAAACCACCGATAATTCACACTTACAAGAGAAGGGGTAAAAGGGTAAATGAACAGAAAATTAATGAGAGAGAAACAGTCTAAAAGAAAACATAGAAGAAAAGGTAGGGGCAGGTGGGGTCCACGGGGAAGAATATGAGGAGAGCTATTTATAGGCCTTCTAGGGTTTAGTGTAGGTAGGTTATTTTGTCATCTTTAATGTGTAAAGGTTGTTGTAGCCGACAAGGGATATCCTAGCTCTAGAGTAAGGAGCTGGTATGTTTCTTTTGTTGTGTTTTCTTTATTACTGTTATATTGTGGCTGTGAATCATTTTTGGGTTATATATAAATAAAGATCAGCAGAGTACTGTCTCTATTTAGCCATTGTTGGGGTGATTTTATGGGTTATTTAGTTAGTAGCCTCACAACTGGTATCAGAGCCTTGAAACTGGGGGTTGCTACACGCACAATGGCTCAACGGCAAATAGAAGAAAGAGTTGATGGGACAGAGAAAGAGATCATGGGACTAAAAGAGATGATGTTAGAAATGAAGAAGTCGATGGATAGAATGGAAGATGAGATGAGAGAAAGTCATAGTTATAAAAAAAGGAAGGAATCGGGTACGTCCGACGGATCAGTTATGAAACTCAAGGGAAAAATGGAAGAAACAGATGCTATGACAAAAGGAAACAATGCTACAATGGATCAGAGTAAATATAAAAAGTTGGAAATGCCAATGTTCGTAGGTGAGAATCTGGAATCATGGGTATATAGAGCTGAACATTTCTTTGAGATCAACAATTTACCAGAAATAGAAAAAGTGAAGGTTGCTCTAGTCAGTTTCGGAGGTTCCTCTTCGTGTGTTTGAGTGTATCGCTTATGACCATAATTTTGGCCTTAATCAGACCAAATTTACCCCTCGGACTCAAACATGTGTGTTTGTTGGGTATCCCCTTCACAAGCGTGGTTATAAATGTTTTCACCCGCCGTCCAGGAAATACTTTGTCACTATGGATGTTACTTTCTGTCAGGATCGACCCTACTTTCTCGTTAGCCATTTACAGGGGGATTCCCATTGCTCTGAGAAAAGATACCATGTCTTGTATTAAACATCTCATTTACAATTATGTTTCCTACCATAATCTCTCTCCTCAGTTCAGAGCTTTTACAGCAAGCCTTGACTCTACCATATTACCAAAAGATATCTACACTTCTTTAGAGTGTCCTGAATGGAAGAATGTTGTCATGGAAGAGATGAAAGCTCTTGAAAAGAATAGTACTTGGGACATTTGTACTCTACCCAAGGGACACAAAACTATGGGATGCAAATGGGTGTTCTCTCTCAAATACAAAGCAGATGGTACTCTTGACAGACACAAGGCAATGTTAGTTGCAAAGGGATTTACTCAAACCTGTGGTATTGACTATTCAGAAACTTTTTCTCCAATTGCTAAGTTGAATACTATTATAGTTTTGCTATATGTTGCTATGAATAAAGATTGGCCTCTATACCAGCTGGATGTTAAAAATGTCTTTTTGAATGGAGACCTTGTAGAGGAAGTCTACATGAGCCCCCCGCCTGGATTTGAAGCCCAGTTTGGTCAGCATGTGTGTAAACTCCAGAAATATATATATGGTCTGAAACAGTCTCCCAGAGCATGGTTTGACAGATTCACTACCTTTGTCAAGTCCCAAGGGTATAGGCAGGGACACTCTAATCATATTTTATTTACAAAGGTTTCCAAAACAGAAAAGATTATTGTTCTAATAGTTTATGTGGATGACATTGTTTTGATTGGAGATGATCAGGCAGAAATCAGTCAACTAAAGCAGAGAATGGGTGATGAATTTGAAATCAAGGATTTGGGAAATTTGAAATATTTCCTTGGAATGGAGGTGGCTAGATCTAAAGGAGGTATCTCCGTATCTCAAAGAAAATACATACTTGATTTGCTAATCGAGACAGGTATGTTGGGATGTTGTCCCACTGACACTCCTATTGAATTCAACTGTAAACTAGGAAACTCTGATGATCAAGTTCCAATTGATAAAGAACAATATTAGCGCCTCGTGGATAAATTAATTTACTTATCTCATACTCGTCCTGATATTTCCTTTGCTGTGAGTGTTGTTAGCCAGTTTATGCAGGCCGCTAATGAGGAACACATGAAAGTTGTCAACAGAATTTTGAGATACTTAAAATCAACACTTGGTAAAGGGCTGATGTTTAGAAAAACAGACAGAAAGACCATTGAGGCATATACTGACTCGGATTGGGCAGGATCTGCTATTGACAGAAAGTCTACCTCTGGTTATTGTACCTTTATTTGGGGCAATCTTGTAACTTGGAGGAATAAGAAGCAAAGTGTTGTGGCCAGGAGCAGCGCTGAAGCTGAATACAGAGCTATGAGTTTGGAAATATGTGAGGAAATTTGGCTTCAGAAAGTCCTGTCAGATCTTCATCAAGAATGTGAGACACCATTGAAGCTTTTTTGTGATAATAAAGCTGCTATTAGTATTACTAACAACCACCCTGTTCAACATGATAGAACTAAACATGTTGAGGGAATTATGCTTGGCAATGTAATTTTTGGTAGGAGGAAAGGTTTTTATACAAGAGTTAGGACACACCTACTAAAATTGATCGAATTTGGGATTGATGTATGTAAGGTCACCCCTAAAGATCTTGCTAACATGCAAAGGTTAGAAGAGGAAGCTAAAGTTTGTATCACAAACAATGCTCCTAAGCAAGTTTTTTTACCATCTTCACAACATATGCAAACTTAATCTCAATCATATTCTTTTTCACCAATGGAACAAAAGAAAAGGAAAGGAAATGTTAATGCTCTTGAGAAGTCATTTAACTTGGGATTTCGTGATCAAGTAGATTTGGAGATAGTTAGAATATTTTATTCTTCAAGTTTACCTTTTCATTTAGCTAGAAATTCACATTATGTAAATGCTTTCGCTTTGGTTGCAAATAAGGCTTTGTTACATTATTTACCCGCTTTGGTTGCAAATAAGGCTTTGTCAGGTTATTTACCTCTGGGGGAATAACACAAAGCAAATGACTTCAATCTTTATAGAATAAATCCCTTATCTTTGAGAACCTCCCCAATGACCCGACACCACTATCTCTTTGGTCTAGTAGTTGCTTTATCTGGCAAAAAGGAGAGAATAAAAGGAAGGAAAGGCTAAACACTCGGTGACGCTTCAAACAAATCCCTGAATAAATAGGTTGAATTAAGCATGACTTTAGATTAAATATGACCCAATTGTAATTTGACCATATTTACGAATTAGTAGAATGAAAGGAAAAGGCGAAACAAAAAAATTTAATCCCTGACAGCTCAACTACCAAAAAAGATTTGTTACTCCAGGGATCAAGATTAAAAATAACACTTGTAGTATCGTCATAAAAAATAAAATCTAAGGTACAGTCTACAAAGGCCATTTACCATACGTGATTAAAATAAATTATGGCCACAAAGATAAAAAAATGGTCTTATCGTTTCATTCTGTTTGATTCAAACGAAATTAGACAAAGAACGGCTTGAACTGCAAATTTCATTTTCAATCACCAATGACCAACCGACCAACAAAAGAACTTCAGCAAAACAATCGTCAATACTTTGGGGAAGCAAAGAGACATACCAAAAATGGCCGTAAAGAACCACACTCTGGCCACAATGGGATTGTAGCAGTAGTAGGCAGAAGAGATGATCTGGGATTTCCAATCATGGAAACAAATACGGCAACCCGAGGGAGAGAGAAGCCGACTGAGGTGTCCCTATTGAGAGTATTGAAGTCGGCTGTGCATCTAAAGCTCCTGTACGCAAAGATACTACAGGAAAATTTAATCATTTTTGGTACATCGATTATCCATACGGGTTCATGAGGGGAATTTAATTTTGGACCAACGGAGGGAACAAAATAGTTAATAAAAATAATAATAAATTAAAATTATTACAAAACCTGAGCAGTTCCCTTACCCTGAATAATATTTACATAAACATTGAGAGATCAAACGAAGAAAACATTCCTCCCACCAATCCAGCAAGAACCACCATTAAAAATTTACCTACTGATCAAACGAAGAAAACTATATTTTTTTAAGAAAAAGGATACAGAAAAAAAAGTATGACTTCCAAACTAACATATAACCTATATTAAAGTCAACAAAAATGCTACAACAATACACAGAATCAGAACATAAGCATTACATATCGATATACGTATTTACATCATCCAAATTGATCAAGGAAGATCCTGTGTAAATAACAGACCCTCCCAAAATCATGAAACATTGTAGGCTTCCGTCATTTGGCAAATTAAGGAATCCAACTGATAATGGGCCTAACAAAAACTCTTGGTTTAATTTGAAGTCTCCTCAACGGAATCAGATTCACTATCAAAGTTGATATTTTCACTTCCATTTAAAACCCCCACCAAGTTAAGACTGTCTGCCTGTGTACTTTCTTTCAAGTAATCCAGAATAAAAGGCTCAATTAGTTTCCAGAACCATGTGGCATTGCTTCCAAGTAAACCTATCCAATACATGCTGCCCTTCCTTTTCACTTTGCAATGAATGGACTTCTCTCTCAGAGATTTAACAATCTTCTCAACACCCTCATGACTTCCCTTTAGTTTCAGTAAAATATCCCCTGATGATGTCCTGCAGCCTCCATACATATACCAGTATGCAAGAACACGAGGTGAAAGCCACCGGTGAATAAGATTAGGGATTGCACGACGACCTCGTGGCCAAAACTGATCTGCATAGAAACCAAAATATGAATGTGAAACAGTGCAGAATTTATATGGTATATCTATATCACCATCGGTCAACTTTGAAGCAGAATGCAACCACTTGTGATATTGCTCGTATATGTGTCTCCTCAAAATAGAGTGAGTTTTACAGTTTTTGTGGAATTCGAATTGGATTCTGTGATTTTTCCTCTCTTCATCAGACTCTATCTCCAGGCCACCTAACAACAACCCTACTAAAATCTCCCTCTGTTCTTTACTCAACTTCAAGCTCATTGGCTTCTTAACCTCCTTTCTACTCAAGCTTAGGATATATTCAAGTTTCTCCATTAAAGGAGGATCAATGTCATACCTTTTCTGACACATTAAATCATATATTTTTTCAGCCTTCATATAATTTCCAAATAAAAGATACCCACTTAAAATGATGTTGCATGAACGAGCATTTATACCAATTTCTCCGTTTGTTTCCATCTGACTAAATATTTCTTCAGCCCTGTCAAGATTACCAACTTTTACCAAAGAATCCAAATATATGCTATAGATGGTACGATTGGGTTTACACTTCTCAAGGCACTGAGAGAAGGTTAACTCTAACTTATCATCTAAGTTTAAATTGAAAAACATATTCATCAAATCAACATAAGCTGGCGTGAGGGGTTTTAAATTACTCTCTATGAAGCCTGCCATGATTGATTCTGCAAGTTCTATCACTTGAAATTTACATAAAATACCAATAATTGTCTGATATGCCGCAGCATTAGTAGAGTTCAGCTGCTCCATCTCCCTAAATATCTCCAAAGCTTTCATTGGTTTACCCATCTTTGCATAGACTTCCATTTTATAAACAAAAGCCTGAGATGGCATGTTACCCTCTAAATACTTAAGTTTTTGCCACAGTCTTTCTGCTTCCATTACATCCCCCATTTTCGAGCTTGCTCTCAAGAAGGACAAGAGGACTTCTCTTTCCTCCTTGATTCCTGCTTGTTGCATTTCTTTCCTTAGTGACACTATCCTTTCTCTGTCAATAGTATCCTGATAACTATGTAGCCAAATTAGACCACCATATATATCTTTATGTAGCTCAAGTCCACTTGTTACCAAATTGTGATATATAAACTCAGCCTGTTTAAGATGATGCTTTGACAAATCTCCTGGTTTGCTCACAAGAGCTCTAAAGAGGGAACTGTGCAAGCTAAGACGTGGTTGGTAACCTCCTAATTGGATCATACGATTGTAAATGGTACTTGCTTCCTCTATGCATCCTTGAACAGGTGCACTAAGGTACGCAACAATCAATATATGAAATGTGGATTCACTTGGCACACATCCCTGATTAATTATATCATCAAATACTTCTCGACACTTTGAGAACTTCCGTTCCTTGCCCATGTAATCAGCAAGCTTAGTAGATAAAGCATAATCAAATCGATACCAATGTTGTTGCATCATCCACTTGTACACCTACTCTCCAAAATGATGAAAATTATGACATAGGTTACAAAAAATAGCAAATAAAGAGAACTATCAAATTTTAGTTTTTCTTAAATTTTTGTTCTATTGTAAATGTTGTTTGTGCTACAGTTATCTTTAGAGTCCTGTTATAATATTCCAAACTTTTCTACAGTATCATAATACAAACATATAAAGCACAAAAATATAGTCTAAATTGAACAATTCCAAGTCATTCCCTATTATTCAACAAACTCATGATTGCATTACAAGCTGCTATACTATGGTGTTGGAATATAGAGAATAAAAAAGAAAGAGAAAAGACACTAACCCTAAATGCTGTCTGGTTTTCACGAATTCGCAAACAATGCAAGGTGAGATAGGTAGCATCATCCTGCCCCATCCATTTTTTCTGTGCATTAAGCAGTCGTATCACTGTTCCCGGCTTTTGTGCTGGCAATTCCTTACAAAGCCAAGCCACTTTAGATCTTCGCCATTGCTCTGGCAACTCATCCAGCTCCTTGATTTCGAGCGCAGGCGTTCCCAAATGTTTCAAATCCACCGATGCAAAACCATTTTCAAAATGAAAACCATCACCCCCATTACTGTATGAAGATGATAAGTGCTCCTCAGATTCGGACGGGGAATCATGGTCGTTCACCAGCTGTTTAACAAAAGAACCGGAAGCAAAGGCACGAATTTGGGGAAGTTGTCGTCGTACTTTAACAGAATATGCAGGAAGAAAGAGAGTAGGAATTATATGATTGGGACAGTGAAAGTAGTGATGGTATGGAGAGAGGGAAAGAGTGAGAGAACGGAGACGGGTCACAGTGGAAAATGCAGAGGTAGGAATGGACATGGAGAAAACCATAGGAGGACTACGCTTAGACAGAAAATGCAGAGTTTGGAGGGACTCACCCGAATTTGGGTGCCACTTCAAAGCATCAGCCAGCAAGCAACTATTTCAAAGATAAAATTAATAAGAGTCTGAAACAAAATCAACCAAAAAAGGAAGAGAATCTTCTAATTCGTTTAGTGTGTCAAAAATCCAAACAGCATAAACGTAACCCCATTAGCCAGATTCAGAATTAAAAAAAAAAAAAAAGAGTTTGAAATAGGTTTTGAAAATGAGAAGATAAAAACTGAAATGATACCTAAATTGTTGCGGCGGCCGGCGTCGGGAGGAGAAGTGACTGCAGAGGGAGGAGGCGTGAGTAGGCTTGAGGGAGAGAGAGAATTTTAGCGTTTTCCGACTAATTTTAGTTTTCTATTTTTAAATTGCGCTGAGGGTTCTTCTATGGGCTGGGCTTCTTATTAGGAGTTGGCTGGGTATTAATAAACCTAAAATTAATGAGCCTGTATTTATTAATATTAGAGATAATAGTGAGAATTGCAAAATTTTGAATAACAAACATACAAATAAAAAAGATATTAAGATTTTTGGCCAAATTCGCGGTTACACATTTTTTACTTTTCTATCCGTTTTTGCCCTTTTATGTATGCCAATACATTTTTCGCACATACAATGTATTTGCATGGTGCAAAGAATGAGGTGGGATATCACACAATCACAAACATAGTATATTTACAAACTAATAGTTGAAATTTTTTAACTAATTTATGATATTTTCGGGAATGACAAGATTTCTTCAATATCTCCTAAATATATGTCTATAATTTACAACAGGTTTTCAGAATCTTAGTATTTAATTCAAATTAATTAACAAATATTCCTTTATTTTAGAAGACCTATGTTTGAATAATGATTTTTTCTAAAAAATGGCTAAGAGAATTTCAATCATTCATGATTCATTATATTTCATAACGTTTTGAATTCAAATATTATATCATATTGCCTAAAATAATGGCAAACATAAATTAACCTTATTTATATTTCAAATTATTTTAAAAAAAATTATAAGATAATACAGAGTACGTTAATAATAATAAAAAATAATTTTGTATCATCCTCTAAAATCGTTAAACGTGCATTTAACGTGTATCCCCTTATTTTATTAAAAAAGTTTTCACTTCCTAAAATCGTGCTACATAGTTGATATCCTTAAAATAATGGCTAAACATAATTTCAAATTTTTCGAATTATTTGGTTGATATCCTTTATCTATATTCCAAAATACTTATTTAAAAATTGAATTTAAATTTTGATTTGAAACCGCCAAATTACCTAGATTTTGTCATCCCATAAAACCGTGATAATTGTTTGATTCTTATTTTTAAAAATTATTTTATTGTGTCAATTCTATTTAATAATTATTTTTTTAGACGTTGTGTTTTTAAATTAAATTAATGTTTAATTTTATGTTCATTTGACGTTTTATTTTTGTGTTTCTCTTACTGTTTTTGTTTACGCCTTTTTTTTACGATTGTGATGGATTTCTTTTATGGTTATCCTTTAGCATTATTTGTCATGACACTACAAAGAGTGAAGACTGTGTTCGATGGTAGATGAGTTGAATCTTTTCGATATATTGACTACAGTGTGGTTGATGTATACATTTCATGTTCATCTTCGGTTCAAGGTTTTATAGAATGCATTCAAGGTAGACTTTTCTTATCTTCATATCTTTATATGTCTCGTTTGACTCTTTATTGGGACGCCTGCAACAGTTTGAACCTCATTCAGATTGTTGAAGATAAGGACGTGTATTGGCTTATGTTAGTCTTGTCAAAATTTCCCGACAATGATTTACTGGTTGTTGTTGATGTTGCACCTGCTGGTTCGATTAGAAACACCCCGTATTTCAACAATGAAGTACCTAGACAGCAAGGTTCACATAATGTATCAAGGATTATTGACGTTGATGCATTTGATTCACCTCATGCTGGAATACCTACTAAAGTGGGAGTAATGTTAGGAGTAAATCAGTATTAAAGAAAGCGATTTATCTGTTGGCCGTGAACAATAGTTTTGAACTTGTTACAGTTAGGTCCAATCGCACATCGTTTGATATTCGTTGTAAAGATTCTTCTTGTCCTTGGTATCTGCGTGCTTCTATATTAAAAAAAAAGTGATATTTGGATTGTTCGTAAATTTACGAATACCTACCAGTATGTTGTTGACATTGTTAAAAATGATCACAGGTAAGAAAAAGCTTGGATTGTTTCTGAGTGTACAAAGTCATTTTTCAAAATGAATAACAAGGCTCCATGTCGCCCTTCTCATGTTATTAATTACATGAAGATTAATCATGGAGTAAATGTAAGCTATGATAAGGCTTGGAGGGGACGTGAGATTGCATTGACTTCCACTAGAGGTACTCTAGAGGACTCATATACAATGTCGACTGCATCTCGGATGCATTGATTAGAAACAACCCAAATATAATCTATTAACAAATACACTGTAATTGGAATTATATCAATTGATCATTATGGAAATATATTGAAATTATGATATAGTGTTTATTTCACTGTTTTTAGAAACATATACGACTGAAGAATCAGACGATGAAGGTCGGTTTAAGTTCTATTTCATGGCACTTGCAGCTTCAATTGATGCATGGAATTATTGTGTGCCAGTTATTTCAGTTGATGGGCGAGGAAAGCTTGTTAGGCGTTTGGATGGCTAGGTGAGATTACCTCCAAAGAGGTTATCTTGGCGTTTGGCTTGCAAGGCAAGGAAGGAAGGTGACACGCAAGGAAGGCTGTCCATAAGAGGTTAGTCACGTGGGGAAGACTTGACTAGACGAGAAAGGATGCACGTGCGGAAGCTAGGCATCCAAGGCAAGGTTATGCAAGATGGTTTAGAGGTTAGCTATGCATTTCAGACAAGTATGTGGCATGCTCTAAGTAAACGGTTTAAGGTTAATTCAGGTGTCTTCAGCATGCTGGCATGCATTTTGTGGATAAGGAGGACGTGGGGGAGTTGATGAGGTGTAAATACAAGCTTAAGAGGTGAGTCTAATCAAAGATTAAATGTCACCATAATCTCATTCCAGGAACTCTATAAATAGGCAAAATTCAGCAAAGAGTTTCTCACAACTCACTTGTGCAAAATCACTCAAATTGGTCTTAAAAGTTCAGAAATCGAGTCTAGTTTTTTAGAGAGGGCTGTTGTGTATTTTGGATTTAAAAGATATGAAATTGTGTGCTAAGAAAGTTAAGATCTTTTAGCGTAACTTTTTAAAAGGAAGTTTTATAAAAAAAGTTATGGATTTTAAGTTATTATTTTTCAAAGTCGGGTTATGTATTCTGGATGAAAATTATTGTTCTGGATTGTAGGTCAATGTCATGCATGCTAGGCGAGATGGACTTGGTGTTTTGGTCATCGAGGTTATTATTTGTTGTTGAGAGGTTTGTGGCAAGGTCATGGCATAGCTAAGCGGCAAGGTATGTGCTCAGGCTACATGCATGACTTGCAAAAAAAGGTTAGTTGGCGGCAAACTGGGCGCATAATGTCACAATCGTAGCGTTTCAACCTCGAGACGGACGATTGTGTGGCACTTGTTCTAACTCGATGAACAAGTCAGCCAATCAAAATCCAAAAGTCATGGACAAAGTCGACGTATGATGTAACCTTCCTTTGCATTCTTGGAAAAATTGTTTATAAAACGCGCGAAAGAAAGAAATACATTGAAATCGACGTTACAATATGCAAGGGAAAAAGTTTGCTTGCAAAGAGTATGACAATGCTTGGGTGGGGATTCAACAGGTATGCCTCCCCTATAGTACATTTTGAACATTTTCAACTCTGGTAGGCTTGCATATGAAAATGTCGAAACGTCACACCCAAGCTATATGACTTAAAATGGAAAGCAACTACCTAAACTAGTTACAAGACATAAAGATAAGATAAACTAGGAATATTTGGAGCATACGGCCATAGGCAAACATGCCTTGAACAAGTATGATCGTGACAAACTGCCCCACTTAAACAGTTGGCGTCCCCGTCGACTGGCAAAGCCGAACTTCTTCAATCTTCTACTTCCACACTTCACGATCTTTGGTACGTCTTCCACTTGTTTCTACCACGGGGAGGTTCTTTCACTTCGCCATGAACTTGTATATCCTCCTCGTGGGTCTTCTATTTTTCCTCACTTCCTTAGCAAGGACTTCTTCGACTTCTGCTAGTCCCTCCTATCTTCTCACGAGCTGGTGATCTTTGTGTCTTCATAACCGAGTTTGTTCAGGTCACAGTTTAACAAAGACCTGGTCTCCCACATGAAAGTCAAGGGGGTGATGCTTCTTATCTTCCAATTTTTTCTGTCGCTTCGAGGCTTCCTCTAGATCGACTCGAACGATGTCCGATTTTTTCTTCCACTTCTTAATACTATTGCGAGCCTGAGGATTCTTATCAACATAGGGGGGATCAACAGGGCGCGACAACACAGGATGTCTGCCACAAACAATCTCAAACTGGCTTCTATCATTTGACGAACTCATCGTAGCATTAACATAAAATCGGGTTAGCTTCCACAACTGAATCCCATTCTTTTGTTCTGCCTGACCGATCTTAGCCAAACTCACACCATCTTGAGTGAAAGAGTTTTTCTGCAAGGATTCCCTTGACACGTCCCGCCTTGGGCCATCAACTTGACATGCCTGTATATGAGTCACCATGCACGGAATCACATGATCATTTCTCTGATTAAGGGCATCAGCTGCCCGATTACTTGTTCCTTTCTTAGGTTTCAACCCAAAATCAAGTTCGAGCAGGTCTCTCTACCTCTTTGCTGGACTCGAAGTCCATTTCGGCTGAGTATCAAAGCAGCTGGTCACAATGTTGTTCGTCTCTCTTACATTTGTAGATCCCTGGGAATGTTGTCTCTCATCCCTCAGACTGTGTACCATGGCAAGCATTTCCTCTTCAAACACCGTATAACTCCTTTCTGTGGTACTCGGTTTTTTATTCTTAGTGCGATGGATTGTCTATTCTACACAAGGACATTGCCCAAAGCATAATCAAATGCATCGGCATAAGCTTTAGTAGGTTGGGTCACACCCACGGACCCAAGAGTTGGCCCTTCCCTCAGGGCTTGCTTCAAGACACGGTTGTCGACACACAACCATCCATTCTCTTCTTCCTGTAAAAAGACTTGGGCTTCATACGGAGCTTTTGCAGGTCTAGTGAATCCTGCACTTAACAATCCCTTCAATTGTATCCAAAGTTCAGTTAACTATCAAGCATCCCATCATTATATTCCTCTACGACACACCTTGTATCTTTTCCAACTATTTCCCCTGACTACCGGTAGGCCCAGGCAGGATGTCCCTAAACACTGCTTCATCTCGAACAAGGCCCTCTCTCAGTTGCATGGTCGAGATCATTCTCAATCCTTTGGGTTGCGAAGGTCTGTCTGCATAATGGTAGGGATAGACCTAGTGATCACCAAACATTTAGCTGCAGGCATCTGGATCACTTGATGTTCAAGGAGGAATTCCATTCCGAGTACCACATCAAAGTCATCCATAGTTACAACCAAGAAGTCAACGGGACCTCTCCATCCTCCCAACTGTATCACCGCTCGTTTCACTAATTCGACAATGGGTAAAACTATAGAATTCACGACCTTCTTTTTTTCTGTATCCTTCTTCGAGTGAAGGTTCAATCGCCTGGCTTCTGCCACCATTATGAAATTGTGGGTTGCACTAGAGTCAACCATAGTGCTCTTTGCGTGCTTCTTGTTGATCTAGGTGTCAACATATATTAAACCCCCTTTCGTACGTCTATTTGTTTCTCCCAGTTTCTTCTGAAGAGACGACAAGAATCTTATGGCCCCCACTCTAAGATTCTGAATTTCCTCCACTTGCCCAACTTCCTTCTCTGGTTGACTCGACTTGTCATCTGAGTCCGAAGCTAAAGAACCTGAAAGGCATAAAAGGTCGTTCTATTTGGGCATCGCTTAGCCCGATGTGATCCATCACATATATAGCAACTGAAGGGACAATTCAACGTGTTTGGACTATCACATCTTCGCCAGGTGTCCCCCGTGTTGGATTAGAAAGGCTTGTGGTCTCTACCGGGACTTCTGTCTTCACAGACAGCCTTGGGAGAATTCAGTCGACTATTTCTATTTCTTCCAGGTGAAGAACTTTGGTGACGCTTCGAATCTTGAGAGTCACTAGACAGATTGAACATGCCTTCAGCTGTTGCATAGGCTGATGAGAGGTCTTGAATTCTCTACTCATATAGCTTAGTCCTTGCCCACGACTTCAACCCTTCAAAAAAACTGAAGATCTTCTCCTTTTCGGTTATATCGAATATGTCTAACATCAACCCCACAAATTGCTTCACATACTCCCGAATGGTTCCAGTGTGCTTTAATTCCCGCAGTTTCCGTCGAGCTAGAATCTCGACATTCTTGGGGAAATACTTAGAGCAGAGTTCTTTCTTTAAGTTGTCTCAAGTGTCTATTGTGCAACGTCCTTCCTAAATGTCAACATACCGAGATCTCTACCATAGCTTTGCATCTTCAGATAGATGTATGGCCACCAATGTCACTTTGGCTTCTTCCGTAATGGTGTTCGTGGCCTTGAAGTACTGCTCAATATCAAAGATAAAGTTTTCCAATGCCTTTGCATCTCTTGTCCCACAGAAGGGCTTGGGTTCTGGGATCTTTATCTTGCCAATTGTAATTGCTCCTCCAATTGGAGCTTGATTTGCCAATGCTCACATTGTAAGGTTCACCTTCGTGTTCACCTCTGCGATTTCATTCCTAACGACATCTAGAGTGGCTAAAAAATCTTCTGTCATGCCGTTTATCATTTCCATCATATTCTTTTGGACTATCTAGCTCAATAACTCGTTCTTTCATTTGGGTAGCAGAGTCGAACAAACTGTCCCTACACTCGTAGGTGACGTTTCCAGTTCTCATAACTCGTGACTCTAGAGTGTCAACTCAAGTTAACAAATCTTGTATGGGTAATCCATTCAGACGACTGGACACCGCATCAATAGCATCCACTTTTTTGGAAACTACCTCAAGCCGCTTTTCAAGAAATCGAACGAAATCAGAAACTTCCACCAGGTGGAGCATCTGCTCTTCGATCCCCACCAATCGTTCATTATGAGTCTTACCCGTCTGTTTCGCAGTCGACATCTTTCTGTCTCAAATGTCACTTAGCTAATTTGGCTCTGATACCACTTGTCACAATCGTAGCGTTTCAACCTTGAGATGGACGATTGTGCGGGACTTGTTCTAACTCGATGAACAAGTCAGCCGATCAAAATCCAAAAGTCGTGGACAAAGTCGATGTATAATGTAACCTTCCTTTGTGTTCTTGGAAAAATAGTTTATAAAATGCCGGAAAGAAAGAAATACTGCTCAATATCAAAGAGTACGACAATGCTTGGGCAGGGATTCAATTGGTACGCCTCTCTTATAGTACATTTTGAACATTTTCAGCTCTGGTAGGCTTGCATATGAAAATGCCGAAACGTCACACCCAAGCTTTATGACTTAAAAATGGAAAGAAACTACCTAAACTAGTTACAAAACATAAAGATAAGATAAACTAAGGCTATTCGGAGCATACGACCATAGGCAAACACGCCTTGGACAAGTATGACCATGACACATAGCACCACTGGACAAAGACACGTGATGGGCGCTAATGTGCGGCCTTGTGCACGCATTGCTCCTCATTGCGAGGTTAGCTAGCGACGTATGCCCCTCACTATGAGGTTGGTTGTTTGTGTGAGTTGGACTTAATAACTTTAATTATGTTTAGTACAATTGCAATACGTCACTGAGTCAGATCCTTGCCTGTAATGCGCTTACTGTAACTCTCTGTATCGCATGTTTTCATTCTAAGCGATGCTTCATAGGCCATGATCATAGTCATGTGAAAGGCTCACAATGTACCTCTTCATTGCGTAATTCCTAAGTCCTCATTGAGTACAAGTTTTCCTACTGCTTGCCGAAGTGCAAGCGAAATAATAGGATTACCTGGGTGATCCAAGGTCGAACATGGGGAATTGTTTCTTAGCTCCTATCTCAATATAATACATGCAAAATCATGCGATAACAATTGAACAATAAGTTCTATGCACAATATGCAAACTTTTCCTAACTATTTACACTACGGTGTTTGACGGTGCAAGGTGACTATAGAGTTATGATGTGGGTATGTGTATTCTCATCTTAGACGAGATCAGAAAGGAAATAAAGTTAAATTACTAAAAATACTAGCTGATGTCTTGATACTTTAATGCGAGTTCAGTGCTTCAACCACGAATTAAGGTTGGCACCTCTCAGTGCACTGACATACTTACTCACCTTTCGGGATGTAAATACACGGGTTAAATGACATTAAATCGCAACTCATTATGCATACAATAATATTAGCCTATCTTTGATTAAGGTACACGCCTCGTAGCATGTTTTACCACACACAACATCCTCTCAAAGATGCATGTTAAGGGTGAGCTTAGCGATGAGAATGCATTCTTGTATCCATTTTTTGCCACTTGCCTAGTTTAGAGTAAATTATGCTCTTTTTATTTTAATGATTCTGAACTCAATTCTTGCTCTTCTTTCAAAGGATCAAGGTTAAGAAGAATATTTTAAACGGGACAAAACTAATATTACATGCAATATGGTTTTCTACGTATCAATCACATCACAAATTTAGATGTAGTTATTCAATCATGGGTGTATATGGAATAGATAAAGAGATGACAAATGGTAGTTGAAATGCATTGCTTTCAAACATCACAATTTGAACCTTTCGACCCTAATGTTTTGATTACAAGACAACACAATAATAAAGTCAATAAATGGAAACATAAGTGAATTGTTACGCCTCCGAGTTTGATAAATCATTCTCTTTGGTTGCACTATTGCCTAGATAGGAAGGGGAAAGAGTGGGGTTGTAGAATCCTCCTTCGTCATATGCTTCAGGCTCTAACCTAGCTTATGATGATGGAATGAATGTGGAGATTGTAAGGATCTTGTGTGTCCTGCCAATTTGTGCACATCCACTAAGGAAGGATCCATAGGTTTATATACAGAAAAATGGTGCTGACATGTCGGTGCTCCATTAAGACTTTGAAAAGTTGTCGCTCTGCAACGCAGCCTAGTCGACTTCTCATTTTTTGAAATTCTCGCCAACTTCTTTTATCTGCTACTAGGTTGACGTCATGGAACGTGAAAATATCAAATAAAAAAGTATTACTTTTCGCGACGTTAATGTCTCACGCGTCGCGGAAGATTAAAATTTGTCGTTTCAAATTCGACTTTCCGCAACGTGTCATGGGCGACGTTCCGACAAGTGAAAATAATAAATAAAAATTGTTACTTTCTGCGATGTTTGGCAAGGTGACGTTAAAAAAAGTCTGAAATTAAATTAATTTTTTTATTTATTATTTTTGCTTTCTACAACGGCACCTGCTAAACGTCGCGGAAGGTTAAAACTTGTCGTTTCATATTCGACTTTTCGTGAAGTTTGACAGACAGACGTCGTCGAAAGTCATAAAATATATCAAAATTATTGCTTTTCGCGATGTCACCCTGGCACACATCGCAAAAAGTTGACTCATTAAATTTAATTTTACACTTTCCGCAACGTGTGGTTCTTGTACATCACGGAAAGGTTTGTTCCCTGACGTGGAGTTCATTGCATCGGCAAAAGGTGATCAACGTCGACGCATCTTTCATCGTTGTTGTGTGTGGCATCGCGATTGGTTCGATTTCTTGTAGTGCTTGATCGCTTAACATCTACTTCTTTGCTGTCGAAAAGTTAAGGAGATTACTTCGCGTGTGATGCGCTTGCTCTTTTTTGCCTAACATCCTGCGATAAAACATGATGAAATCTCGTCAAAACAGGGATAGAGTTCTTTTGCGGTAAACTTTTCGTGTGTTAGTTAAATTTCCTACTTTTTCTTTCTGCGATCTTCTACTTTTATGCAATGAACCCTCATTATTTTACTTAAGAGGCCTCAATAACTCATATTTCTACGAGTTATCACACTTCCAAATTTAAAATAGTGCTTGTCCTCAGACATCTTTTCAAAATTCTCTATATGATTTTTCTTGTACTTACGCTAATCCTTTCAGAATGTCTCCTCGACTCCCTTGTATGCTAGCACCATTTTCTTTTCTTTGTCTACTAAGTACTAAAAAATCTTTCTTATTTCTGAACACGACAAGCTTTGAGTACATTTGGTGCTGAGTGGGAAATCATAGGAGCTATATGAGTCCGTTCCTCTCCTCAACTACAACTCTTGTCGCCGATTAGTATTTATACCCACATTTTGGTGAAGCTTTGCTTCTTATTTACTTGAGTCAGAGGCTGCGATATAAGATTTTTTTTTTACGAGAATACTGAGGGGTAAAAGGATATTTAATTATATAAATATATATATTTTTTTTTTATTATTTTATTATTATTATTATTTTTAGGAAGCTTTGACTCGAACCTCAAACACCCTCAAATTTAGAGTGTGGTAATGTCCTCATTGCAAAAAAGTGAGTGATAAGATGATTTTTGAAAGATTCACAAAAGAGGGTTGAGTTAAAGCTTGCTCGCCTAAAGAATGTAAGAAATATTTACTAAGACCAGTTCGCCAAAGGAGACATGTAATTCTACCAACAAGCAAATGAAGTGTGACATGTGTTTTCTCATAAGGGTTATCTTTGCGCGGTACAACAAAAAGCATAATAAAAAAATGATGCAAGCACCACAGGTATTTATATTGCGCAAAGTAAAATTTTAATTCATATAAAGAAAAAGAACGAATATACTAACTGAATGGAATTGATTACAATTAAAAAGATGAAGTAGGTTAAAGTTGCAAAGTAACAGTACATCCCTATTGTTAAGTTTCTGGTTGAGGAGGACATGCTGTTGCATTGCCAAGAGGCGAGTTTGGAACATTGAGAGGATGAATGAGGGTCAATAATTCTGGTGTGATAATCGGCTGTGGTACGCACTACACAAATGTCACGTAGATATATTCTATTTGGGTGGTGAATTGTCTATCGTGTCGCTCCACGATTTGGCTAGATGGGTAGAATGTGCTACCAGTAAGCGACTTATATTGGACATCGCAGAGGATAGTGTGCATGTTGGCTATTTGCTCTTTTAACTCCCCATTTTCTTTTAACATCTTCTGGAACGCGTCCCACATCGCAGAGATCTCGGTCTCTATATTCTCCTCATTAGCATTTGTGGGCTCATAATGGCTTCCCTCGCCAAACACTTTTGATCTATACAACCTTCCTCCTCTGTGGGAATTACACATCTATTTTCGTCCACCACTGTATGCTGGGGCAATGGCATTCATATGGTAAGAGGGAGGTCGGGTTCAATAATCTGAACATATTTGGATGCTGGCTCACCAGAATTAGCTTGGGTAGTTCTAAGTGTCGTAGGGTTAAGTAGCTCATTGAGGTCAGGTGCTAAACTACTAATGGGTGGTTGGTTATTCACTTGGCCTGGTGACACAGATGTTTGTCATGAAGGTGGGCTGGCAGGGGATTGGGCTGTTATGCCATTAAAGGCAGGGGAAGGGTGAGGGAGTTGAATTTGGGCACTAATGGTCAGCGAGTGCTCCGCTAGATGGGGGATATAAGAATGAGTGGCGAGGAGCAATTAACGGTTGCACTAATGGTGGTTACTTTTTCCAAGCTCTACTGTGGTAAAGGCAGATTTGTCTCATAGGAAGCAGTGGAGCGATTTCTGTATCATCCTCATTTTCAACCGTAGGGAGCTGCTCGTGGGATTACTCAATGTGTGATTCTTCAATCAACGTTTGCTTAACAGGCACCTTTAATCGCTTTTTACGCTTTGGCAATTGAGAAATTAGATCCTCTCGCAAATAGAAAATATAAATTGGGTATCTAAGACAACTTGAAAAACTTTGGGTACCTAAGATAGCTTGAAAAACAAAAATTGGTGCAATGCATGCAATATGCCACAAAATGAGTTATCTACAACTACAAACCATTTCAATGCAAGCTTGAATTTAATGATGAGTTGTTACTTTGAAGCTTGAATTTTAGTTATGAAACTTTTGTTTGTGGTTTGTGTATAGTTATGAAACTCTAATATGCCACACAAAAAAAAAAAAAAAACTCAAATTTACGTAATTGAAATTTTCCTTTCACAGTAGAGGGTATTCCACAACACAACTTTTTATTTGCTTTTAGTTTTTCCAACAATCTGGATGCAAATACAGAAAGAAGAAGAATTTCACCATGGCTGCACTATTTATAGAAGTATTGTCTGATATCTCCAAACAACTTGATCCTCTTGATGGAAACAATTATGAACACTAGTCGTAGAAGCTTCTCACCTTCTTTAGGAATGGAGGTAGATGAAACGTAGACAACCTCCAGTTGTTTGAAGAAGATGCGAAGCTTTTGGTACTTGAGTTTTATAATTGGTTGCATCAAGAGGGTTGAGTTTGGAAAATTCATGGAATACTTTTAAAATTTGGACAGTCAAGGTGAATATAAACAAAATTTTGCTTTCAAATTGTTAGAAAAACTAAAAAGAAATAACAGCAGAAGAGAATGGCACTCGTGGCTAGGAGACGGAACATATATTATAGTTACCTGGAAGAAAATAGCAGGAGAGAAGGGATTTCTATATGAAGTGCACATTGTGGAATCTTGCTAACAAACGACCAAGTGATACCTAGTTCAAATTCAATGCAGTATCTAATGTATAGGAAACATAAATTACTAAAAACCTTTCTTCCACACCCTCCAATGGATTGGTGGGATCTGGATCTTTGTTCAATGTTTTACAACCCTTATAGAAGCCTGCATCCCAACAGAAATATAGTTGTTCATTTATGCAAGCTCATGGGTATTAATGATCAGATTTATAATGATAATGATTTCAAATATTTAATTAAACTCTTTGCCATTTCTCCTCTTCTCTTCTCTCTTACACTTTTCCTTATTAAATTAATGTCCACTTCAATCTTTATTATGCATCATATACTTTCCAGTTGATATTGAGTGGGTAAAGATCAGGGATCACTAACAAAATTCTGGTATGGTTTCCAGTTTTAAGATTCAATTTTAACATCTTGGTGCCTTAGTACGTAATAGATCAACTCATGGTTACTAGTTATCTAAACAATCCGAACATCTATACGAAAAAGAGAACACAAGAGTTAGAGGTGGTTTTTTGTTGATCATGATTTCAGAATGTGCTGATTGTTGGTGAGGTAAAATGTAAAGAAACAGCAGAGCCTCAATAACATATGAAGACAAAACCGTTACTAATGTAATATGGCAATGTACATCTCCATAACTTTTTTAAATACATTTGTGTTTTTCTTCTTTTTGGAGATATATCCACCAATATTTTACAACTTTATCAAAAATAATGACTTCAATATTTGTTTGACTGATATTTAATACCTAACACTTCTGGAGAAGGAAACAATTGTATTTTGAAAATATTACCAAATTTAAAATCTTTCTCAGAGTTGAAAGCCAACAAAAAATGAAAGATGGGTCAAATCTTGAATATTGATTAAAGAAAAATTGGAAAGTAAAGAGTTACTTAAGAAGTTCTCATCTTAAATCTAACAAAAATTTCAAATGTTTCTATAAGATGGGTGGAATTAGTAAAAATTGTAATCATATGGAGTTCACACTTTCAAATTTTTCCTTTTGTAAAAAAAAAGTTAACCAATTCTAAAAAATGAAAAGAAAACAAGACCAATTAAACAATTTTGAAATAGAACCTGAAGAGAGAGACCAATCCATGAACACTTTCTTAATTCTGTTGAAATAAAAACAAAAAACCTGAGTACACAGTCAGTCAATACATTCTAAAATCATGATCAACAAAACCATTAAACAAAATAGTAAGGGTGTCAACAAAGCTATCAAATTTACACAAACAAACTAAACTTAACAAACCATGATCAAAGTCATTGCCTGTCAATCTTAATACTTAGTATTCTTATCAATTTAGCACCACACTAGAAAGAAATGGTAGGTAAAAAAATGCTTCTCAACACCAAACACAGTAAAAATGGATGGAGTTTTAGTAGACAATTCACTAGTGAGAACAATACACTATTGACAAATTTCATCCATTGGAAAGCTAACTTTGCGTGTGTGATGTTTGAATCAAAAACTCCAAGTCAGTATACCTCTAATTTTCAATAGCAAAAGAAAAAATATCAATGGGTGGGTAACCTCTACATTTGCTTTAAATCAATCCATCAGTAACAAAAATCAAAGCATCAACAAAAACAATACCCATATTATGGAAACCTAATTTTAAGGGAGATAAATCCACATGAGACAGACCATATTTTGACTTGCTGGAGAATAAAGAAATAGAGAAAAAATACATACCTTTAACCTGAGAACGAAGGTGGAAGAGGAATAGAGAGCCGAAGAGAAATGCTTAGTCAGAGAATGAAGATGTAGCTGAAGAAGAGAGAAGAGGAACAAAGTTGTACGATGAAATTAGAGAGAAGATGAAGACGAAGCCGAAGATGAAGCCAAAGAATGCAGAATGCCTGGTCGGGGAGAAGACGAAGTCGGAGCTGAACGAAATGGAGAACACTGTCGGGAGAAAGGAGAAAATGAGCAGAGATGAAGAAGAAAAGAGGAAAAGTAAATTAATTTGGGGATATGGAAAAGAGGAAATTAAAAGTAAAGAAAAGTAAAAAAAAGTAAAGATAAATTTTTTTAGACAAAGGGGAATTTTTTTTTTTACATTTTTAAAATGTCAAGTACATAAAACTACACTTGACGCTTTTAACATGTCAAGTATTGAATTTTTTTAAAAAAAATTATGCATTTTTCCACTTTTTGTTGTTCTTGACGTTTTATCATTTTACTTGATAGTTTTTATTAAAACTATCAAGTATATAAAAAATGTAGGCGTCAAGTAATGTTGCTTTTGTAGTAGTGTTAAGAATAAGAATCATTGAAGCCAACCATCTAAGAGTGAGACTGATTTATGGTTTTCTTTCATTTACGTATTATTTGATAACTATTGTATTTTTGGTTTATTATTTTTCGTTTTAAAAAAAAATTAAAAAAAAATCTTTAATAATCATTTTAGTTCTCTTTGTTCTTTAAAGTATTACCTAAAAAGATGTAAAAAGTCGTTTTCCAGAATTTTTATATTACAGACAACTTTAAAATTTTAATTTAGTAATAAAGCCCAAAATGTTTGCAGATTATGCACCACGTGCAACAAAATGATTTAAATTTAGTCAAACAAGTTATTAAGAATTCAAGATTGGAAAAATCAATGGAACTCAAACTCTTTATAAGACAGATGTGCTACTTCTCTCGTATCCAATTGGTGTTGAGATTAAACTTATATTATCTCTTCATAAGATAAATATACTACTCTCATTTGCAATTGATTTTGAGATGAAACTTCGTACTATCAAATACAAGACTTACATCAATGTAGGAGGTCTATCTTTGATAAATTTTGTTATATTTAATATTTGTTATAAATGTTGTTATACATTTGATTATTATCACTAAAAGTGCTACCCCAAATGCAATTAAGGTCATTTTAAAATATATTAAAATGAACCAAAATATAGAAAAATATATATCACAGCCTATCTACGATGGACTGGTATAGACTACTACTCTCTATGTGTATCTATATCATTGTAGACATAAATAGTAATATATCTTTGTGTATCATAGATAGATTAAAATATTTTGTTATATTTGTAAAAAAATTTTTAATGATTTGTCTTTTAAAATATTCGTTCAATTATCTATATTATATTTATTGTCAATTCCATAAGTAACAAAAATAAAAAATATTTGTTTGCTTTTAAGAAACGAAACTAGAAGCAAAGAAACTTTGAGTTCTTTTGTTGAAAATGTTTCTAAAAAAAACATTTACCAAACATATAGGAAACTAGAAACAGAAAAAAAGAAATGAAACTTTAGCAAACAATCCTGATACTTTATCTTAAGATGCCTTTTCTTCATCTCGATCTCGTCCTACGAAAACCCGAAAAAACATGAATCGCCTTGCTAAAACTTGTTAGATGAGGGTTTGATTTACAATCAAAATGTTATTTGAAATGAATATTTTGCATACATATTTTGAAGCAATTTTTACAAACAAATCCTTGGTTTTGAATAGAATCTACAATTCACATACAGCAAGCTGATGAAGCCATTGGAGATCATTTGTCTTCTTTCGCCTTTCAAAGCTCTAGCACAACAACTGTTCATTCATAGCAGAGAAGGAAAGTCAAGTCAGTTCCTCATCTCATTTTTATTCTATAATAATTTTTTATAAGTGATCAGTTTGATGAAAATGGGGATTACAATCTTACATTCAGAATCTGTAGTGATCCAGCTTCCTCTTCTTGGATAATATTGATTGATTTCATGAATGGCAGTGGAATTCAGAGTAATGGAACAGTTCTTGAAGGGAGACACCGCCGACATCGATGAGTAAGCTGAGGAAATGGAGGAGCAGCTTTCAGCTTCCCATCTAAAACTGATCTTTGGGGAGTCGTTACTCTCTTGATCATCGTTCAAGCCTGCTTTAAGAGTTGCTCGGTTTCGTAACTGTGAAACCTGAAAAGAAGTTGCACAATTTTAAGTCATTATTATTATGTGTTCCTTCAATATTGTATCATTCATACATAAATATTTTAGGCTTTGTTTGGAATAACATTTCAGATCAAAATGTTTAGAGCTAAACAATTAAAAACTAAAAAGTTATTCTATATCGACCCCTAAAATCGGTTACTCTTAGAGAATACAATATTAAATTTGTCTTTTCTCATTAGCTTAAGCTTTTGGCTCCACTCGTGATTTAAGTGTTGCCTGAGAAGCTAGTCAAAGAGGTCCTATGTTCAAGTCCTGTATTGTTATTTCTAGTTAACATTGATTTTCATTTTTTAGATGTTTAGCATATTTCAATCTTCCAAATAAGAAAGAGTGTTAAATGATATGGTATAAAATCTGTTTTTATCTGTCAACTGAAGTTTTTTAGACATTCGGTGATTTAAGAGTTAGCTATTCATTAGTAAGGATATATATTGGTAGCTATAATGGTGATACTAATACCAATGACTTGATTCAACATGGATACAGATCAGAGTCACCATTCAATATGTATTTGGTAATGTAAGAAAAAACCAATGTAAAATAAAATCTACTTGAACCTAAGAGTTTCTTTTGGATTTAAAGTTTAATATCATATCAGAACAAGAAGTCCTAATTCGACTGATATTGATGCAATTCATGTTTGGGTTCCACAAGTCAAGTTAATTCTAAAGCCCATACTTAAAGATGGTATTAAGAGTATATGTACTTAATCTCTTAAGCTTAAACTATTGAGTTATGTGATGGTTTAAGTAGTAAGTGATGGAAATCGAATATTGTTGATTACTTATAAAAATAAAGGATTTCCAAATATCCAACAAACAAGAGGAAAAGTTATTAAGAAGTTAAGAAAATCACCTTGCCAGTGATGAACTTCCCTCCTTTTTCTGATCTTGAAGCCATAGCCCATCTCAAAAGCTCCTTCATTCTTGATTTGGCTTTGGTTTTATTCTCCCCATTGGCCAAAACTTTCTTCTCACTCTTATTGCTACATTGCTCTGCTAAAGTTGCGTCAGTTATAGGCAAGACTTTGGTGCCTGCATGAACAGAATCTGCCTTTTGACCAATCTCTATAATTCCTCTAGCAATATCTTCCTTTTTCATCTTTTGAATCCAATATTGTTGCATATTATCAAAGCCTTGTGTTCTTGGTCTTTTTATATTAATGGTACTATAAAAACAAGACTTTGAAATATCCTTTCTGCACAACAAAGCAAATGATTTCAACTTCTTTAGATCAAATTTTCTCCCTTCAAATCCCTTTGATCTTTGAGAATTCCCACAAGAACTAGACACCACTATCTCCTTTGTTCTACCAGTTCCTTTATCTGTCAAAGAAAAAAAAAGAGTTTCATAACACTTCAAACAAATCATTGCCACTTTAACATTTTATCAAACCGGTACTGTGCATTTTTCTCTTACCACAACTTGTCCCCTTCTTAGTAGATTGTGTCCTTTCTCTTTGTTTTTCATTTGTTTCCTTGAAAACCCATTGCAAAACTTGCTACAATTCATCAAAACAACAGATACCCATTAAGCTTTAACAGAGAAGAAAAACACATTTCTTTAGGGAACTTTTCACAAAGCAAGAAGTTTTTCTGAAAAAAAAAAAGCCTTACCTGCATGACTGTGAGTGATGAAGTGAGGTTTTCTTTAAAAAGGGTTATGCACATGTCAAAGAAAAATGACAAAATTTGAGTCAAAATGGAAGAGATCTGTTCTGTGCTGTCTCTTTGCTGAAGATTCCCTGTCTTCACTGTGGAAAAGGCTGAAGGGAAAAATGAGAATGAGAATCTAAGGAAAATGGTGAAGACAACCAAGCAATAAGTACAAGAAAGAGTTGGCATGTGAATGTGAGTGATTTATAAAGAAATGTTGTAAAGGGACTTAGGATTATGATTTAATTATGAGATGCTAAAAGATTGTTACCATGTGGTTGGAGTTGAGGTAATTTGGAAAGTTAATTAATCAAAGACATTTGTGTTCAATACGCCAATTTGTATTATTAGATGCCAACAACTTTACTTAAGTGATATATAGATATACTTAAGATCAAGAAGTTCGTAGTTCAAACTTTTACCCACAATTTATACTTAAGAAAATAGAAAAAGAAAAAGAGATAATCTTAGATGATGTGGCACTTGTTTTAATCATACACTTGGATGGATATGGATTATTGATTTAGATTGGTCCCAATTACATGGGCCTATGGCTTTAAGTTGAGACTATGATTCATATCTTTGGGAAAGAGTGATTACGATTTTTTTGCATTGGAGTTGGTTTACTGAAGAAGAAATATGTTGTAGATATGATCATTTATTGATGGGCGGAGAAGAGAATGTCCTAGAAGGTGTTTTTCCGAAACATAGTTTAGATGATAGAATTTGAATGTTTGCTTGTTTGATTCATTATGGACCATATTTTTTTTATGGGAATGATAATAATTTAAAGTTCAAAATAATATTTTGATAATGTAATTTGAATTTCGTTCTGTTTTGGTTTCTTTAATTTCGTTTAATCTTTGAATTAGTCCATTAAATTAGTTTATTGTTGTTTTTTTAAATGGTAAAAAATATAATCACGTATCATCTCTTATTATGATAATTATAATGGGTGGTAATTTTAAAAATAATAATCAAATATATAACATTTTTTTTAAAATTGCAAATATAGCAAAATCTATCAATGATAGATTTCTATCGTTGATACACTCATATGGTCTATTAGTCAATATTAGTCTATCAATGATAGACTTCTATCATTTATAACTGATAGACTTTGATAGATTTTTGCTATATATGCAAAAATTTCTAATTATTGTTATATACTTAATTATTTTGAATCTAATTGCTATGTTTAAAATTATTCATAAAAATTATTGTTATTATTTAACAAATTTGTATAAAAAAATAATTTTAAATAACTAAATTTAAAATGTATGAAAATACTTACATAAAATTTAAGATTTATTAAAAGTATGACAATTGAAATTTAAATTTTAAAATACATCGACTAGAATAGAGTGAAACCTTGAGTGCAAAGACAAAAAAAAAAAAACACATATTTTGTGGTGTCGAGATTTTTTCGAAAAGATTCATTTGTTTGATATTGTTTAGGCTAAATTATGGAAAGACCTATAACCTATGTACTTTGTATGAAAAATAACTTTAAAAAGTTTAAATATTATCCTCAAACTTTAAAGAAAAAAAAAAAGAAAAAACATTCAAAACTACCTTATCCTTAATTTTGGATCCAAACCATTAGAACATTGCAACAAAATATACATTTGAAATATGAACTTTCAAATATTTCAATAATACCCCTAAGTTTTTTAAAAGTAAAAAAAAAATTATCTTTAGTGCAGGATAGAAAACAGTTAATACCCTATGTAAACTTTTAAAAGTTGGATCGGTACTTTTAACCATTGAAATGGAAGTTTAAAATGCTCCTATCATCACTAAAGTGATCAATTTATAGGTGTTTTAAAAAATATAACAAAAAGGCAAAATACTAAACAATAATTTTAAAAATGAAAAAAGCTCAAAGGCCCATAATAGAAAATACTAAAAATGTATGTGATTAATTGACATCCAGCACGCGTAATATATTTGGTAAATGATTGTTTAGATTTGACTATACTTTCCTCCACGATCGTTTAGATTTGAGTTTAGATTTGGCTACCCAAATCTAAATAATTTTTTTTAAAGATTCTTTTGGGTTTAGATTTGGGTACATGATCATTTGATTTAATTGTTTAAATTTGGATAGCCAAATCTAAACGATTTTTTTTCAAGATTTTTTGGTATGAGATTGTTTAAATTTGGTACACGATCGCTTAGATTTGATTCTTTAAATTTGGTTACAACATTTGATCATTTAAATTTGGATAGCCAAATCTCAATGATTTTTTTTCAAGAATTTTTGGTACACCGTTTAGATTTGGTACACTATCATTTATATTTGGAACACAATCATTTAGATTTGATCATTTAAATTTGATAGCCAAATCTAAACTATTTTTTAAAAGATTTTTTGGTACACGATGATTTAGATTTGGCTATTTTTTTTTGTATATGATCGTTTAGATTTGAAAATCCAATATCAAACGATTTTTTTTCACGATTTTTTATATATTTTTTCTTAAACAACCAAATAACAGTTTAAGAAAAAAGAAAAGAAAAATTTCAGAAGAAAGAAGATGAAAAGAAAGGACAAACAAAAATTAAAGAAGAATAGAAAAAAAATGATGGAAAGAAAAAAATCTCAGAAGAGAAAGAAAGATAAAAAAATCGCAAAAGGGGAAGAGAAGAAAGACGATGGACAAACCTGAAATATTTAAATAAAATGGTAAGTTTCATGCGTTTTTTCATTTTGTTACACGGATTGTAAATATTTTATCGGTTCGTTATATTTATAAAAATTAATCACCAATTTTTAAATAGCTTATTAGATGTCATCATTTTTTCGTATAAATACTCTCTTTTTTTTTTTAATTCTAAAATCAATTTTTCTGACAACCAAATATAAACCAAAATTCTAAGTTAAAAGCATAAAATTTCACAATATCTCATGGTATGTCAAAATCAACACCTCCTCTTAAATGTTAGTAAAACGATGTATTTATAATCTATATCTATCTACACTATATTAAAAGAGGGAAACGTAGGAATTTTTAATTTTCTTGTTATCCCTACAATTTTTGTAAGTAACTACTTTCCTCTTTCACCTTTAGGGCACAACTTTTCTATTGATGTCTACTGAGCAATGTTAGAATAGTAAATATGCAATCTTATGTTGATGGGATACAATTCATTGGGTGCAAGTGGTTACTCATTAGGTCTTTCAATCTTTGGAACATAACTCTTCAAATTTAAGTATTTATTGATCGTTTTTGTGTAGGATGTTACACATCAAATGAATGTATGTATGGATGTGATCTATATCAAAGGCGACCTATCGAGTCTAAGTGTTTGTTGCGATATGCTATAATAATAGAGATTGTCTTTTATATCTTTAGTCTACAAAATAGATTTATTATATGTGAAAGTTAAAAGTCGAATAATTAAGTACATCTATGTCAAATAATAATATTTGGACGTGGTTGGTGCATTGGGAATATTTGCTTCTATTACTAATTTTAGAGTTTTTTTATTCTTAGAAAAAGGTTTTGTAATACATATATATTTATAAATTAAAGTATAGAATAGTAGAAGTTATTTCAGTATAATTTATACGCATGATTTATAATTAAT
The DNA here is from genome assembly GCA_025688845.1 of Cucumis hystrix. Taxonomy (NCBI): domain Eukaryota; kingdom Viridiplantae; phylum Streptophyta; class Magnoliopsida; order Cucurbitales; family Cucurbitaceae; genus Cucumis; species Cucumis hystrix. The sequence continues at coordinate 11,449,766 of CM046886.1, forward strand.
AAATATAAATAAATTTTCAACATTTACGCTAAACCTTTAACACGTAAAAAATAAAATTATAAATCACACAATTCTTAAACATGTGCAATGCACGTGATTCATTATTAGTATCTATTATAAATGTGTGGCAATGTAGGAGAATCTTTTATCTTCTATCTTGCCCCAACCTTTTTTACTAAAATCCTATTTTGCCCTTCTAGTTGGAACATGATTCTTGGAGTCTATTTGTCCATTAAGAGTCTAATAGGTGCAGTTGGTATTTGAAAAATTGAAATAGTTGTAAATTTCCTTTATCTGTTACTTTATTTAACAACTATAAGAATAGCTAGAGGAATAGTGAATATCATAGAAAGCATTGTTAACTCAGTTCCATGAAACCCACCTATGTTTGGAATAGCTTTTTAGTTTAGATAAGCAAATATTATTTAAGATTCAAATGAGTAAATAACTTTCAATCTACTACTCTTTATAGTTATTAACAGTAACTAAGAATAATTAAACTTCCTATGAAATTTATTTGAATCTAATGAAGATAAACAATCTCCCCCTAAAATAGATAACCCTAAATCAATTGACTTAATCTTCTTTATATCTCTTATCAATAATACACTGGAACCAATAATGAAGATATCAAGCAATCTTCCTGAAGAAATATCTAACAAGGTAATACGTTACCTTTATAAAGATTCTTCACAAGACATGGAGCTTTCGAAATCTCAACAAAAAGAATACCTTGAATGGCAAAGACATCCTTTTATAATGGGGAGAAAGATAAAAACGAATGATGCATTGAAAACCGGCTGAGCTTGTAAAGAGATGATCGGTAGATTTAAAATTACTTCTTCAAGATGCACATAACAAATCTTTTTAAAAGATAAAAGATGTTTAAAAAATATCTCTAAAGATAAGGAAGATCTTTTATCTTTCTTTAAATAAAAAAAAAAACTATTTTACTATTTGTAAAACATGTAACAGTATTATATTTAATTACAATTGATATGGACAAGATACAACTCTTCAAGATGAGACATAATTATCCGAATGTATGTGTTTGTTGAGTTCAACGAACACAAGTGATATTAATAGGTTGTGACTATTCAAATAAAGCTGGTTATTGCATGTTGAACTATTATATTGTTTCGTTTACACGAGTCGATGTATGTATAATAAAAAATATATGTGTTATTTATATTCCATAAATGCATGATAGAGAAAGAAAATACTTATATATGTCATATCGTATATTTGTATTTGATTTTTTTGTTAGAATTGTTAAATACTACTTTAAGACATTCAATTTAAACTTTAACATTTTCACTTGTAACACATGTCTTCATTAGGAGTACAGTCAAATAATACAAAAAGGACTCAGAAAAGAATATCATCTATGATCAAGGTGAATCTTCATAACCATTAACAATAAATAAATAAATAAATAAATAAATAAATAAATATATATATTTATAGTAATTTGAATCACAAAAAGGATCAATAAAGATTTCATCACTGCAAATTTGATAATATATATGTTTTTTTCTTCTCTCCTACTAATTATCCTCAAGGTTATGATCCAAAACTCAACGTGACTCTAAATTCTCAATGTGTTTCTCTTTCGGTGTATTAATGTGACGATCCAGACTTTTCGGATTGACCGTCTAAGTCGTCAATTTGACACAAAACCGTTTGTTGACAAAAGACATAGGAAGATTCAGTTGAAACCGTAAGAAAACGAAGGAAAATTTAATCGGGCCCTATTTCCAAAATACAAAATTTCAAAGGCTGTTTACAAAAAATTTAACTATTTGTAGACTTAGTTAAATCAAAATATTTTCAAACCGTCAACGGAAGCAGTTTAAAGACAGTCCCCTATGGCAATTCACGAGTCCTTCTTGTCCCTCGTCGGTCTGCCCCTCGTGTTACC
>CM046886.1:11469503-11512335 GCA_025688845.1 Cucumis hystrix
CCAACAAACAGGGGTCCTACAACATTTACCATACAAAGCTTCAAACGGTGCCATGCCGATGGTAGCCTAAAAACTGTTATTATAAGCAAACTCCATCAAATGCAAGTGAGAGTCCCAACTACCTGGAAACTCTAGAACACAGGCTTGTAGCATATCCTCTAAAATCTGGTTCAAACGTTCAGTTTGACCACCAGTCTGTGGATGAAAAGCCGTACTGAAATCTAACCTCGTGCCCATGGCAGTCTGAAGTCCCTTCCAAAACTTGGAAGTAAATCGTGCATCTCTGTCAGAAACAATAGACACAGGCACTCCATGCAATTTTACAATCTCTGTTGAATATAACTGTGCCCACTTACTAGCAGTATAAGTGGATTTTCATGGAACAAAATGTGCCGACTTCGTAAGTCTGTCTACAACAACCCAAATCACTGTGTAACCCTTCAGGGTCTTAGGCAGTCCTGTAATAAAGTCCATCGACACATTCTCCCACTTCCACTCTGGCACACTCAACGGCTGCAACAAACCCGCTGGTTTCTGCCTAGGTGCCTTAACCTGTTGGCACACTAAACACTTACTAACAAACTCGGCCACTTCCCTCTTCATATTACGCCACCAATACACTCGTTTCAAATCCTGATACATTTTCGTACTACCAGGATGCATGGAAAATGGAGAACTATGGGCCTCATTCAGTAAATCGGTCTTGACTGCAGTGTCTGCTGGCACACACAGACGTCTCTCAAACAACAGTCCAGCATCAGAGGATATGGAGAACTCATCAGTCTGTCCTGTCCCTACGAGGCGACGTCTCTCCTCCAAATAAGGATCACTACTCTGAGCATCAATAATCTTCTGCCTCAGAGTTGGTTGCACTGTTAACTGAGCTAACTGTGAGGCAACTGCCCCCACAGATACTGCAATCTCAGCTCTCTCAAGGTCTCGATGTATCGGTACCTGACTGGTAATAAGCGCTGCTGAATGTGATACTTTCCTACTAAGAGCATCAGCTACCACATTCGCATTACCTGGATGGTATAATATCTCACAGTCATAATCTTTTACTAACTCAAGCCACCTTCGCTGTCTCATATTTAACTCCTTATGGGTGAAGAAGTATTTCAGGCTCTTATGGTCAGTAAAGATTTGTATCTTTTCACCGTACAAATAATGTCTCCAGATTTTCAGTGCAAACACTACTGCTGCCAACTCTAAATCATGTGTAGGGTAGTTCTGCTCATGACTCTTCAACTGACGAGAGGCATATGCAACCACCTTACCTTGCTGCATTAAAACACATCCCAATCCTTTCTTAGAAGCATCACTGTAAATTACAAAATTCCCAGATCCATCCGGTACTGTAAGGACCGGTGCAGTAACCAATCTCTGCTTAAGGTTCTGAAAACTATCCTCACAAGCTGAGCTCCAAACAAAAGGAGTCCCCTTCCTGGTCAACTGGGTCAAGGGAGTAGCTATACGAGAAAAATCTGCTACGAACCTTCTGTAATAACCTGCTAAGCCCAGAAAACTACGAATCTCCCTGACAGTAGAGGGTCGAGACCAACTAGTAACAGCCTCAATCTTTGCAGGATCCACAGAAACTCCCTCACTAGAAACCACATGACCAAGGAAAGCCACCTGCTTCAACCAGAATTCACACTTTGAGAACTTAGCATAAAGTTTATTCGCTCGAAGAGTCTCTAAAACTTTATGCAAATGTTCCTCATGTTCAGCCTCGGTCTTGGAATAAACCAAAATGTCATCAATGAAGACTATTACAAAAGTGTCTAAGAAATCCTTAAACACCCTGTTCATCAGATCCATAAATACAGCAGGTGCATTTGTCAATCCAAAAGACATTACAATGAATTCATAATGTCCATACCGTGAACGAAAAGCAGTCGTAGGAATATCCCCGTCTTTAATCCTCAACTGATGGTAACCCGAGCGTAAATCAATCTTAGAGAATACAGTAGCTCCTTGCAACTGATCAAACAAATCATCGATTCTGGGCAGTGGATACCTATTCTTGACTGTCACCTTATTAAGTTCTCTGTAATCTATACAAAGACGCATCGACCCATCCTTCTTCTTCACAAACAGTACTGGTGCACCCCAAGGCGATACGCTAGGTCGAATAAAACCATTGTCAAGCAATTCCTGTAACTGTACCTTCAATTCTTTCAACTCAGCAGGAGCCATCCTGTAAGGGGCTCTAGAGATAGGAGCGGTACCTGGCTCCAACTCAATAGCAAAGTCAATCTCTCTGTGAGGCGGAAGTCCTGGAAGCTCTTCTGGAAATACATCAGGATATTCTCTTATCACAGGTTCTGAGGTCAAAGAAATCTCAACTTCTCTAGTATCCACCACACTGGCCAAGATACTCCAGGTACCCTGGTTGAGCAACTTACTGGCCTTCATAGCCGAAATTACCTTAGGTAGGACCACGGTCCCTACCCCTTTAAACTTAAAAATAGGCTCGGTAGGAGGTCTAAACACTACCTCCTTACGAGAACAATCAATACTGGCATGATTGGCAGCCAACCAATCCATGCCTAAAATTACGTCGAAATCATGCATATTCAATACTAACAAGGTTACACCCAACATACGACCAGCTAACTCAATTTGGCATGCTTTAATCTTTTCCTTTGACAACATAATTTCCCCAGATGGTGTAGACACTGATAAAACATAATCTAGGGGCTCCACTTCTAAACATGCATGAGTTACAAATATCGACGATATAAAAGAGTGAGAGGAACCAGAGTCGAACAAAGTTAAGGCAAAATGCCCCAACACTGGTAGCGTACCTGTAACAACTGTGCCAGCCCTTTCAGCCTCGGACCTGTTAGTAGCAAAAACTCTGCCCTGTTGTGGCGCTCTCGCTCCTTGACTGCTCTGCCCAAACTCCGTAGGCTTCAAAGGACAACGATCAGCCGTATCCCCCTCTTGCCTACACTTGAAGCAAATCCTTGTCCCAAATAAACAGCGACCCAGGTGGCGCTTCCCACAAGTATTGCACGACGGTTTCTCTCTGGCAGTTTCACCTGCCCCAAAGAGACTCTGCTGGAAACGGCGGAAATTACCACCTGACCTCATGTTCCTCTGAGGAACTTCCACGAACTTCTGCTCCGCCTTTCTCTTCTGACTAGATGAGGTTCCCTTGTCAACACTCCTTGGCTGAACCTCGTCCTTCCCAATACTCACATCCACTGCCAGACGCAGTGCCTCAGCCTGAGTGGAGGGCTTTAGTGCTCGCACAAAGCCTCTGATCTCATCTCTCAATCCTCTAACAAACCTCTCAGCTCTGGCCTGCTCATTACCAACAAGCTCAGGGGCNATTCACACCACCAGCTAACTCAATTTGGCATGCTTTAATCTTTTCCTTTGACAACATAATTTCCCCAGATGGTGTAGACACCGATAAAACATAATCTAGGGGCTCCACTTCTAAGCATGCATGAGTTACAAATATCGATGATAATAAAGAGTGAGAGGAACCAGAGTCGAACAAAGTTAAGGCAAAATGCCCCAACACTGGTAGCGTACCTGTAACAACTGTGCCAGCCCTTTCAGCCTCGGACCTGTTAGTAGCAAAAACTCTGCTCTGTTGTGGCGCTCTCGCTCCTTGACTGCTCTGCCCAAACTCCGTAGGCTTCAAAGGACAACGATCAGCCGTATCCCCCTCTTGCCTACACTTGAAGCAAATCCTTGTCCCAAATAAACAGCGACCCAGGTGGCGCTTCCCACAAGTATTGCACGACGGTTTCTCTCTGGCAGTTTCACCTGCCCCAAAGAGACTCTGCTGGAAACGGTGGAAATTACCACCTGACCTCATGTTCCTCTGAGGAACTTCCACGAACTTCTGCTCCGCCTTTTCTCTTCTGACTAGATGAGGTTCCCTTGTCAACACTCCTTGGCTGAACCTCGTCCTTCCCAATACTCACATCCACTGCCAGACGCAGTGCCTCAGCCTGAGTGGAGGGCTTTAGTGCTCGCACAAAGCCTCTGATCTCATCTCTCAATCCTCTAACAAACCTCTCAGCTCTGGCCTGCTCATTACCAACAAGCTCAGGGGCGAAGCGAGACAACATGTCGAACTCCTGATCGTACTCCTCAACCGTCATGTGTCCTTGCTTCAATTCCAAGAATTCCTGGCTTTTAGCATCTCTAAGGTTAGCCGAGAAAAACTTGGTATAGAAGCAATCTCTAAACTGGTCCCACGTGATCTGGTCCAACTGTCCACCCAACATACGCAGTGTGGACCTCCACCAGATAATACCTCTGTCTCTAAGAAGAAAGACAGCACACTGAACTTTGTGCTCTTCTGGGCATCTCATATAACTAAAAATGGTTTCCACAGAAGACAACCATAACTCCGCCTTGGTAGGATCTTCCAGTGATCCATCAAAAGTCTGAGGGTCATATTTCCTAAAGTCCCTCAAATGTTTCGCTTCTGCAGGAAGCTGATTCGGTAGCATCTGTGGCTGCTGCACGACCGGTCCCTGCACAGGGGGTCTACAAACGCAGGTGGAGCTACTGGTACTGAGGAACTTACTGGCGCAGACTGGTTCTGAGCCATAGCAGCAGCAATAAGCTCTGCGATTCTCTGCTCCAGGTGAGCAGACAAGGCTGCCAAATCCGTTTGAGTAACAGGTGCAGCAGGGACACGCGGGTCAGTTTGGCCTACAGCAGGCTGACTACGCCCTGCTCCTCTACCTCGGCCTCTAAAACCACCCCTACGTGTACCTCTCCTCGGCGGCATGGTTTCCTAACATCCACCAAAAATTTTCTTTTAGTCTTAAACATCAAAGCACCTCAGACAGTCTAGTTTAACTTAGGCAAGGTTATATTAATAATACCATACGTTTATAAAAACATGGACTTAAATCATAAGTCAGTCTACAGAACCTAAAACTTAGGCTCTGATACCAACTGTGACGACCCAGACTTTTCGGACTGACCGTCTAAGTCGTCAATTTGACACAAAACCGTTTGTTGACGAAAGACATAGTAACTTTAATTGAAACCATATGAATTCGAAGAAAACATTTAATCGGGCCATATTTCAAAATATGAAATTCTAAAGTACTGTTTACAAAACTTTAACTATTTGTAAATTCAATTCAACAAAACGTTTATAAAAAAAATCGTCAGCGGAAGCAGTTTAAAGGACAATCTTCTATGGCCATTCACGAGTCCTTCTTGTCCCTCGTCGGTCTGCCCCTCGAGTTACTTTTGCCTGAAAAGTTAAACATAAAAAAAAGGGTGAGTATTAATATACTCAGTAAGGGACCCACTACTGGTCCCGTTCGGGGAAAAATAAATTATTAGTATCCTATGGTGTACCCTGCACAGTCACAGTCTAGTGCTCCCGAAGAATGCACATATCAGTCTAGTGCTCCCGAAGGATGCACATATCAGTCTAGTGCTCCCGAAGGATGCACATATCAGTCTAGTGCTCCCGAAGGATGCACATATCAGTCTAGTGCTCCCGAAGGATGCACATATCAGTCTAGTGCTCCCGAAGGATGCACATATAGGGGGTGATCCCGAAGGACACCCGCAGGGTAACTATCCACTAGGAAAACTAATAATTTATCCCCTCAGTCCATTCTATACATCTTAACAGTCAATTTACAACTCAATCAAACGTCCTCATCACGTGAACTTTCCCCTTAACCTCAAACAACCATTTTTATTCCAATTTAACCCAAGGACAGTCGACACATATCGCTACATCAGTCAGCCACATAAATAGCCCAGCAATCACGACATACGTTAGACAACAAGTTCGCATCAATCCAAACATTTATATAAAATTGTATTCAGTCAACACAATATACATTAACCTTCAGTCCACATTCAAACATACACCTCATGATCGTTATTCCTCCTCAGTATATCAGTACAAATCATACAGCCAATACATCCAAATAATATTTATTGAGTCCAGTAGAAAGTCCCTTACCTCGGCGTTATTCTAACCCCTTGATTGAATCCCACGTTTGCCAACAACTCAAATTCACCAAACGAGCTCCAATTAACAATTGTTCGTTGTGAACCCAACGACTTCAAGCGTTACCCCCAACCTAAGATTGAACATCCAAGCAGTCAATTTAACAACATCTACAAATCGAATTTTCAATGTAAACTCGTAAATCCATCAATTTCATCCTTACCCAACAATTTACAACGACATAGCGGCCGCGGCACACAAGATTTGGGCAAACAACATTGTGCAAATCAATTTGGGCATGGGTCGGCTTCCAATCCGCGGCTGGAAGGAGACGCGCGGTGGCATAATGGAGGTAGATCGGCTCAGATCCGCGTTCGGCTTCGCAAGATGTGCACGCCGGCGGCCTTGCGGACGATACCAGCGACTGCGGGCGGACTGCTGCGCGCGGCGGGAAGGAGACAGAGACGATCGGCTTTGCGGACGGAGGCAGACGACGTGCGGCTGGGTTCGTCGGACGGTGATGCTTCGTCTGTCGGAAGGAAGAAGAGGAGCGGAAGGGCGCTCCGCGAACTACGGTCGGCGCGGATGGAGGAGTGGGACGCGATCGGCTTCGTCGGAACGGAAGGAGAAAAGGAAAGGACAACGTGGCTCGAGCTTCGCCGGACGGAAGGAGAAACGGAAAGGGAAGAAGAAGGGAGGGCAGATCTGGGCGGCGGCCGAACTTTGCGGCTGCGACGGACGACTGGGTTTCGCGGCGCGGACGAACGGTTGCGGCGTCGTCTTCCGCAGCTCTGAACGGCGCGACGGGGGGGGGTTCTTCAGTGGAGGTTGGCGGCGGCCGGCTGGGCAGCTAGGGCTGGAGAAGGGAAGAAGAAAAAGAAGAAAAATGGAGGGGGGGTGGTCACGCGGGGAAGGAGAGAAAGAGGGGGGGGGGGCGGCTGCCCCTTTTCCTTTTTCTCTATTTTATTTTATTTTTATTTTATTTTATATAATAATAATAATAATAATAATGATATAATAATAATATAATAATAATAATATTTAAATAATAAAGTATTATTATTATTATTTTTTTGTTTTATTTTTTTATTTTTATTAATGGCGTTACACAAAATTACAAACATAAATGTTTCAAATATTGAAATTTGAAAGTCCATCAAAACATAAAAGTTTCAAAGTCTACCTAACATAAATAAAAGTCCTACAGTCATACAAACTTCGTCAAAACAACTTGTCCTTCACGTTTTGATTATGTCACATTCTCCTTCTCGTTTCTCTCCTTGATTTTTGCCTCTATACCCTCTTTGAAATCTAAAAAAAAATCTTATTAATAACATAGTAATAACATAATCAATATCGAACCTTCTTCAACCGTTGCAATGTCCTCCAAATATTTTTTAAGAACAACATATTCAATATTAATTGCTTTTGAATGTAGCCAATTTTGTGCACATACGAGTACCTCAATTGTGGTTGGAGCTAACGTAGCTAACGTAGAACGAAACGGATCAATCACTCTGCCACTAGTACTAAATGCAGTCTCAGAAGCAACTGTGGATATCAGAATTGCTAAAATATCTCTGCGATTTGACTAAGAACCTTATATCTTGAAGAATTTCCTTTCCACCACTCTAAGATATCAAAGTTCTCCTCACGTGCAATAAGATGCTCCAATAAGTAAATATCAACTTCTATATCCACACTTAGGACATCCTCTTCATCCATATCTTCAAAATGGATACGAAAAACGTCTGAAGTGGAAGAAGAAGATCTAGATGTACTAGAAGTAGTTCTAGATGTAGTGGAAAAGCTATACTACTATTACTAGTACTACAATCTTGACACAATTGAAGTTAAGAATATTCACTAAACAATCTTCTCAAAACAGATTTCACCTTATTCCCCACTTCTTTTGCTGTATCCATGTCAAATAATTGAGTCAAAGAATACATGAGAGATTTCATCTTGTAATAACGTGGATCCAAAACAAAAGCAACATACAAAAAGAAATATTTTTTTGCGGTCTTCCCCCAATACTTCGTACTTCTCTTGCATTTTCAAAGCCATGTCATGCAATAACTTATTATCAGGACCACCTACACTTGCATATTTTTTTATGCAATTCTGAACAATAGTAATCTCATGGAAAACAGAGTTGGAGGTAAGATAAAGAGACCCTGAAAGCCTAATAGTTACTTTATAAAAAACAGACAAAAATTTGGTAAATGTTCTTGCAATTTCTCAATCTCTAGAAGTTGGTTTACACTCGTCATTCATGTAGACTGTATCATAGTTTTCTAACCTCTCAAATACCTTTTCAAACTTTTCATATACATCAAGCATGAAGTATGTAGAATTTCATCTAGTTTGACCATCAATGCACAACATACTCTTGCAAGATATGTTCTTCTCCTCAATGCACTTCTTAAATTTAGCAAGTCTAGCAGGAGAAGATCTAACAAACCTAACGGCATTTCAAATTCGAATCAATGTATCATTCACATCTTTCAGACCATCACACATAATTAAATTCAATATATGTGCACAACAACTGACGTTCACGAAATCCCCATCCAACACAAATGCATGTTTGAAACGTTTCTTTAGATAAGCAGTAGTTGTATCATTTGATGAAGCATTATCAACGGTTATGGTCAAAACCCTATCAATACCCCACTGTTTCAAAAAAAATTCCACCTCTTTTCCTATTGTTTCCCCATTATGATTTTCAATCTGAGAGAAATTAATTATTCTCTTATGAAGTTTCCAATTTCTATCAACATAGTGTGCAGTCAAAACCATATCATTAACATTTTGAATTGATGTCCAAGTATCAGTCATAAGTGAGACTCTATATCCTTCATTCACAAAAATATCTCTCAATTGTTCTCCCAAGTTAGTATATTTTCCTAAAATATCTCTAGCAATTGTAGTTCGAGAAGGAATAACAAATTTTGGTTCTACTAACATCAAAGTCCCTTCCACAAACCTCCTAAATCCCTCATTCTCCACAAATATAAAGAACAACTCGTCAATTATGATCATCTCAGCAATTAGTCTTTCAGCATTCTCAATGGTAAATATCTTATAAGTAACATTTTTACCATCATTGTCTTTATTTTGAAATGCTAACTTTGTTTGAGTCGGATCTACTTTATTGTCTTTCAATTGAAAAGGATTCTTTTTACAGTAATGTTCAAGATGCATTCACATAGTTGAATTTACATTCCTTCTTGGATGGCATGCATACATCGCATCACAATAATTACATTTAGCATGTGGATCATCATCACTATATTCAGAGCATTTAGTAAAATGATCCCATACCATAGATGTATTTTTCCTCTTCTTTCGAGATGGTTGGAGTTCTGGTGGTGGCATGATAACCTCAACGACGTCTTTGCTACAATCGTTATTGCTATTGGTCAAACTTGTCGACATTCTACCTAGCACCTACAATAAGGATAAAAAGATGTCTTTAATTAGCATGAAAAAAAATAGACACATGAAATTAGTAAAATACAAATACTTTTTACTTAAGCAAGTAGCTAATCAGTATAATTAATTGAGTCCAACCATTCGATTTGAATACCTAGATGATAATGTGACATTTCAAGCAAACATTACATTGTATTGGGTGAGATATGAAACGTCAAGTGAAATATCTCGCCACATGAGTTTCTAATGCAAGCAAAGTTGAATATCTAATCATAAAAAGAGCTGCAAACTCCCATCATCATATTTGTTTAAGTGCCACATCGCTCTCTGCCATTCGATTTGAAAGGGTTTTTTAGTACCAATTCTAAAATTTTGAAAGGTAGAGAATGAATTTGGACCTTTGACAAAATTGAAAATAATGACTATCTCCATAGATTAAATGATATGTCGACTTGTTTACTTGAGTCCCATGAAGATGGAGAGTCAAAGACCATGAAGATGGAGACAGACTGACTAAGTAGAGAAGTTTCGACGATAACTTATCAACATGGAAGATATTAACGGTCGAAAAAAAAATACCAACCAAGCGTTTGCGTCGCCGGCCGGAGGGAGCGTATTCGTCGTCGAAGGGAGCGTTCGCGTTGAAAGAGCCCGGAGGTAGCGTTTGCGTTGTCGAAGCCGAAGGGAGAAGTTCACGTTGCGTTTCATCGTTCGCGTTGAAGGAGCCCGAAGGTAGCATTTGTGTTGCTAGAGTCGGAGGGAGAAGTTCGCGTAGCGTTTTGTCGTTTGTGTTTTTGCGATTGCCTTTTCAATTTTCATGTTGTCGTTTGGACGTCCGCCTTTGTCGTATCAACTTCCAAATTTTGACGTTTAGTATTAGTTGTTACACCTTACCCTAATTAAGTTATATTATATTATTATTTTTTAATTATTTATTTAAATATATATATATATATATATATATATATAATTTAATTTTTTAAAATAAAGCGGTTCGGTTCGGTTTGAGAATAAGTTCTTAACATCCTAAACTTAACCAAATTGAATTTTATGCGGTTTGTTTGAAATATAAACTGAATTGAACTGTAAGCATTTGGTTTCGGTTCGGTTTTCAAATTCATTTTGAACACCCTTAATAAAATTCTCACTTTTTAAAATATTCTAGATCTTAAATTTGTCAATATTCCCAAACTATCATACAATAACTTATTTCTTCTCCACTTTTTAATGTCCTAATCAATTATCTTTTATTTCTTCTCCCACTTTTTAAGGCCCTAGTAATTCTTTGTTATACGAGAAAACAATTTGTTCTTTATGTCTAAGGTATGTTTGGATTACCTCTTAAAGTGTTTAAATTTGAAAAAAAAAATTTTAAAAAAATTGAGGGTGTTTGGTAACTTTTCAAAATACATTTTTAAAAAATGAGATTGAAAAATAATCTATTTTAAAGAAAACACTCATAACCAAATTTTGAGAAAATTATGTATCTAGACCCTTATAAAAAAAAATCTAACCAAACAAGTAAATGTTTAAATTTTAAACTCATTTAAGAAAGTGTTTAAAAGAAAATGTATTCTTGGAAAACATTTTTTCCCAAAGATAATTCAAACACACTCTAATCTTGATTTTTATGATATCAATGGTACATTAATTGCAATTTAAAATATAATGGTTGTTGATCGAAGTAATTTAATTTCATTTATGATTTTTGTCTACTTTCTTCGATGTGTATTTTGAGTTGAATTTGATTTCAAATGATTTTGTTTTACTTTTTTACGTTGGTTTTGTTTTGGTTTTACTTTGTATCAGTTTTGTATATCTGTGTTGTGACGTACTTATATTATATGTATTAGCTAGTTGGTTGATATTCTTACTACGTAATTTTCATTTTTCAAACTTTATTAAGTATATGAATGATATAACTCAGTGTATCATTATCAAGTATATCAACAATATATTATTAAGTATATCAGCATATCAATAATAAGAATCATTATCAAGTATATCAATCAAGTTTACAAGTGTGTAATAATAGTGTTTAAGTAGAACTACAAGCATATCAAGTGTATTTAATCACTAAGTGTATCAGTAAAGAATACAAAGTGTATCTGCAGTACTTCAATTGTATCAAGCATATAACATGCATCAAGCGAATCAAATTTGTTGAGTGTATCCATGAAGCATAACGAGTTTATTAAAAGTGTATCAAACTTATTAGTGAAGCCTTTTATGTGTATCAAGACCCAAAAGGTATCAAGTGTATTAAGAAGAATTAAGTGTAACAAAGAGTATTAGGTGTATCCAATGGTATTGAGTGTATCAAAGAGTATTATGGTGCATCAAGTGTGTATCAAGGTCTAAAGGTTATCAAGAAGTGTTAAATGTATATCAAGGAGTATCAGGTGTATCAAAAGATATTGGGTGTACTAGGAGATATTTGGTGAATCAAGGGATATTAAGTGTATCAGATTTATCAAATATATATTAGTAATGAGAACATTTGTGACATTTTACATTTTGTATATGTGGGTTGGGCTTTGTTTTTGCCATTTTTGTAAACAATAAATTTGTGTACTATAGACTTAATTTTTATAACTTGTTTTGCCTTTTATGCAAGTAAACTTTAAAATTATAATTACAAAATTATAATTAAAAATAAGAGACAAAAGAATATATTATTTTATTCCAAAATTTAAAAAGGTTATGGAATTGTAATATGTGTACCAATAACTTTAGACTTGTTATATAAGTTGGTAAATGTACTTGTTTTAACTAGATGACGCATATGGTCCATAGAGTTTGAATATATTCAATGACATTATTCCATCGCTATCACATTATAGTTTGCGTTAAATGATCATATGTTTGAAAAAACAGCCAAATGCTCAACGAGACGATGACAAAAAAAAAAAAAAAAAAAACTAAAAGAGAAAAAAATCCAAATTAGTTTCAAGTTTAGATCCATGTTTGTGAGCTTCCAACACCTTTCCTTCTAAAATCTCATAATAAACCAAGTTAGCTTACGTGTCATCTTGTCCATTTTTCTAATTTCAGGTTGACGTGGCATTTGTCTAGTGGTTTGTCGACCATTTTAAGACAACAACTCCATTTCCTTTTCCTCCCATATTTCAACTTTCCTATTTATCTTCTTTTATCTACAAAATGTTTTTCTAAATTTTATTATATTCTTCGCTGCATAATTTTAGTTATACTCTTTTTTCTTGCTTGAGGTTTGATTTAGTCTAAAAACGACATGTATTCTATTTAAGATTAGATCTTCAAATACATTTACTTGCAGTCTATATATATTTTAAGGGTCCGTTTGGATTGAATTAAGAACAAAATGTTTTTCAATAATACATTTTTTTTAAACACTTTTTTGGAAATGAGTAAAATTTAAATACTTAATGTTTGGTTAGATTTTTTTATAAGCGTTTAGATGTGAATTTGGTTTTTAAAGATTTCTCCAAAATAGATTATTTTATAAACTAATTTTTTAAAAATGCATTATTTTAATTTGCCAAACACTACCATTTTTTTCAAAATAGTTTTTTGGCAAAAGTAAACACTTTCGAATCTCAACCAAACACACCCTAAAGTAAGTACAGTAAGTAAGAAACTTCCTTTAGTGATAGTTGACGGATTTTATAAACTAATGCAATGACCTATTTAAATAGGTTTAATTATGCTTAATTTTCATCCGTCAAAAACTAAAATATTTACGGCTCGTATAACAAAATAAAAAATCCGTGAAACTTGTAATTTCTTTTAAATATTTTAGGTTTGTCCTTGCCGCTTTTTGAATTTTGCGTGACTCTAATTTTATCCTTCTTCCTTTCCATCTTATTCACAACAGTGAGCGATGTTCTCCTTCTCTTCATTTTTTGCAATTTTTCTTTTGTATTTTTTTGAAATCATGATCATTGTTCTACAATTGTTATTATAGTTTCTCGCAGACTAACTAAAACTTTAAACCCCGGTTCCCGAGTCTTTACAAAATTTTCAATATTCTTTAAATTTCAATATTTCTAAGAAGCTTAAGGATATACCTTGATGAAAAATGGAATTTGTACCGAGATCTTAAGTACTTATGTCTGAATTAAAGAACCAGTAAAAATAAGTATAGTAATTTTGGGCTGAAAGGGAATTTTACTTCAACACTTAGTTAAAAGAGCACGTGGGTGATATTTTTCAAAATTCATAGAAAGTATGTAGTTGTAGAAATGCCTTGGTTGGAGTGTCATGAGAATTTAAGAAAAAGAAGAAGGGCTAGAAAAGGGCTAGAACACAAGAAGAATGGGTAAGGCATGAAAAGTCAAAGGAAAGGGGCTAGGGCAAAGACAAAAAGTGATGGGCAAGGCATGGAATGAAAGGATGTTTTGTTATTGTTAAGTAGGAGATGGAGAACATGTAAATAACCTAAGAAAAACATAGTTTAGACTAGGAAAGGGTGTCAAGACCTGGGCATGCATGCATAAAGTTGGTGATAGATGTCCTTTTCAAGCCATGCAACCTTTCTATAAATAGAGATGCTTTGAATGAGAAGAACATCACATCCACCCATGCCATTTCTTGATTCCACTTTCTAAACCTTGCAAATTGAGTCTGGTTTGAAGTCTTGGGCTATCAGACAAATTGGAGCAAAGAAGGTTCAAGTTTGAGTTGAGAAAAAGGAGGAAGGTCAAAATTTGGATCAATCTGGACAAGGTGCACTTCTGAAGGGCTATGGAGCATATTGTTTGGCATTTGGAGTTCAACATTTGAGGTAAGATACTTAAGTCAATTCTAAGCAATTTTGTAGAAGAAAGTTTTGTGATTCGAGTTCTAGATTTTCAGTTATTAAATTCCAAAGTCAAAGCATGTTTCTGGTCTAAAAACCCAGCTTCTGGGCATTTCACTGGGTGACTGAGCGTCAGGGTGGGGCTGCACAAGAAGGGCATGAGGGTGCCTTGTGGGGTGCAATGGGTGCACGATCATTTTAGGTCATTTTGGGCATTTTTGGGTGTTTTTGCCAATTTTTCTTGATGTTTTGGTATTTTCTTATTATTATGGATTAATTAGAATATAAATACCCTATTTTCAGAAAAAGTGATAATTGGTGAAATTTCTCAAGGTAAAGAAGAAATCATCAAGTAAGTGAGTAAAATTAATTTTAAAATGTTATTTGATACCATGATTTGAACCATACAAGTATTGGTTTGTGAATACTTTATTCTAAATGATTTCTAAGAAAATGTATAAGTTTGATTGCATTTAAAGGCTTTCTTAAATGTTTATGGTTTCCAAGCTAAGGTACAAGCTTGTTTAAATGTTTTCATGGAAATATGCTAGTACTATACAATTGTCTCTAAATGGGCACATCTGGTTCCCAATCTGATTATTGGTGTGAAGGCTTTGTTGCCTATGCGAAAAGGGTCAGTGATATCTAACATATATTATCAATACATAGTAAGAGACTGGTATAGTATGTTTAAATGTTATGAATGTTATGAATGTTTGAATCTTATGAAAAGCTTCTAAGGAATTATTGTACTATGTTTTAATGACTTCTATTTTTGCATTAAAAAGCATCGAGCATAATTATTTGGAAATCATGTTTCAAAAATATCACTCATTGGACATTTTAAGCTCATTCTTTCAAAATGTTTTCTGACTTTCAGGTAAGGATTATGTTGCTCTGAGCTGAGTTTATTGCTGCCATACCGACCAGTCTCTTAGAGGGAATACAAATTATTATAGTTAATATCGTGTAGAGGAAAAAATCAATAAGTTGTATAGAAATCTAGATGAGTCAAACCTTTATAAGTAACATTATGTATAATTTAATGTTGTAATGGGTTGGGTTACACTTGAATTTCCTTAATATTAAAATGAGATTTATGTTTCCGCTGCATTTTAAAAGATTAAAGGAGTAGGGACAGCAGGTACCATCAAGTTAAAAGATGGTATTGGTTGACTTCACGCCGTCTCATGGGTCAAGAGTAGGTGGTCCGAGTGGGAGTGTGACAGTTTGGTATCAGAGCAAGTTTGGTCTCAGGGGTATAAGAGGCTAAAGTTGTAAGTATGCTTTAAGACACTAGGATTCTAAAGTAAATCTAGAAGAGTAGTATTAAAATATATGTAGACCGATGGAGTAAGCAACCAGAGGAGACATGATCTCACCCAAAGCATTGTAAGTATATGTTATTTTTCAAAGGTAAAACACAATTCGTAGATGATGATTTGTGTCACTTGCAGGTAGCTTAGAACTTAACTAGTAATGGATTTAAGAGCCAAAATTTTAAACGGTGGTTAAAAGCACTAGGAGTTTTAGAGTTTAGTGGATCTATAAACTCTAAGAAGGCAGATAAATGGTTAAATTATTTGAATGACTTTTTTTAGGCAACAATTAAGATGCTCGAAAAACCAGAAGGTAGAACTAGCAGAGATAGTACTTAGAGGAGAGGCAAAAGACTGGTGGAGGAAGGTTAAGTTGGAATTAAATCATGGGGAAAGAACGAGGTAGGAGATGTTTAGGGGAATGTTCGAGGGGAAATATTTTTTTGGACATTATTGTAGCATGAAAGAAAAAGAAGAATTCATCCAAGGAACATATACTAGTACAGCATATGTAGAAAATTTTAGGAGAAAGATGGAATATGTAACCATACCCTACCGAATAGAGAGAGAAATGTGCATGAAACTCATCGAAGGCCTCAACAATAGAATATCACACACCAAAAATTGTGGAATATAACTGGACTAGCCTATACTCATTTGCAGAAATACTGTGGGAGATGGAAGAAAAAGTTGAAGAGGAAAACAAATTAAAATCTATGTCTCTACATGAATCTGTGGGCTCTTGTTTAGTAGGACAAAAGTCTAGAGGAGGTACAAGAAGACGAGCATGTAAAAATTGTCAGAAATACCATGGGGGACCATGTTTGGAAGACACACAACGATGTTTCTATTGTTTTCAACTAATACAATATAAGAGAAGTTGTGTATTTCTTAAGATGGATCAACAAAGAGAAATGACAATTATACAACCTCGTTTTGTGAGGGCCCTGCCAGATGAGATCAAGACGCTTGGAATCAGACCAAATTTTTGTAGCTGAAGGAAGAAGACCAAAATACTTCATAAAAGTAGTATATATATGCATGTAGACATTCATATGTAAATAGTGTGCTAGACTATATAGTAAGTCCATAAAAAGTAATTAAGCCATGTGAAATTGAATAAGGTATTCTTTCCAATTTAGTAGTTCTTGACTCTGCTTATGAATTATGTTAAACAATTACATAATGTAAGATTTCTAAAGATGCCTCAAGAAAATAGAAAGCAAAAGCAGATAGTGAAAGAAGCAAACATCCCACAAAAAGAAGAGAAGAAGATATACAATCTGTAGAGAATCTAGTGCCTCGCAACAACCAAAACTGACAAGAGACACAACATCGAAAGATTGAAATACTTAGAAGCTATAGTGTTCAAAGGATCAACTAATCTAGAAGATGTTGAGGATTGGTTGAATCTATTAGAAAAATGCTTTAGGGTAATGGATTATCCAGAAAACAAAACGGTTAGATTAGCCACCTTCCTACTACATAAGAAAGCAGAAGGATGGTAGAGATTAATAGTAATTCGAAGGGGAGGTGTGGAGGAGATGGATTGGAAAACATTTAGAGAAATTTTTAAGATAAGTATTATCTGACAACTTATTGTGAAGTGAAGAGAGAAGAATTTCTTAAATTAATTCAAGGGTCACTTTTGGTAATGGAATATGAATGAGAGTATACTGCACTTTTGCCGTATGCCCAACCAATTATCACAACTGAAGGAGAAAGATGTAGGAGATTTGAGAGAGGGCTAAGGGAAGCAATACGAACCCTGATAAGTGTGATTGCTAAATGGACCAACTTTTTGCAACCAATAGAAAAGAATTTACTGGTAGAACAAAGTTTGTCAGAGGGAAAGAAGACGTTGAAGGGAAGAAAGAAGAAATAAGTATAAATAAGCAAAAACGGGACAAATTTTATTCCCAAAAATCTGAAAAACATGATTATCAGACACGACCTGGAGGGCGATCTTATCAACAGGATTAGGAAATGTTTATCAAGAGAAAGATCATGGGCTTAAGAGACACGTGATGAAACCCCAGTTTCTAAACTTGGATCCACTACTGATGGTGACAAAAAAATATTTTGTTCATAATGTCAAAAATATCATCGAGGGTCATGTTTAAAGACTACACGTGCATGTTAATACTGTCAACAACAAGGTCATTACTTGAAAGAATGTCCAAAACTCTAGGAGGATAGAAGTGCTTCACAATTGATAAATTAACTTAAGACTGCATCAGAAGGCTTGGGCAATGCCAAACAAAACGTAGTATTAAGATAATATGTTAGAAAATTTTCTTTTTCTAAATATTTCTACAATTTGGTTATTAAACTTTTCTTAAGAAATAATAGCAAGAACATAGAGTGAATGTTTACGGAAGTGATATGATATTAGTCAAATTTTGAGGACGAAATTTCTTAAGAAGGGAAGGAATTGTAAACCCCGGTTCTCGAGTCTTTAGAGAATTTTTAGTATTTTTTAAAATTTAAAATTTCTAAGAAGTTTAAGGATGTATCTTGGTGAAAATGGAATTTATACTGAGATCTTAAGTATTTATGTCTGAATTAAAGAGCCTGTAAAAACAAGTATAGTAATTTTGGGCTAAACAGGAATTTTACTTTAACACTTGATTAAAAGAGAATGTGAGTGATATTTTTCAAAAATCATAGAAAGTACCTAGTTGTAGGAATGCCTTGGTTGGAGTGTGATGAGAACTTAAGAAAAAGAAGAAGGTCTATAAAAGGGCTAGAAGACAAGAAGGATGGGCAAGACATGGAAAGTCAAAGAAGGCATGGAATGAAAGGATGTTTTGCTATTATTAAGTAGGAGATGGAGAACATGCAAATAACCTAAGAAAAACATAATGTAGACTAGGGAAGGGTGTCAAGACCTAGGAATGCATGCATAAAGTTGGTGATAAATGTCATTTTCAAGCCATTCAATCTTTCTATAAATAGGGATGCTTTGAAGGAGAAGAGCATCACATCCACCTAGGCCATTTCCTTGATTCCACTTTCTAAACATCACAAATTGAGTCTAGTTTGTAGTCTTGAGCTACTAGACAAATTGGAGCAAAGAAGATTAGAGTTTGAGTTGAAATTAATGTTCAAACAATTAGTTATTTACTAATGAGCTATTATGTGCACATAAGAGTAAAGACAACCATGTAGAAAAGGACTGTATGGTGGAGTGAAGCTTACCAATGTATAAAAGAACTACATTGTGTTTAGTGGGCTGAACAACAAGAACGAAATAGAATGTTTGTAACATCCCAACTATTTATACTAAGCAGAGGTCATTACTTTAAATATAAATAACGATTTTGACAATTTCTTGAAACGAGGAAAACTAAATTTTCATTAAAAATACCATGAAAACATGTTGCGTAGCTAGTTCTACAGTTTTAAAGATAAAAATAAATAGATAAAAATGTTTAAGCTCAAAACATTGAAAATGAACAATGAAAAGAGGAAGCAAAATTGTGTCCCTATATGGCATGTCACAGATTTTTCCTGTCGCTTGCCAACTTTTCTCTATCTTTACCTTTGCCGGAAATATTAAACATAGAAAATGATGACTATAAATATATACTCAGTAAGGGACCCACTACTAGTCCTGCTAGGTATCTGTTAATTTCTGCTTGGTCTCAAGTCAGTTATTTCTCTGTTGTGGAACTTAGTTTTTTTATGCACAATTAATTCTATATGACAAGTTAGTGGTCATGATCACTGTATGTGATGTACTCATTGTGTACCTCTTTATCGCATAATTACTAAGTCCTCATAGAGTACAAGTTTTCTACTACTTGCTCAAGTGCAAGCGAAACAGTATGTTTACCTAGGTGATCTAGGGTCGAACACAGGAAATTGATTTAAGAAATTAGTTCTAGAAAACACTTATCATTTAGGTGGTATAAAAGAATTAAAGAATAATGAACTTAATGAATGAAAAAATACGGTGAACTACTAGACTAAGTCTTAAGAGTCTACAAAGAGGGTGTGGGATAGCAAAATGGTAATACGAACTGACTTGTAGGAAAAAGGAAGAAGGCCTCTGCATTATCAAATGACTAAGTAGTGTGATACCCTTGATGCGACATGACTTACTCAATCGTGCTTCTTATTAAGGCTTGCTTCTTTCAAAGTCATTATACGTCACACATGGTCGCTTTTCAGGATCCATATGACTAAGCATGATCAGGTGAGCTATATCTAGAGGAAATCACTAATAAATCGTATAGGATTTTGTGATTAAGGACAACAACTTCTTGGTTCCTAATGTCCTCACTTGCTCTCCTTCTATGATACAATTGTTAGAAATGATCTCACAAAGGAAGAATACATTCTTCTTTGTGTGCGTTAGTTAGGTCCTGCTACTTTCTCTCTCGAGTTGTTGGCAACTTATTGTAGCCAGACGGTGAAAATAGCTCATCTAACGGATAAGACTTATGAGCAACACTTCTTATCAAGAACTTATCACACTTCTAAATTTACAAAGAACACATTGAATGAAGGAGAGTGAAGACATGATGGATTGAAAGGGTATAAATGCACAATATATATAAAGAATGTAGGCCTTCGACTATTGTACAATATGAACAAAATACATATTACACAAAGAATACAAAAATGGAAGATAGAAGAGTGGGAAAGAATACAAGTTAGGGGAAATGAGAACTGTGTTCTTCACCCCTCCTACTCTAAGCTCTCACTTACAGCATGACCGGAGAAGAAAACTCTTTACACCGTTCATCTAGACTCTCTTTTGAGGTCCATTCAGACCTTCCTCTGGCCCATACAGGCCTACTTTGCTTGGTGGGAATGAAGTCTATTTATAGACAGCTTTTGGAGAGAAATTTCTGTTCGTCTGAGATTGTCAGCGTCGATTGCAGCTTTATGAAGTCACATCAACTCTAACTACCGTTCTTGTCTTCGAGTGAACCTTCCTCGCATGATGAAGACCACCTTCGTATGGAGATGTTAATCGCTAGATGAATTTTCATCGCATAGCCCTACGAGATGTGTCCATCGATTCACCAGGTTCTTTCTTTCTACTTCTCTTGTATTTAGACATGGCAATCGTGTAAAACAAGCATAATATTTATATAAGATGTATTTCTAAATACTTATGTATTTACAACATAAGTTACGCGATTTGATCCTCTTCTTAAACATTTTGACCTCATTATTCTAATAAAAGATACTATAATAACAGGTATTTATACAAGTTATCAACTTTCCATTAAGGTTCCGTAAGGAAGTACCCCAAAACTATCGTGCTCCCGAACACACGCTGTCCAGTGATCTCATAGGGACACATTTGGACTCTCAGTGAACCCGAAGGATACACCTAAGAGAATAGGGTTGTAAGTGACCTCGTCAGACCACTCATAAAACATAACAGGACAGGCTAGTGGTCGCATCGAACTCACATCAATCATCCAAAGAAACATATTACGATAGGTGTAACCACCTAATTTTATTCGGCGTTATTTAAACTTAATTCAATTGCTAGATTAATTTTTACCTTAATTTAGTAAATTTTTTAATTTTGTGATTTGTCAACTTTTGTAAGAAAAATGTTATTTAATTACTTTTAAAGTTTTGTGGGTAGTTTGATTAAAGTAACTAAACCAATTAGTTAGTCTAACTAAGGTAGGTGGAGAATTACTCAATATGGTAACTTTTTTAAATTGGTTTTGTTAATAAAGGTTCCATGTCATTTTGAGATGAATTTTAATGTTGGTATTATTTTCAAATTCAAAACAATTCCACCATTTTGAATTTTTTGCCATTTGAAGAAATTATTTTGGCTATTAATAATCTCTTCTTCTTCATCCATAGGAGAAAAAAAAAAGGTCACACAAAAAATCCTAGAGAATTTTTTACAACCTCCAACATCCCCTCTTCTAATTCATCCAAACCTCTAAACCTCTAAACCCCCATAGCCCGCTATTTCTCTTAACCTTCATTTCTTCTTAAAAAAATAACAAAAGACCTACAACATCCATTTTATTTTATTTTCTAGCAACGTCCTAAATCTTCATCTTTTTCACAAAAGCTCCCTACAATACCAAAAATCCATCAAACAAGAAAAACTCTAACTTAGTTGAAAGTGTATGGCAGACTTAGGTCCCAATGATCCATACTTTAAACAACAAGAGAGTTTAGTGTTTTGGATTTCACAATGTTTTTTATATCTTTCTTCTTGTTTTTAGTTATTGTTCTTCTTTTTCCTATTTTCTTTCTCTTGCCTTTATTTATTTATTTATTATCTTGTGAATTTATTTTATATATATATATATATTTTATTATACAAATTTGCTTTGTTGTGTATTTGTTTTATCATTATTTCTTTCCTTTGTTAATTTATTCTCGAGCTTTATTCTTTATATTCTTATGATCTTTAATTTCTTTATATTTAGCATTTTATATTTAATTATTTTTCTCTCCATGACATTAATTATTGTTTCTTTAAGATTTTCTAATTTTTATATGCTATTTAATATTATATCCATATTTGTTTATTTTTCTTGCTTTTATTTCTCTAATTTTCTTCTCTTATAACTGCTTCTTTATTATCTTATTTTTACATTTTCCTCTCTTTTAACAAATTTATTTGTTTAGTTACATTATTTTATATCTTGTTTATTTATTTTTACTCATTATTCGTTCTTACTTTCTTCTACTTTTTCTAGTGATTTTGTTTCATATTTTATTTTACTTATAGATTATCGTTCATTTTAGATTTTTGAACATATATATGCTTATTTAAATGTTTATGTGTTGCTTTATGATTCATTTAATATACTTTTGCTAATAGTTGTTTAATTTTTTTTAATATTTTCAATTAATTTTTCTTTTAAAAAAACATCCGAAGACGAAATCTAGGAAATTTGGGAGTTCGATTTCTTAGAATTCTTGAAGTGAGGAGTCGATTCTTTGGGAGTTCGAGATCAATCTCCAATATGTTTTAATGAAAATCTCAATATGTTATTTTGTGTTTGTATAATTTATTATGAAGCTTCTTTACTTTTCTTTTTACTTATCTAATTTTCCTATTAAACCTTATTTTGATTTCTATTTAAAATGTATAAATATTTCTAATTAAAATTTTTCAATGTTTTAAAATCCTTCTAATTCGAATTTCTTTAAGATTTAAATTCATTTAGAAAATTTTTCTTTAATGATAATTTTTTTTATGTTTTTATAAACGTTCAAAATTTAATTTATGATTTTAAAAGATTTCCTAATCAATTTTTTCTAATAAGTTATACGAAATCTTGAAAATTTGGGAATTCGATTTTCTAGAATTCTCGAGGTGAGGGATCACATATTTGAAAGTCCAAGATTTGATCCAAGAAAAATGATTTAATTAATGTTGTACAAAAATCTATTTATTAGAAGGTTATTCCTATGACGGATTTTCAGAAATTGTACTAATTTCTCACTTTCTTGAAGTGAGAAAATTTTCTTCAATATAGTCAAATTGATGGAATGCTCTCCACTTATTTCATAAGATCATTGCATCAAATATTGGAGTAATGAGGGGTAAAATAAGACATTTTTTTTAAAAGAAATTAAAGAATATTTTCAATTCAAGATTTGAAATTTGGCCACCATTTTCTATACCTTCCTCATACACAAATGACTCCCGAACTCAACTCTAGTTTTCGCATACCATTTTTTTATGATTTTATTTGAATTTTATTTACTTTATTTCGATGTCCAATCATACTATAAAAAATATTGGTGGTGACTCCTATTTTGTTTTAAAGGCAATCATTCTGAGGACGTCGGCCTCTCCGCGTCATCTCGGGCACGTGACGATAACAGACTAGTGGTCCCGTCGAACTCACGTTGTCATAACATAACATGACAAGCAAGTAGTTCTGTCGAACTCACATCAGTAATAAAAATGTGGTGATCACTAATAAAAATGTGGTGATCATGAGAGACACCCATATGGGTACGACTCTAATAGACAAAGTTAACAAAACTCTCATCCATAGCATGTAGCTTACCATAAACATCATAAATATGATATGTATATCAATCATAAGGTTCTTATCATGTGTTGCTAATATTTCATGTATCATAATATAGTCATATCAGTCATATTAGTCATATTAGTCATAACATATGAATCATATCGATCACATATCAGTTATAACATATTTGTCATAACATCTCAGTCATCCATATCAGTCACGCTATGCATCTTAGCTACATAATGGAAAAAACATGCAAACTCTTACTTTTATTTTTGAAGGTCTAATAGAAGAATCTCTTACCTGAGATTAGCTAAAAATATTCCTTTACTGACAGTAAAAAGTCTCCAATTAATTCAATCCTAATCATAAAAGGAAGTTTCAGTATCTTAATTAATAAAATTAATAATTTGTTTTCATCCAAAATTCTTCCAAATTAAGTTACCCAAAATTGAGGTTGAAACCAATTCAACCTTAATGAGAAAAATTCGTCATTTAAATCTTCAAGATTTGCCAAAAGAACTTTCCAAAGGCATGCAGCACAGAGTTATCTTAGTGAAGAAGATGAAGAACTTTTTCTTTTTCCTTTGTTTTTTAATTTAAGCATTCCAATGCTATTTATAAAGGGGCTCTTGCAAATATAGCAAAATTAGTTTTATAAATTAAGCACATGGCACACCATTTTTGGATTTGCAAAAATGGCAAAATTCAAGTCCAACCTACATTTGGAAAATGCAAAATTGCAAATTACCTAGCCTTTAAAATTATAAACATTTTCATGCATAATTTGATATGTTGTTGATACACTTGATGTG
Organism: Cucumis hystrix; assembly: GCA_025688845.1. Taxonomy (NCBI): domain Eukaryota; kingdom Viridiplantae; phylum Streptophyta; class Magnoliopsida; order Cucurbitales; family Cucurbitaceae; genus Cucumis; species Cucumis hystrix. The sequence goes on from CM046886.1 coordinate 11,493,806, forward strand.
TTTTTTATACACTTATTATTCTTGCTGATACACTCGATGAATTAAATAACATTTGATACACATCGCATTGGTTTGATACACTTGATATGTTGTTGATACATTTGTTAAACTTTGTATGTACACTCAATCAATTAAATACATTGATGCACTAAGCATAATATGATTGTTGCATTGTCGATACATTTGTTACGATTTGTTCATATAATACTTGATGAGTTTAATACACTCTATAAGTTTGATACACTAAATACACTACTGATAAACATTTGATACTTCACCGATACACTCGATAAATTTAATACAACCAACTAATTCATATAATATAACAATGTTGATATACAAAACTGATACAAAACTAATACATATAACGTGATGCTTGAACAAACCAAAGACAACCATTTTTATTATATCCCAACTCAACAAATCTTGAATTAGATCTCAATGTCTTAAACTCAAAATTGGTCTTGACAGCGGAATGATTTCAACAAAATTTCTTTGACTACGTATAAACAAATCCTTCTCTTAAAGGTCAACTCATTTTTAATATTGGTAATATCAACATCTCTAAAAATTGCTAATTCACCTCCCAAATCCGTCTCAACTATGGAAGAAGAAGAAGAATCAATTGAGCATCTAAAACTGTATCTATAAAATGAGCAACTAAAGGATATTGGGCAGATTGATCTTTAGTCAATGTCAAGAACCAAGTCACATTTTTATCTTTAACAACCTATTTAAATTAGTCAACAACCTATTTAAATTCGATTTCGTAACCCAACTAAGAACTTTAGCATTGTCCAATTCAATGATTATTTATTATTATAATAATAGATAATAATAATAATACTTCTTTATTATTATTATTATTATTCTCTCACCAAAATATATAATAAACATATTTATTTAAATCATTATTCTCTCTTAATTAAATATATCATATTTTCTTGTCCAATCAAATTAACCATCTCTCATTATTGATTATCTTATTTTTCAACCATTATAATTATATTCTGTCATATAATTAATTTTACTTTTCCAACTAAATAAAATTCACATTCTTTTTCCTCAATTAAATCTCATCAAATCCATCAACTATATTATTTTACCAAAATAGTTATCTTTTCCAAATAGTATATTTTTTCACAAATAATTTATCTTTGTCTTCTGTATAAAATACAATATCTTTCTCTTAAATAATTATATTTTAACAAATATAACTATCTTTTTCTTTTTTCCATAATAATTTTATATATGTGCATATAATTGTGAAATCTTCAACAAAATTTTCACTCTTCAATTTAATTAAATAACATCTAAATCATTTAATAAATTTCAATTTCCATAAAACCAAATAATTTCTACAACTTTACTTAAACCTCATAACATATAATTAAATCAAATTCTCAACAAACACCACAAATTCAAATAGTCTAATTAATTAAATATTCATCCAACAAATATCTAATTAATTCCAATGTCCACAAAATCAAATTATTTTCATTATTTGAAATCAAAATAACGTCCAATAAGTTAATTCTAATTAAACAAAACTAATATACTTATCTCCAAAAGTTATCTTAATTTTTTGGAACGTTACAATATCCTTGGATGCTGGTGATGAAAAGAGCATCGTGTTAGTCTAAACACAAAATGATAAGTCTTTGCATAGAGAATGATTCAGGATTCTTGGAGAAAGGAAAGCTTATGACTAATGTGTGTTTTATGTACTTGATATATTATACGAGCTGAAGCATTTATCCGAAATGACAAGTTTATGTTTGGAAAATGTTTTATGTAAAATGTGGCGAAATAAAGTTTACAAAGAGGTATTTCGCAAAAAATATTTCTTAAAACCTCACCAAGTCTTTTAGACTTGTGTTTTTAAATTCCATCTTCTAAGAATCAGGCGATAAGGCCAAGTAGGGAAGAAGTGAAGGTATTACTAGGTGATAAGAGTTATCAGGAGTTTAGATTAAGTTTTAAGTTTTGAAAATGTAAAATTTGTAAAACCTTGTATCAGCATGACTTAAGTTTGATAAAGGTTTAGTTGATTTCTTTCTATGTTAAATTGTTTATATCATCTAAAGTATATTTACTAAAGTTAAGATTAAGAGGTTAGGCGATTAAGCAAAGTTTAAGATGTCAAGATTGAGTATCTTTGGCGTTTATTGTATTAGAGATACTCAAAGTCACGCCGCATCTCGCATACCAAGTAAGGGCATGTGTGGGGTGGGGTGTGACAACACACGATTGTCTATCATCATCTACACAATCGTTTACTAGGGCTTTTTCAAAACCATCATGTATCATGAACCAACAATCGTGTATCATGAACTACGTGATCATGTATCATTTCTTACACGATTGAGTATCATGATCATTTAGAAGAAGAATTACACGCGTGAATGTGGTAGGTGTTGATACTATTTACACGATCGTGTATCACACAATTGCGTATCACATGATACGTCATGATCATTTAGAAGAAGAATTACATGCACGCTTGTGGCCAATAAATCGTGTGTTGACTGGCGCATTTTTTGTTTTTTTTTAATGTAGGCCTGTGGGCTTTTTCCATTTTCAAAATTGTTCTATACAATATAAATAATTTGTCAGTTTGTTATATTTTTTAAAATCTCAAAATTTTTCAGGAATAACCTAATAAGCTAAGATATTACATAAAAGTCACACTGAAATGACATTTACACCCCTTGGTAATACCTTTTCATAAGGGGCTTTGGGCATTGGCAAGAGTGGCATAAAAAGTTAACAAAAATTAGACCCACAGCCCAACAATTTGAATTTTGCAAAAATGATAAAATTGGTTAGCCCATCCGAATTTAAATGAAAATTGGAATTGAAAAGTAAAAAATACCCTCATGATTCACCAACTTTCATGTGGAATTTAATTGCTATGTGATTGATATTTGATTACTTCATTTTTTTTTCCAATTAATTAGTCTTCTATAGTAATCTAATTACCTTCTAATTGGCTTCAAATTGACATATGATTACTTCTAATATTGAAATTTGATTACTTCTAATTGTCTTCTAATTGACATTTGATGAAATTTTTTTACTGGCGTATGAAATTAAACCTGGTTGTTAACTGATTGCTAGGTTATTGCTATCTTATTTTTATCTCATATTGATTACTATATGATTGCTAATTATAGAAATTTTTATACAAGAAAATCTAAAATATCGATATAAATTACAAAAATGCAAAGAAAACAAAGGATAGACAAAATTTGATACTTTGTCTTGAAACCTTCTTTAAAAGATGGTAACAAACACTAATCAAATAGCAATATAATAGAAATCAAATGAAAATCAAATAGTAACTAGACAGGAATCACATGAAAATTAAACAATTTCACCACTAGTAAGAATTATGAAATCACGTTGCAAGAACCTGAAATGTAAGAGTGCAAAAAACCAAGTTGAATTGACAGACCGAATCGGACCAACTCAGTCTGGTTCGATTGGATTGGTTTAGAAGAATAATAGTACCAAATCGAATCAAACTAAACTGCTTCAGTTCATTTGGCGATTCACATGTCACACCCCTTCCTCAGATCACCTACTTTTAACCCAAGCGATGGTCTGAAGTCAACCGATCGACATCATTCCCCTCTAAACGGCACTAGCTAACCCTTAACCTCTGACCTTTAAAAAAACGCAAGAAGAAGACAATAACATAACTAGTAACAAAACGTTAGTGCCACCTATTTATTTAACAAACTAATTTACATAAGTTTTACACAGATGTTTATCATAAACCCTATTTACATGAGAACAGACTACAACTTCAACAAATTCTAACCAAAGTCTGACATAATCAAAAGACCCAATATACATTCTTTGGAAATTAATAAGACATACATAAAAAGGACAAAATCCTTCAGCAGACAAACAACAATGTATCTGACTCCAAGAACATTACCTCTACCTGAAAAGTGGATTTTTTTTTAAAGTATGAGCTAAACGAGCCCAATGAGTGATAAATTTTCAAATAACATTTCATAAACATTTAAGAAATATTCATAAATGATGACATAAATACGTTAACTTGGCAATATTTTCGAAATCAGTACATAAATACTGGTTTTTCCTCGTGTAGAACCAAGAATCTACTCCTCATGAGATGACAAAGCTAATCAATACCAAATAAAAACTTCAGAGAAAGGCATCCCCAACTCTGTTCCTCGAAGTTGAGTGTCTCTAACTTTATTCCTCAAAGATAAGTGTCCTTACCTCCATGGTGTCCGATGATATACCAAGTAAGATTGATTTTGAGATAACTTGGACTAGACAAAACATTTATAAACCATAAGCTTTGCAAATAATATCTTAATACTTAGAAGAATCTTTGGCACAAAGCAAACCATAAGCCATAACCATGTCTTGACAAGATCATTTATCCTTGAAAGCCATAATTTTCATTTTAGTAATTATACTTGTTCAAATACTTCAATGAAATCACGTACTTTGGAAATCATTCAGGTAATTCAAACATTTGGTTCAATACTATAGCTTTAAACAATAGCTTTAAGAAACATGCTTTAAAATAACTTTATAAATTCATTTTTCACTCACAGATACAAGTTTTAGGTCCTTGGTCTATAAATTTATTTGATCTCTTCTTGACTTGAAATGATGGTAAATAAGTCTATTTAATTTCCTTTGATCATGAAAATACCAAAAATTAACTTTGAAATTCTAGAAACCACCAAAACAGTAAAAAAACACCTACTAACATAGGTTGGCGTGCAAATATTGGCGGTAGGGGTTGGCTGTGCACGCAAGGCTTGCCCAGCCTTGACGCGTGCTAACTTCATGAACAACGTGTGTCACGCGTCCACTCAATCCCCTGCCTAACGCCTCGCGTGCGTCCTATGCTCCTAAGGTTGCTGCGTGAGTCCTAAGTTATGCGCGCCTTACATGTTGCTTACCTTCATGCAAGCCGTGTCGAATAGCCCTCGGCCATGCACCAAGCACAGGCCATTCCATACATCACTAACCTCTTTCTCCACCAACACATACGCCCATCTTGCTATTGAACGGATAAAAGCCCATGACAGCCGAAGATTTTATAGAACCATTCCTCAATTTATTTTGGGAATCCCAAAATACCATTATATTGACAAAAATAATTAAGAAACTAGTTTTTTTTATTAAGACTTAAAGGTTAAGCATGCTTTCTAATAATAGATTAGAGAAAGAAAAACGTACTTGTTTGACGTCTCTGAATATACAAAATAAATCTTCAAATTGGGACACCACCCGTCGGAGATCTTTCTATCCTCTAGGATGAGATTGGTTTGTGGGAACTAATTAGAATGGAAAAAGTTTAGAAATTTTTTAGAGAAACTATTTTGAAGAAGCAAAATTATTCGTTTTATTTTGGTTCAGAAAAACTATTTTACTTCTGCATATTTATAACTCTCTTTCCTTCATGTAAGAAAGGGAGTATGAGAGAATCATGAGATTCTATTAATTTAAAAAATATTAAATTAATAGAAATTTCAAATCATCTAATTAATTAACGATCAATCAATTAGTTAATCATTAATTAAATCATATTTAATTAATATTTCATTTAAATCTTATTTAATGAATATTTTTCCAATATCTTATAGTTTTATATTAATTTAACTAAATAAAATAAAACAAAACTATTAATTAATTATCCAATTAATTAATAGCTAAATTAAATATCTTATATTTAACTTAAATTAAATTTGAATCATATTCAAATATAAGTTTCTCTCATATCCAAGAATTTTAAGATGAATCCAATTCACATTAAATTAATATTTGAACTCATTTAAATATTTTATCTCTCATCAATTAATTTTGAATCATATCCAAAATTAAATTTATATGATAAAGTTTGATAAACTTTATATTATAATGTATCACTATACATTAAACTAATTTTCAAAGTAATTTTGAACATTTCAACTTACAACCAATATAAATAATTCTCATTACCCTTTACGAGTTAGGAAGGGGACCTAATAGACCTACAGATCAAAAGCTGCAACGATATGAGATTAATCGGCTAAACTCATTAATCACATTAATCAATATTTGTTAATTGTGTGTGAAGGGATAAAAGCCCTATGGCAGCGGAAGAATTTAAAGAACCCTTACTCAAATTAATTTGAAAATCTTAAAATACCAATACATTGGCAAAATTTTAGAATCAAAATTCTAAATATAAGACTAAGCATGCTTTTAATTTAGATACGAGAACTTACTTTCGATGACGTCTCTGAATCTACAAATCACCGAATTGGTGACACCACCCATCGGAGACCTTCCTATCCTCTAGGATGAGATTGGTTTGTGGGAACCAATTGGGATGTGAAAAGGTTTAGAGATATTTGAGAGAAACTCTTTTTGCACAGAGAAAAAGCCTTGGTTTTTTTTCTTAATGAATTTTTGGTTAAAGAAAACTGTTTTCTTCTATATATTTATAACTCTCTTTCCTTCTTGGAATAGGAAAAGGAGTAGGAGAGAATCATGAAATTCTATTATCAAATCTACTAATTAATTAACAATTAAACAATTAGTTCATAATTACTTAAATCATATTTAATTAATATTTCATTCAAATCTTATTTGAATAAATATCTCTTCAATATCTTATAGATTAATATAATTAATTAAATCATATTTAATTAATATTTCATTCAAATCTTATTTGAATGAATATCTCTGCAATATTATTTTAAAATTTAATTAAATAAAATTAAATTATTAATTAATTCTCCAATTAATTAATAGCTAAGTTAAATATCTTATATTTAACTTAACTTAAATTTGAATCATATTCAAATATAAGTTTCTCTCATAATCAATAATTTTAATATGAATCCAATTCACATTAAATTAATATTTGAACTCATTCAAATATTTTATCTCTCATAAATTAATTTTGAATCATATCCAAAATTAAATTTATAAAATAAAGTTTCACAAACTTTATATTATAATCTATCACTATACCTTAAACTAATTCCCAAAGTAAATTTGAACATTTCAAATTACAATCAATATAAATAAATCTCATTGCCCTTTACGAGCTAGGAAGGGGACCTAATGGACCTACAGATCAGAAGCTACTACGATATGAGATTAATTGGCTAAACTCATTAACCACATTAATCAATATTCGTTAACTGTGTGTACACTCCACTAAAGACCCACAACTGAACTCTTCTCACTGTAGATATATTTCTTTGTCCATGGATCTAGACCAATAACAGTAAGTTAGTCCTTCATGAGTGTTCGTAACACTAGTTGGGTCAATTTACCGTTTTACCCCTGAGTTACCTCTAATCCTTAAATACCAGTGCTCCTCCTATGAATAACCTATTTATGGTCTTACCAACAAACAGAAACCCCTCTCGTGCCATAGAGAGGGTAGGGCCCTTTGTTCAAGACCTGGAGACACCATTTAAAAGAACACTCATCTACTTACCCTAAAGTAGGGAAATAGTGAATTATATCTTGTGTAATTATGTTCCCAGCTCCCCACTCGGTCTTGTCCCCAAAACGATAAGCTTATTGAGTCGGCGATCTGGCCACTCTCACCCGTACAAATCAAAGGACAATCCCTCGCGAATAGGAGTTCATAACACACTCAGGATTAAGACTAAGTTACCTAGGCCATCCTAGTGAAATAGAAACCTAACTAGTTAACGGAGTTACATCTAGTGGTTACTATTTCGCGGTTCGGTCTTATGCAAACTCATTGCATAGGATACCCTCACTCGCATGTCAACTACACGAACGCGTTGGATCATTGCGTTTGTATCAAATACAAAGTGAGTCGTATCAATAGTGTTACTAGGATAAGGTACCCAACCTTATCCCTATACTATAGACCCTTTAAGTTGATCTTGAACATTGATCCTATATGTCTCTACATACTATTCAAGACTCATTAAACAGCTTAGGATGTTTGTTTATTGGATTTCGGTTATTAAGACAAAACTAATAATTTAATCAATAACAATTATTACAATAATAACACTTTATTAATAACGGTCAATGGACTATATTTACAATCTACGAGTTTTAGGACTTAAATCCTAACAGTGTGTACACTCACAACTGAACTCTTCTCATTGTAGATATATTTTTGTGTCCTGGGATATAGACCAATGACAGTAAGTTAGTCCTTCACAAGTGTTCGTAACACCAACTGGATCAAATTACTGTTTTACCCCTAAGTTACCTCTAGTTCTTAAATAACAGTGCTCCTCTAATGAACAACCTATTTATGGTCCAGCCAATAAACAAAAACCCCTCTCGTGCCATAGAGAGGGTAGGGCCCTTTTTATAAGTCCCAAAGACACCATTTAAGGAAGCACTACTCTAATGAACAACCTGTGTAATTATGTTTTCAGCTTCCCACTGGGGCATGTCCTCAAAATGATAAGCATATTGAGTCGGTTATTTGGCCACTCTCACCTCACAGAGTGTAAAGAAGAAGAAGAATAAAGGTTGAACAGGGAAAACCTTGGCATTTTTCTTATATATTTGAATTGGAAAGATATCCAAATTTATAATAAAAAAGCTAGGAGTAAAAACCCCATTCTAAACTCACGCACATTGTATTACATTTGTTGTAACAAATTGATTCTAGAAGCCTTTAGTGGGCTTTACAATAATGGGTCATTTGCCACGAATAAGCATAAATCTAATGGGCTGTCTTAACACCCCCCCTGCAAACCAATGGTTGCGGCATCAATAACAGTGAGCTTGCTCTATAACTTGTGAAAAGATGAAGCAGACAATGGTTTGGTAAGAATATCTGCAACCTGTTGTGATGCTAGAAGATGACATACGAAGATTTTCTTCTTCTGAACTAAATCTCAAACAAAGTAAATATCAAGTTCAACGTGCTTTGTTTTTTAATGTAGTATGGGATTTGCACTCAAATGAACTGCACTGAAATTATCACACCGCATAATAGGAGGATGAGATGTAGGGATGCATAAGTCAAGTAATAGAGAGCGAATCAATACTAATTCAGTGGCAAGTAAAGCCAGACATCTATATTCAGCTTCTGTACTAGATCTAGATATAATGGACTGTTTCTTTGATCCCCAAGATACCAAATTGTTACCAAAATAAACACAATAACCTGATGTAGGCTTTCTATCATCAGGATCAGAAGCCCAATCAACATCAGCAAACCCAACAAGAGATAGATTATTACTATGTCTAAGCCATAAACCATGGGATAAAACACCTTTGAGATATCTTAAAATACGTTTCATAAGTTGCCAATGACCAATTTTAGGGGAATGCATAAATTGGCATGCTTTGTTCACACTATATGATATCTCAGGATGTAAGAGTGGCATATTGTAATGCACCAACAGTACTACGATACTTATAGACATCCTGAAAATTCTCACCTTGATAAGCAGAAATTATTGGTCCACGTACCATTGGAATTGAAATTGATTTGGCCTCAAACATTTCCGTCTTCTGCAACAAATCAGTAATGTATTTTGTTTGGGATAGAAACATACTTCCATTTGTAGGATATGATACTTCCACTCCAAGGAAGAAGCTAAGTGTCCCAAGGTCTTTAAGAGCAAAGTTACTGTGTAAAGATTGAATCAACTCATCCAAGATTGTGGCAGAATTGCACATGATAATCAGATCATCAACATAAACAAGAATATAACAACATGAAGTGGATGTTATTCTAATTAACAAATATGAGTCAGCTTTGGATGTTCTAATCCTAAGGTATGTAAGCTACAACTTAACTTTTCATACCATGCCCGAGGTGCTTGCTTTAGCCCATAGATTGCTTTCTTTAGGTGACAAACAAGAGGATGACATGCTTTTACTTCAAATCCATAAGGTTGGTCCATATACACATTTTCTTCTAATTCACCATGTAAGAAGGCATTATTAACATCAAGTTGTTTTATGTACCAACCTTTTATAATGGCAATAGTGAGAAGCATACTGTCACGTCCCGCGAAACGACCCCACTTTTTGCGCCAAAACGTGTTACAAGACTCCCAAAGCAAAGCCAAGGAGGAGCCAAGCACACCCGAACAACACCCCAACACGACCATGTGACAGCGCACATGTGCCCACGACACATGCCCATGGCATTGGCATGTGCCCCCGGAAGGCAGCCCATGAGCCCCGCATGCATGTCACGACACGTGCCCACGACAGCCCTATGTGCATGTACGGACGCACACCCTATGGGCACAGACACCAGACAGGCGTCAGGCACGAACGCCACTCAGACAACCCATGTGCACGGACAGCTGCACATGGCACGGCGGCCAACCCACCATGCGCGCACACAGGCGCCCATGCCCACCAGACGGCCGTCCATACCAGACATGGCATGGCGGGCGCGGCACCATGCTCGCGCCTCATGCGCGCGTGCCACCCTGCGCGCGCCCCATGCCCGCGATCCACCCTGCGCGCGCGCCCAGCGTCCAGACGGCCCCAGAACCTCCAAGAAGCTTCCAGAAGGCCCCAGACACGCCCATGTGCGTGCTACACCGCCCATGCTCGACCTAGACAGCTCCAGAAGCTTCTAGAACACCCGAGACAGTGCTGGAATGTGCCAGAATGGTCGAGACACGCCCGAGAAGACTCTGGAACGTGCTGGACAAGACTAGAACGTCCTAGAAGGCTACGATGACGGTCAGGAAGTGTCATGAAAAGTCTAGTCCTCTCTAAAATGTTCTAGGCTCTACTGTAAAGGGGGAAACTTCCTTGTAACTTCTAGAAACTCCCTTGGCCGACCTTCTAAGGCCCAAGGTCGGTGGGGAACATCTATAAATACTTAGGAGGGCCTCATTTGTAAAGAACAAGCAAGGAGCAAGAACTAACCTTGGAAGCAATCTTGAATACAAACTACTCTTCCAAGAAGAGCTCTCTCAACTTCTCACTCACTCTCTTGCCAACCCCTTTGTAATTCTCAGTGCCTTAGGTGCACTAATCATTTTCCGCTGCGTTATTATAGAGGTTATTCATAGTGCTTGGTGCACTAACCTCTTGGGAAGGCTTACTTGGCTAAGGAGGACGACATAGTCAAGCCAAGTGCCGCACGGTTGGTTAGTTGAGAACTCTAACCACGTGACAATACGTATTGTAACTAGTTTCACAACAGGACTAAATGTCTCATTGTAATCTATGTTTGGTATTTGATTAAACCCCTTAGAAACTAACCAAGCTTTATATCTAGCAATTGACCCATCCGAGTTTCTTTTGATTTTAAAAACCCATTTACAGCCTACAATTTTCTGTTTTTCCTACTTTTGAGTAAGAGTCCATGTGTTATTTTGTGCTAAAGCTTTAAATTCTTCTTCCATAGCTTTCCTCCAATGAGGATGTTTTAAAGCTTCTTTAGCAGCAGTAGGTTCAGTCTCAGTATAATCAATTAAGAAAACTTTGGGTTTATAAATACCACTTTTACTCTGTGTTACCATTGGATGAGTATTGAGATTCAAGGACTGAGTTGTATTGTTGAAATCATCTCTGGTCAGTGATGTTGTTTGTTCATCCTGATGATATACTCTTAGCAACTCATCTCCATATTGTTCTTGATAATCTGTTTCTAAGGGATATTCAACCATAGAATTCAGATTATCATTATTAGCAGTAAATGTATCGATGTGTTGCCTCTCTTCATTATGGTTCAGTGTTGGTTTATGAACTATGGACTTGATTGGGGGAGCCAAGACATTTTTTGATAAAGATTTACAATGGGTCGAAAAGGATGCATAGGGAAAGGATTTTTCATTGAATAGAACATGTCTAGATATATAGATTCGGTCATCTTAAGAGAGACACTTATAACCTTTGTGGGATGAACTGTAGCCTAGAAAAGTACATGGTGTGGATCTATAGGATAATTTGTGGGATTGATAGGGTCTGATGAAAGGATAACATTGACACCCAAAGATTTTTAGAGAGGGATAATTGGGCTTCCGACTAAATAACTTCTCCAATGGATTGAGTTGATTGAAAATAGGTGTGGGTAGACGATTAATAAGATACACACTTGTAGAGAAAGCTTCATCCCAAATGGACAAAGGTAAAGTAGCTTGAGAGAGAAGGGTAAGGCCCATGTCCATAATGTATCTGTGTTTTCTTTCAACTATTCCATTTTGTTGTGAAGTGTATGGACAGGTTAATCTATGTTCAATGCCTTGGTTATTTAGGTAAGGTATGAAAGGTTTGAATTCACTTCCCCAGTCAGTTTGGAAGCTTATGATTGATCTGCCAAGTTGTTTTTCAATGAGTGTTTTAAATTTTTGAAAGGCAACAAATGCATCCGACTTAGATTGAAGAAAATAAATCCAAGTATATCTACTGTATGCATCAACAAAGCTAATATAATGCCTATAGCCATTTCTAGATAAGTCAAACGCAGGGCCCTAAATATCACATGCAATGAGTTGTAGATGATATGTATATTGAGTGTTTGAAGTAGGGAAAGGAAGAGCATGGTGTTTTCCTAGAGCACATGCTTCACAGAAACTCATTTTATTCATACTAATATTGGCATTTTGAACATTTTTCAAGACATTTCGTATAACATTTGAATGAGGATGACCTAATCTCCTATGCCATATATCAATATCATTCACATGAGAATTAGATAGGACAGTATTAAAGCAATAGAATTAGTATTAGAATCAGACTTCAAGGAATTTGGAAGAGGTGTTTTGAGGTTAAATTTGTATAGACCATCACAGAGGTGTCCTTGGAGAAGAATTTGGCCAGTTCCCTGATCCTTCACATGGCAAACAGTAGGATGAAATTCAAAAAATGCTTTGTTATCCTTTGCAAATTGAGAAACACTAATCAGATTCTTTGTAATGGAGGGGACATGAAGTAAATTTTCCAGAATCAAGGATTTGAAGGAATAACTGACGAATTGAAATGTAAAGAACCATAATGAAGTATTGGCAAACCTGATCCATTTGCTGCATATATCTGATTTCCTCCATTATACTCAGTTCCAGTAGATAGGTTGCTCAAACTATGTGTCAAATGATTCGTGGCTCCAGAGTCAGGATACCAATTACTGTCAACATTCAGATCAGGAGCAGCAACCATGGCAGTATAAGATGATGTAGATGAGTTTGGAGAGAAACCTGAGTTATTTCTTGGGGCATATTGGAAGTAGCATCGATCCGCATTGTGACCAAATTTTGTACAAATTTGACACTGTGGCTTGTTTCTGTTTCCTCTTCCTCCTCTGTTTGATCTGCCTCCACCACGATTCTTTTGATTATATTGAGAGTTATTATATGTAAATTGTGGATTATTCTGATTTCCTCGGTTGAGACCTTCTCCTTCCTTTTCTAGTGATTGAGTAGTGACATTTACAGCCGGCAGAGAAACTTCATTATTAATTTTACTTTCAACCTGTGATTCTTGAGTAAGCAATAAGGACATAATATCTTGAACAAATGGAGAGTCGGTTCGAGCAGAGACAACTGATATCATAGATTGATATTCTGATCCTAAACCAGTAATTATATATAGTATGTGATCATCAGTCGAAATAGGTTTGTTGATGGAAGCTAAGGAATCAACACATTGCTGGATTTTAAGGAAATATTCTTTTAATGGCATAGCTCCCTTTTTCATATTATGAAGTTTATTTTTAAATTGCATAGCCTGTGCCAGGTATCGAGAGGAATAGATACCTTGTAATGTTTCCCATATTGGTTTAGCAGAGGTGCAGTGAAGCATTTGATTTAGAATATCTTCAGTCATTGAACCCAGTAACCATGAGGAGATCAGTCTATCTTGTCTCTTCCAAATTTTGTATTTTGGATTCAGGATCTTTGTCGTGGCAGTTGAGGAGCTTCCAGTCACCGTTGGAGTTGGATTAACTGGTGAGCTGATGTACTTTGTTGGAGGTTCAGTTGTTGATTCGATAAATGACTCAAGGTCATATGCTTCAAGTGTTGTGATAATTTGAAATTTCCACAGCAAGAAATTATCATCTCCAAGTTTTACAAGAGAGATTTTAGAACCTGAACCAAAAATCATGGAGGATGAGTCTCTGGATGTTTCTTCACCAATGATGGAGGTAGTACTAATGTTACTCATGGTTGCTGGGGATTCTTTCAACATCTCTTAAGCCAAAAAAAAATTAAGGTCGTTTGACAAGAGGCTCTAATACCATCACAGAGTGTAAAGAAGAAGAAGAATAAAGGTTGAACGGGGAAAACCTTGGCATTTTTTATATATATTTGAATTGGAAAGATATCCAAATTTATAACAAAAAAGCTGGGAGTAAAAACCCCATTCTAAACTCACCCACACTATATTACCTCTGTTGTAACAAATTGATTCTAGAAGCCTTGAGTGGGCTTTACAATAATGGGCCATATGCTATGAATAAACATAAATCTAATGGGTTGTCTTAACATCGCCCATACAAATCAAAGGACAATTCCTCGTGAATAGAAGTTTATAATACACTCAGGATTAATATTAAGTTACCTAGGTCATCCTAGTGAAATAGAAACCTAACTAGTTCACAGAGTTACATCTAGTGATTACTACTTCGCAGTCCAATCTTATACAAACTCATTGCATAGGATACCCTCACTTGCATGTCAACTACACGAACGCATTGAATCATTGCGTTTGTATTAAACACCAAGTGAACTGTGTTCATAGTGTTACTAGGATAAGGTACCCAACCTTATCCCTATATTATAGACCATTTAAGCTGATCTCGAAGATTGATCCCTGTATGTTTCTACATACTGTTCAAGACTCATCAAACAACTTAGGCTGTTAGTTTATTGGATTTGGGTTATTAAGATAAAACTAATAATATAATCAATAACATTTATTGAAATTATAATAATAACACTTTATTAATAACAGTCAATGGACTATATTTACAATCTACTAGTTTTAGAATATAAATCTCAACAGTCATGCCATTCTTGACACTTGGCTAGCTACCAACACTGCCTAGAACTTGTATTTTATCTAGAAACTTAACTCTACTTTGGAAAATTATATCTAAAAATTCATAACTATTTTGGGAAAACTTTCTTCTACAAAGTTACTTGGAATTATCTTAATTATCTTATGTAAATATTGTAGCTCAAAATTTCAAAGGATGCATTTTGAGGACTCCAAAAATTGCACGCTGCTCAGTTTGCTTTAAAAATTAACCTTTCTACATTTCCTTTGCTCAAACGTAATTTTCCTCACCTAAAATTTGACCAGCAACCCTAGTCTAGAAACTAAGCTCACTTTTAAACTTTTAGAAGTAGTTGAGGCAAAACGCTCGTGTAGATTGTGAGAAATCCTCTTATGAAATTACCTATTTATAGTGAACCTTGCATTAAACTTTATTGGCATCACCTGCTTGCCAAAAGTCAAGTTAAACATGTAGAGGCCACCTGTAAAGTATCCACTGACATGCCTAGGTCGGCCACCTATTCATAATCTCATCCATGTAATACGCCTAAGAGTATATAACTCCCAATTGACCTCTATATATGTTCGCAAGCCCTTCCTCGAGTGCAAGGCTCCCCACCCTACACCATATCGCCTAGCCATCTCAACTAGCCCATTTAAGCCTTACTAACCTCTAAATGACGAGGTCATTCAGGCTTAGATGCACATTGGTTGCCCTATTACACAGCTTTGAAGGTTCTCTTTGCCCAAGCCACACTTGCATACATTGGCTGCCTATTCATGTCATCTCGCCTAATAACCTCCTTAGAGGTTATTTGCTCCTCCTTTGGCTGCCCACCAAGCCCAAAAAGCTTACACATGGACTTATCCAAAATTTTCACCATGACAACCTAACATTCAAAACTTCTTAACCATTGTATCTTAATTTTCTTTCTTTCCTCCTACCATGACACACTTAATATGACACTTCTTGAGTTTACTTTTCCAACTTTAACTCCATTCAAAACTCACCTTCCAAGCTCTTTTCCTAAGGTCTGGGGTTTACATCACTTGATTAGGTTAAAATTAAGAAATTGTTGTTTGAAACCATTGTTCATTATGTTTGTTGGAAGCCATCATTAGTGACTTCGTGGGTCTCATCTCCTTCGTTCCTTCTCCTTTGTTCATTCTCTCCTTCATTCGTCTGACGTGGGTTTTGTTTTTACAGTAGCCTCCAGCCTGGGTTTGGTTTTTAATGTAGCCTTTAGAGTCGGTTGAAGTTGTATTTCACAATGGTTTAGCTTTTGAGGCCAGTATTTTCATTCTTGTTGATGTGATTGAGTCCAAGTATGTTGGGTATGTTGGGTTAATTCCATTTCTAATTTGTTTATTGTAAAGGAAATATTTAGGGTTTATCCATTTGTTGGGTGCTTTGTTGAACTCTTTGTTCAATTTGATGATTTGGGTGTAGATTAATCTCGTTTTTAGACCGTGATTCACTATTTCTTTGATACTCATAGTCATAGTACTCAACATTTCATGGTGGGTTCTTTCACCTCTCTAATAGGATTTAAAATTTTAAGCTTATTTTCTTTGATACTCATAGTATTCAACAAATCTATGTTGAGCTCTTGGTTAATATGAAATTGTAGATGTTTTGGGGACTGGGAAATATTCATTTTCAAGAAGGTATTTTTTTTTTTTTGTTGTTTGTTATATCTCTTGTAAACCTCAAACTCTAAGAAACTTGGGTTTTCCAAAGAGTTTGAAAGGTTGCTTTTAAGGGAAGTTAAGATGTGAAAGTAAGCTTGAGAAGTGTCATTGTAAGTGTGAAATGGTAGGTAGAAAGAAGGAAAGCTAAGAAAGAATGGTTAAAAGTTAAGGAGGTGAAGTTCAAAAAGTGGGAAAAGTGAGAAAATTGGCTAAGTTCTTTGGTTAGGCATTTTAGGCTTAGTGGCTAGCTAAAAGAGGAGAAAATAACCTCCCAAGAGGTTATTTATGCGTTTAGACAAGGGTAGGCCACAAGCTTGAGTTGTGTGCGTGTGGCTCATAAGTGAATAAACCTCTAAGTGAGATAAGCGTTTTGGACTAGGCGAGAAGACTTGTCTTGAGAGGTTATTGGGCGTTAAGCTAGGTTGACAAGAGGTTGAAAGCTTGTCCATAAAGGTTAGTAAGGTGTGGGAAGCTAGACGACAAGACATGTGTGCACGAGATGAGGCTTGAGGCCAAGACTAAGGATGTTAGCAAGACATTCCAAAGGCTCAAGGCATTTTGCATAGGCATTTTGATAACTTGTAGAAATATAAGTTATTATAGACTTTTAGGTAGAATAATGAGACCAAAACGCATAATATAAGTGTCAAAACGCATATCTTATGTTGAAATTCCATAAATATTTGAAAATGCACTTTGTATAAGCTTTCATGCCTGTTTAATCTTGTTTTTAGTGTCTTAACACATGTTTATGAACAAAAGAAGAAGCTAGCAAATCATAGAGGAACCTGCGAGAAGACTAGGCGAGAACATATCAAAACGCAAGAATAGGTTTTCTCGAAGACAAAAATTGTAGTTGGAGTTGATGTGATTGATGACAGAGGATGCTTTCGGTGTTGACATATCCAGAAGAATAGTTTCTTGCTCAAAAGCTGCCGATAAAAAATCTCATTTTACACCATTCACATTATCTAGCCTGAATGGGCCAAACCCTAGAGAGAGGTGGAAAGGATTAGTCTTTTCACCATCTGTAAAGAGTTTTCCTTCTTCGTCTCCGGTCAAACTGTAATTGAGAGGTTAGAGTTTGAATAGAGAAGAGTCCATATTCACTTCCCCCTAACTTGTAATCTTTTCCATTCTCTTTTCTTTCCATTTTTGTATTTCTCTGTAATATATGTTGTTCATATTGTACAATGGCCGAAAGCCTACATTATTTAATATATATTACATGTTTATACCTTTTCAATCCATCACATCTTTACTTTTCATTTGTCAATGTGTTATTCGTAGTTTAGGTTTGTAATAAATTCTTGGTAAGAAGCTTAGCTTATAAATCTTATCACGTTAGTTTAGCTATATTTATTACTTGGCCAGCGTATAGCATCAACTACTCGAAAGGACAAGTAACAAGGATATGGCTAACGCGCGCAAGGAGGAGTTTGGAGACAAACTCCACCATGGCGAGACAGCTTCCATCATTTGTTTTCCGAAAGGAGAACAAGTGTGACTATTAGGCGCCGAGAGGTTGTTGCGCATCCTTAAACACGAATCTCTATAAGTCTTGTAGGTTAACACTTTTAAATATACCTTGTTTAGCTACGCTTAGTCATTTGGATCCTAAAAGGTGAGCATGTGTGGAATTTAAAGACACTGAGAGGTGCTCGCCTTAAGCATAAACTAGTTAAGTAAACTTTATCTCATCAGAACTATCGCATAGCTTAATCGCCTAATAGTGCAAAGACCTTCCTTCACCCCTTTCTTACATACAAGTTAGTTCATGCTTTCACTTCATCTAACTTGAACTACCTTTTTAGATTGTCTAGTGTAGATAAGTAGATATAATTCAAGTTTACACTTTGTCATACTGT
>CM046886.1:11512345-11549152 GCA_025688845.1 Cucumis hystrix
AGTGTAGATAAGTAGATATAATTCAAGTTTACACTTTGTCATACTGTATAGAACTCTTTTCTACCACCTAATTGAAGAGTAGACCCTAGAACTAAGCTTTGATATCAATTCCCTATGTTCGACCCTGGATTACTCAAGAAAACCTACTGTTTGGCTTATACTTGGGCAAGCAGTGGGAAAACTTGTACTCAATTAGGACTTAGCTATTATGTGATGAAGCGGTACATGGTGAGTAGTTTGCATACAATCATCAGGACCAATGACTAACCGCATAGAATTAATTATGAACATACACAACACCACAATACAACCCTAAGTCTGAATCCTTCATGTTTTGAGTAAAGTTCAGCAAGATGATGAAAAGGTGGAGTCAGTGAAGTGCTTTACAGGTGTTCTTTGCATGCCTAGGTTAAATTTCAGCAAGTAAGAGGTGTTAAGAACTTTTCATGCAAGACTCACTAAAAATAGGTCACTTCAAAATAAAAAATTTCTGAAATTACTCATGCGTTTTTACTAAAATTACTTCCAAAAGTTCAAAACTTGAGTCTATTTTCTAATTTGGGGCTACTGATTAAATTTGAGAAGAGGAAAGTTGAGTTTAAGTTGAAACAAGGGAGAAAGGTTATTTTGGGAAGGAATCTGAGCATTTTTCACTCCAAGAAAGCTACAAAATGTATATTGCAGAGGTTTGAGCTAAAATGTTTAGGTAAGAAAGTCAACACATTTTCCAGAAATTTGTAGAATGAAATATTTCCATTTGAGTTATAGATTTGAAGATATTAACCTCTAAAGTGGGACTTAAGTTTCGACCGAGAAATTGTGTTCTGAAAGGTGTTGGTGGTTGGTCGAGTAATAGAGTTACAAGGCAAGATGGGCAAGGATTTTGGGTTGAAAGAGGTTAGTATGGTGTTATTGGGTGCACAAAGCACAGGACAGTGAACGGCCAAGCAACACAGAGCATGCGCCTGTGCCATGCAGCATGCCCTATGGATGAAGACAAGCAATGCGGAAGGCGCATGGCAAGGGCTGCGTGCGAGGAGGGCGGAGGCACTGTGTAAGCTCTCATTCCATTTTCCTTTTATATATATTAATATCTTCCTAAATTGTGAAAACAAAGTTGGAATACTTTTTATACTTCTTAAAGGTTGAAATTTTTTAAGAAAAATTAAAACCAATTTAATTGTGTTTAAGACTTGAATTTTGTTAGAAGAATAAAGATATAAGCAAGAGGGAAGTTAAATATGAAGTGAGGGACATGATAGTCTTTTCTTAAAATCTCTTATTAATAATAAAGTTTTTCTTTTAAAAAAAAAGAGATAAAAAGAAAAAGATATTTTTTTCCTCTTCTTCTTCTAGGGCACGCCAATAGCTCCCCCATCTTCTTGATTTTTCTTATGGTCAGATCCCCCCTCCCCTCACAATTTTTTTCCTTCCTTTCACCTCCAACTGTCCTAACCTCAAACATCCAACCAAACCACCACCAAGCCGCCACTGATGGTGAACGTCATCTATTGTGGTGTCATTATTCGGCTTGTGTTGCATTTGTCATTCGCATTGTCACCCCCCGCTCCGAGCATCTGCTTGCTTGGCTCAAGATGTGGCGTGAAGCCAACCGATATCACCCACTTCAAGAATGAAACCAGCTGACCCTTAACTTAACCTTAACCTTAACCCATAAAAGAAAGAACAACAGCGAAAGCTATAACACAACTTAAAAACAAAACTGAAAGAAACTCGTCTTACTTAAAACAACCTTTAGATAAGTTTATACAGACAACATGAAACCTTATTTACAAATCCAAACATAACATCGAAAACGCAACCTAAGTCTGACATTACAAAAGTACTAAACAAAACGCATACTATAACAAACTAAACTCTTCAGCAAAACGATAGCAGCGATTCAGGCTCTGAAGATACTGTCTCTACCTGGAAAGAGGGAAAACATTTTGGAAAGCATGAACTAAACGAGCCCAGTGAGTGGGAGTTTTCTAAATACTTTTCATAAATCTTCGTAACAGTAATATGTAAATTTTGTAAACGGTAAACAATGAATCATAAACTAAAAGCTTTAAATCTTAAAATAATAGGAAACAATAACATGAATCCTTGTGTTTTCCTGCTCGAATCTCAAGTATCTCTGATCCTGCCCCGTTACGAGTAATTTTATCCTACCCTATACGAGTAATTTAATCATGTCCCGTCATGATTAAATTTTAAGTCTGCATCGGGATGAGTAATTTATTCTTGCCCCGTACAAGTAAGTTTTGCGCCTGTCTCGTAACGAGTAATTTTTGAATTAGCTTTGTTCCAATAAAACATTTTTAAACCATAAATCTAAAATCCTTCTAAAATAAAAAATCCTCAACTTACTCTCAATAATTCTTACCAAGACCTCAATAATAGTAATACTTTAAACAATAACATGCTTGAAAACAATTCATAAATAGATTAAACATTTAACATAAAACATTCATAACTCATGGCTTAAAACATGCTTTGAAATATTTTAAATAAATCATTTTCCACTCTCAGATACAAGCCTAAATCATTGATTTATAAATTTTCCCGATCTCCTCTTATCCTAAAAATATGGTAAACTTATCCAATTAATTTTCCTTGACTATGAAAACATCAAAAGGTGTACTTAAAATTTTCAAAATTGTCCAATAAAGACCTTAAATTATGTCATGACATTGCATGGTGCACATGGATGGGCGGCAGGGCCTTGGCCACATGCTGGTTTACCTGTGTGCTAAAATCTTAAGAGGTTTTCCATGTGCACTGGCCATGCCCGCGTGCTAACCTCACGTATAGGTACGTCGCGTGCCTCATCTGGTCGCGTGCTACCTTAGCCGCTCGCACCTTGCACACAAGCCGTGCGTCCAACGCTAACCACCACACACAATAACCTCTATGTTCCCAAAATGCTTACTCATCTCGCCTAGTATGCATAGTACTGACCTGCTGCCCACAACTTCAATTTTTATCTAGAATACATGGCCCGACTTTGAAAAATCATATCATAAAATCTGTAACTCTTTTGATAAAACTTCCTTCTACAAAGTTGTTCTAAAATGCTATAAATTTCTTACCTCAAAATGTTAGAATCTAAATCCAAAAGACGAGTCTATAGCCCACTTGGAATTCACCTTGCCTAGATTCACCCGAGAAATGACCTTCTCGCCTTCTTTTGATCAAAATGCATAGCAGTCCTCACTTACAAACTAGACACAATTTTTGAACTTTCAAGACCAATTTGAGTGAAAATGCCCGAGTGAGTTGGTAGAAAATCCTTGCTAAAGTTAGCTGTTTATAGAAAGCCTTGCATGAACATATTTTGACACCTCAACCTTCCTTAATCCACCCTTAAACCTCCTTAAGACACCTCAAACTACCTTTCCACCTCAAAATGCATGTTAATGACATGAAGACACTTGGATTAACTTTAATCTATTTGCTTTCAGCTTGCCACATGCATGTCCAAAACGCATGGCTAACCTCTTTGACCATCTCGCATGACAACCTTAAACGCCTAATAACTTGTATAACTACAAGCCTTGTAGCCCAAAATGAGTTTGCTAACCTCTCCAACCAATTCGCAAGCCCATGCTTCTTGCCCACACTAACCTCTTAAGACACTTATTTTGCAAAGCCATCCAAACGCTTAGATAACCTCCAAAGTCATCTCTTCTCATCTATCTCAATGCTCAAATAACCTCTACATGGCATCCTTTCTCGCCCAAAGACACCCATTTGGAGGTTCTTCTTGCCTAGCCACAAGCCAACATAACCTCCAAATGCATGATGTATAACCTTAAACACCCAACCTTAAACACAAGCTAACTTCTTTAAATGTTGTTTTCATTCTTTTGGCCACCCAAACCATTCCAAAATAACCTCTAAACGCAAAATGGAGCTTATGTAAAATGTATTTCTAAATAATTATATTTGCAACATATAAGCTACACATTTTGGCACACTTACCATGCATTCTGGTCCCATTATTCTACCTAAAAGGCCTTAATAACTTGTATTTCTACAAGTTATCATCATCGTGGCAGGTACTAAATATGCGTGAGCTAGGTTTGGCCGCATGATTCCTTGATCATGTGCTAGCTATTCTTGGTCGTATATTTAGGTGCCTTGCCATGGTTGGATTGGGTAAAGGTTTGTTGGCTTGACTTGTGATTTATAGTATTATGTGATGATGACGTTTTAATTATTATTTCATTATCGATGCATATTTACACATTCCCAAAAGCGTGTTTTACGAGCTTTTACTTTTAAAAACTTACCACTCACAAAGTTTTAGCTCACTTTTTCATTGTTTTTCTTCCCTCCAAGTAGCAATCAAGGTCTAAGCTTTATGTTGAGCTTTCTATCACCATTTGTAGATTATCATTTTCATATGTCCAAATCATGCTTGTCCTCAAGCACTATCCTTTTCAAAGACTTACCTTTCCCTTAGTATTTCTAGGCTTCTTAAAATGTGATCAAGTTTCATTTGTTATTCAAGGTTTACTCTTATTGCATACTTCTAGCTATGAAAATATTCTAATTTCAAAACGCGGCAAGTTTGATACTCAAAATACCCTAGTTCATTCCCTACAATAAATCTTATTTTAAAAATCAAGAATGACTCAAATTTTTGAATTTTTTTTTTTATTTGGCGAAGGAGTTCTTTTTATTTAGTTATGTACTTGTAGTTTAGTGTTGAGTGGAAAATCATAGGTACTATATGAGTCCGTTTCTCTTCTCAACGATAACTCGTATCGCCTCTTATTACTGACCTCTCTAGTTTTTAATTTTGAAGTTATGCTTCTTATTTTAGCGAGAGGAGGTAACATAGGAGTTGTTATTTTGATTGAATAAATGAATACAAATTTTTTTCAAATTTTTTCACATTTTGGAAATTTTTTAATTTTTGTTAACATGCCTTGATAGGATTTTCAAAAAGTTTTCAAAAGTTTTAGCGCGAACCTTGCACACCCCCCATATTTAGAGATTAGAGATGTCCCTATTACAAAAATCGAATACTAAGATTATTAGTAGAAAACTGTTAGAAAAGAGGTTTGAGGTAAAGCTTGCTCGCCTAATAAACTATAGAAATGTTTCCTACGTAAGTTTCCTTAACAAGTTAATTACACCGATAACAAATCAAACCTTTTTTCGCATTATTTCACTAAAGTCATCATTAAAACACTTAGAAAAATTAAAGTGCTAATCATGCAGAGAGTTATACTTGCGACAAAGAAAACTTAACGTATGATACTTGGGCAAGAATATGTACTTGTATTGTAAGATGCATAATTACAAAGAAATATAATTTACATAAGGCAAAGATAAAAATTACAAAACAATTAAAGAATATCGAAATTTAACAAGTACCATTAAAATTAAGGCAATGGAAGAGGTTGATGTGGAGGTGATTCTGATGGTGGTTGTGGTGGATTCATCCTCGCTTGCATTGCCAATCAAAACGCGTCAAAGGACTTGATAAACTCAATGGAACCCGAGGCATTGGGATTGCACCACACTCTAACATAAGCTGATATCACAATAAAGAATTAAACTATATGTCCTATCCTTCCGCCAAGACATCAATCTTTCCATTCTTTCGCTTAGCGCCTCATTCTGCTCATGGACTCCAAGAAGTTTCATCTAGAGCTCTCCATTTTGCATTGTGAACTTCATTATTTTCTCATCTTGTTGACTCAGTTGTGCCTTAGTAGATGCATTTGTGTTGTCTATTTTGAGTTCCAAATCGCTTATTTGTTTTTCATTCTGCAAATGCATTTCTTGAAGGTTATGTTGGCACTGGATCATATCTTCAAATCCTCTTTCCATTTGTTTACATACAACTTCATTTATGAACTTGAAGATTGGTTGGTGGATTTACAAACCTTGCTTTGTTGGTTTGTGGGTGTTTTCTTTGCACATGCCTTAAGTGATGAGGACAATGTTCTCAGAAACTTTCCTATAATCAAGCATATAGACTTATTATAGTTTGCATGTTTGGTAGGTGGTATGATGACGTGTCATTGAATACGGATCATTGCATGTAAATGCTTTCCAATATTCTCTTTATCATGCGAGTTGACATGATCATTGCATGCAAAATACTCCCAATGTACCCACCACCTACTTCTAAGTTTGTAAAGGGCAAGTTTTTCTATTACTTGCCTAAGGGTAAGCGAAACAAAAGGTTTTCTCAGATGAACCAGGGTCGAACACAAGGAATTGATATCAAAGCTTAGTTCTAGGGTCTATTCATCATCAATCTAGGCATTATGACAAATGAGTTAAAAAATATAAAGAGAACCATAACTACCTATTTACACCTAGAGACTCATGCAAAGAGGAATAAATTATGGCACTATGGAGGAGTGAGCAAACTAACTTACGTTAAGGAAGGGGGTGAATCAAGGTTTCATGGTATAAGGCAAATAAGCTATATGACCACATCAATACGATATAACTCACAAAGCTTTCTTATGATTAAGGCGTGCTTGAATGCCACACATGGTCTCCTCTCAGGATCTAAATGACTAAGACTAGCTAAATGAGTTATATCTAGAAGTACTTACTTATAATACTTATAGGACTTTGCTTTTAAGGACAACAACCTCTTGATGCCTAATGTCCACACTTGATCACCTTTCGAGATACAAATGTTGGAAGTCATCTCGCATAAGTCAAGAAAACTCTTCCTTGCGCATGTTAGCCACGTTCTTGATACTTACCCTCTCAGGCAGTTGGCGACATACACTGGCCAAGTGATGAATGTAGCTTAGCTAACATGATAAGCATTATAAATAAAGCTTCTTATCAAGCATGAGTCATAAAACTAACCTACAAATAACATGAAAAAAATGAACAGTAAAGAGATGGAAGGGTTGAAAAGTGTAAAATATACATTGTATTAAAGAGTAAAGTTCTTCGGCCACTATACAATATAAACAATATACAATGTAAAGAAATAATAAAATGGAAAGAGAAGAAAAGGAATAACAAATTAGTGGGAGATGCGGATGTGATCTTCTTCACTCATACTACAGACTTTCATTCTACAGACTAACTAGAGAAGATGAAGAAGTGTTGCACAGATAGTGGTAGGGCAAATTCTTACCACCAACTTTCTAGGTTTTGGTTAATTAAGACCTTTATAACCCATACCGGTCTTCTTTTCTTGATAGAGATGGAGCTTCATGTATAGACAACTTTCGGTGGGAAAATCTATCATTCTGACCAGGTCAGCACCGAAATTTGTCCATTCGTCAAGTCACATCACTCTAACTACCACTTTTGTCTTCTTGCAAACCTCTTATCGTGTAATGATTTGGTCTTCTCGCCTTATGTCTGCGCAATTCCCTCTGTGATTTGTCAGCTTATTCTTTTGTTAATAATTTTGTCACACCCCAAACCATACTACAACGAAAACGTCGAAGTAGTAGGAATAGGATGCAAGTTAGTTACAACATTGAAATTTTCTTATCACAAAATCTTATCCTCAACTCCTTTTATGTTATTAACAACACTTAGAACGTAACGATGGTCAATGTAATGCCAAGCAAAATAAATACAAACCAAAATGTATACTTTATTAATAACAGGTGTTTCATACAATTATTACAATACGTTGACTAAATAACCAATGCTTAACGATTTCCAAAACGCCTTGAATCACCTCGCCGCAAATCCTTCAACATTCTTCTCTACTTGGCCTAAACATCTGATCCTAGAAGATAGATTTTTAAAACATAAGTCTAAAAGACTTCGTGAGATTTTATGAAAACCTTTCGCAGTATCTTTTCATAATCATTTTGAAAAAATAATATCAAATCATTTAAACATATCGGCAAATCATTTCATTTAGCATAAATCTTTCTTTATGCTTAACAAATCATTTCATTTTGCCAAGGATCCCGAATCGTTCTCTACACTTGGGTCTCATTACCTCGTGTTTAGACTACTATATCAATAGCATCCTAGAACATACAGATTCGTCCTTGTTGCTCAGACCGCTAAACTTTATACGCTCCTTTCAACGCATAAGTCAACTTCTTATCACCATGTAGCTTGTACGCTCGATAGTGGCCTTGACTCTTTATATGCACATAAAAGTTAGCATCATCTAAAAGAAACATAGTACTAAAATCATAATCATCAAATCAAGCTTTAACATTAAAAATCATGCTTGAAAACATAACTTTTCATAGAAATCTCTTTGAAACATTCTCATTTGAATTCTTCTTTCAAATCAATAAATAAAAATCATAATAAAGTTTTTTAACATAAATTCATTTGAGAGAAAATTACTCACCAAACTTTACTAAAGAAGTCCTTCTTCTTCTTCTTCTCACAAGCATCTTCTCGCGTGGCTAAACCAGTAGCACTTTAACATTTCAACAAAACTGTCATCATCCCCTCCTTAGTTACCCAAATCCTCTTATTTATAGAGTCCTTAAACTAACTTAGTCATGCATAAACTCTTCTCAATTCGCCAACTCCTGCTTAAAACTTCACACGTGTAAATTTAATATTTAACCTAGCCATACTTAAATTCTTAATCTTACACGTTAACCCTTGTCAAATCAGATTTAGCATTTTCTTCACCAGACTTTGCTTCCCACCTAATCCAAACCGCGAATAACTTCAACCACTTAACATTTCTTACAAATAACCTTATTGTGTGGTTACATTTTTACTATAAGAAACCTTTCATGCTAACTAACCAAATTTTACTCGCATAGAACTCTTATCGCAAACTTAAACTCCAAGGCTTCCTCTCGGATTTCTTCTCTGCGAAACACTTGATTCTTCTCGCGAAGACCACCTAAAACTCCTATTCTAACACTCAACACTTTCACTTCTTAACTTAAAATTCTCTTCTTGTATACCCACTTAATCGCAAAAACGTATACTTAACCATAAAAGATTTTATCGCTTAATTCTTTCTGTGGATTTATTCAAACGCCAACTTCTTAATACTTAGCTAAATTTTACTTCCTATACTCAAATTAAAAACGGGTCTCACAAATCCTTTGTTTAGACACTAAAAACAAGGTAAAGCAGGCATGAAGCTTATGTAAAGTGCATATCTAAATAATTATGTATTTATAACATAAGTTACGTGTTTTGGCACAATTACCACGCATTTTGATCCCATTATTCTACGTAAAAGGCCACAATAACTTGTTTTCCTACAAGTTATCAAAGATATAATCCCCTGCATCATCTTCTTCATTTGTTTCCTTCTCTGCCTCATTTGGTGTGGTGTTTTGCGAGGAAGTCTCTATGATAGGCTTTGGCAGTGAGGGAAGATTATATTCATCTCACCATCTACCTCAGGGTTTGCATTGTCCCCTTGGAGTCGGTTATTAATAATTCTTGATGACATGACACTCTCTAAGATGGTCTAACTAGATCTTGAGAGAGCTCGAGTGAGCTACTTAGAGAGTGTGTAGCTGTGACTAAGAAGTAGACTATCTATGTTGATTTCCTAACTTGTAATAGTGATCCATTTTCTCTACCTCCATTTGATTGTTTCATTTATATTTTATATTTCATATTGTGCATATTGTTTATAGGTCTATGACCTACGTTCTTTGATGGTTTTATATAAACATAGTTGTTCAATCTATCATCTCTCCTCTTCTGCAAGTTAATGTGTTATCAATAGCTTGAGTAGGTGATAGTTCATGATAAGAAGAGTCACTTATAAGTTTTAACGTGTTAATTGCACTTTTGTTATTGTTTGGCCAGCATAAGTTGCTAACTACTCGAGAGGAAAAGTAGCTAGAACCTAATTAGCATGTGTGAAGAGGAACTTTGCCTCTTCGCGAAAGTGTTTCTAACATTAGGATCTCGAAAGGAGGGTAAGTGTGGACAGTGGATACCCAGAGGTGGTAGTTCTTAATCATGAAATACTATAAGATGCATAAGTGTTTTCTCCTAGATATAACTCACCTAGCCATATTTGGTCGTATAGATCTCTGAAAAGTAGTCATGTGTGGCATATATGCCTTTGAAAGAAGCAAGTCTTAATTGCAAGTATGTCTTAGCAAGTTAGATCGCATCAAGGTTATCTCTCTACTTACTCGAATGATAACATGCGGACATTCCTGCCTTCATTCCCTTAATACAAGTTAGATGCGTTATTATGTCTTTCTCTTCAAGTCTCCTTAAAGACTCTTACTATGTAATTAGCCAATTCTTATATTTGTTATTCTTTAATTCTTTCAACTTGCCTAAATGAAGAGTAGATCCTGGAACTAATGTCTAAAAATAATTCCCTGTGTTTGACCTTGGATCACCCAAGTAAACCTATTGTTTCGCTTGCACTTAAGCAAGCAGTAGGAAAACTTGTACTCAATGAGGACTTAGGAATTACATGATGAAGAGGTACATTGTGAGTATTTCACATGTTATGATCATGCCCTATGAACCATCGCCTAGAATGGAAACATGCGATACAAAGAGTTAAGATGAATACATTATGCGCAATGACTTGACTCAGTGACGTATTGCAATTGTACACTACAAGAAATTGGAACAATGCCAAAAACAATGGTGCGTCGTCATTGATCACCTTTCGCCGACTCACGAAATGGTACATCGTGGAAAGTCACTTTCTGCGACGCACAAGAACCAAACGTCGCGCAAAGGTTAAAATTAAATTTAATGCGTCAACTTTCTGCGACGTACAACAAAAAGACGTCACAAAAAGGTTAAAATTAAATTTAAATTAGATTTAATGTTTTGACTTTCCGCGACGCACCATTGTGCGTGTTACGGAAACTCACTTTCGGTGACGCAAAGAAACAAGACGTGGCAGAAAGTCAAAAATTAAATTTTTGCGACGCACACAATGCGTTCACTTTTCGCGACGCACAACAGTAAGACGTCGCGAAAAGTTTAAAATTAAATTTAATATCTTCACTTTCCGCGACGCACAAGAAGCAAACGTCGCGTAAAGTTGCAAATTTAAGTGTACGAATTGAAGTGACAATGGTGACCTTTCCGCGACGTGTGACAGGTACACGTCGAGAAATGTTTACATAATTAATTCATTATTTGACCTTTCTGCGACCTTGGGGTTACTCCACGTCGGGGAAAGGTTCCTTCTCCGACGTGTTCAAAAACGTCGGGGAAAGTCCACTCTATTTATTCCCCTTCAACACAAAACCGATTGCAAAGTGAAAGAAGAGAAAATCGGCCAAGAGAGAGGGAGAGGAAGAGATTCATGCTGTCGTCTGTCCATCTTTGCCGTCACCGTTGCCTCCGGATCATCTCCGTCCTTCTTCGAATCACTCATCTCCCTCTCTCATTCCTTGTATTTTTTTCTCTTTCCCTTCTCTGAATCGCTCATCTCCGTCCATTTTTTTATCCAATTTCATTCTCCAAAAATGATTAATCGCTTGGAAATAGACTAATTTATCAGCAACATCAACCATATATGACAAAGACATAAATAATGGAAGAATTTAGTGGGTTTATTTTCATATATAAATAAAATAATTAATTAAAATATATATATTTAAAGCCTTTCGCGATGCACACGTCGTGGAAGCCTTTTGCGATGTGCTACAGCGTGCGTTGGGAAAATTTTCCCCGTCGTTGACGTGAGCTACGTCGGGGAAAGTATCCCCGACGTGCCTGCCGACGTCGTCCTCAACGTTGCAGTAACCTTCCCCAACGTTGGTAAGGGTTTTCGACGACATATTGCTACGTCGGGGAAACTCTTATTTCTCGCAGTGGTAATATAGACACATTAACTTATTAAGTCCAAAATAGTCCCAAACAGTCCTTTTCTTCTTTTTGGTCCTTAAGTGCATCATCAATAAATGCGGAGGGTCATAGATGGAGTTTTGAAAAATCTTCTGGTTGGATCCCTATAGGCTCAACGACTTGGTTTGGCTGGCTAGGTCGATGACAAGGGCTAAAGGATTTTTCTCTTGTCACTGGGTTATTGGGGTTCCTTCAGTATTTTGTACAATAAAGGCAAGGGTATTATATTACATCTTGCCCTGATGAAGAAAGAATGTTTTAGATTGTCTAGGAAGAAGTAGGCGATGTTGATTTTGTGGGTTGGCCTTTTTGGATTTTGAATGAAGAGCTTGACTTTTTGGATTTGTTGGGAGTTTGAGAAATGTTGACCTTGGAGGATTTGGATTCTGGGGTAGAGGTCAAGTCAGCGGGGCTTCTCTTCTTCTTTTTGGGACTTTGCCACAAGACGTCCTTGGAGTCCTTAACCTTAGGGGATTTTCCTTTCTTCGATCCTAAGGCTTCCTCCTTGTCTTTCCTTTTGCATTTCAGTGGGATTTTCTCTTCCTCATCTTTTTCTTCAACATCATTCTTATCCACTTTTTCGACCTCTTTACACCATTCCATTGTTTTGAGGCGTTTTGATCTTTCTTTATTTTTGTGGATGGCAATGACGCGGTGAAGGATTGATGGTGACCATATTTCATCTTTCACCTGTACCTAACGAAACTTCTCTAACACTTGACATGCCTTTAAGCACAGTTGTTCGATTAGGTGCAAGAAGGGTCTTTCTTCGCAAGAATGTTTGACCCATATTGCAATGATGTGCTCGCTTATTATCTCGCCAATGTTCATCACAATCTCTTTCATTATACAGTACACTAACATGACTTTTTCCATGGAGATGGTGTTGTCATGGTGAGTAGGCATGATCTTCTTCTTCACAAACACAAGCCAAATGCTAGCCTCTGTGGTCAAATTGTGCGGGAAGAGCTGATAATTCCCGATTGACGTGATATCCCACTATGTCCCCAGCCAAGCCACTTTCTTCAAAGCACTTTCTAAGTCTTCAGCTATGGGGTTTATGAAGATATCATGTCCAATTTTGTTTGCCTTCAACTCGAAGAGCTCATTGATGGTGTTTGACCCAAAATCAACTTTTTGCCCTTTGACCATGGCGTAGTGTTCTTCTTTGTTATCACAGCCAATCCTTGGAAAAATTGTCTCCACTTGAATTCTTCAATGGATGACTCGAGAAAATCTGGACCTCTCCTGTGTAAGGAGATATTCCCTTTTCTTTCATAAACTGTTTCCTGACCTGTGAAGCGAAGAGTGATCCCTCTGAAGCACTCTCTTCGTCTTCTTCTTCAACTTATTTTTTAGGCGTTTTCTTAAAAAAAAAAATTCACCTCTTCTCTACCTGCACCTGCAAGAACTTTCTTGAAACTTTGTCTATTCTCTTCTTCTTGCGATTTGGCTCTTTTCCCTCCAAAGGACTAACTTTGTTGCTCTTTCTTTTTCAAACTCCCCTACCGCTTCTTCCTCTACTTTTTCTTTTTTCTTTTTCTTCGTCCTATTTTTCCTTTTGAGCTACATCATTAGTTTTTCTTAGGGTTTCTTCTTGCTCCCTCAACTTTATTTCTTTTTTTTTCTTTCTTTTTTATTTTCTACGGCCCAAACTTCCCTTGCTCAGTCTATGCTTGAGCCTCTTCACTAACCTCTCATTTTCAGCAATAGGCGAGGAAGTGCTTGCTAGTGGGAGTTGTGTTTCTTATACCTTACCTCACTTTTTTGCCTCGCTCTTTTGCCTCTTCTTCCTACTTTTTCTTTTCATTTTCTTTCTTCTTCTTCTCTTCTCATCACCTTCTTTTGTGTCTCGTCTTCTTTCTCCTTACCTTCCACTCTCTTCTTTTATGACCTTTTTTCTCTTCTTTTTCTTTCCTTTTTTTTTTCTTCTGTTTCCTTCTTTTCTCCCTGCATCTTCTCTTTTTCTTCTTGTTCTTTCTTTAACCTTTCTCGCCCTTCTCGCCCTTCTTCATCTTCTAAGGTCTTGATTGTTCCTCGCAATAAGTCTCTACTCCCAATCAATCATTTCAATGTCCAAAAAATTATCTTAGTCCTTGCTGCACAGTTAGCTAAGATACTCATCTTGCTAAAATAAACGTTGGGACACTTTCTTTGACGCCTTAGTTAGATTGGACATTAGTAAATTCATGCGTCTTTAGGTGCTCAACTTCCCTTCCAATTAAATGCATCCATTGATACCACTAGCTGAAGAAAGCACTTAACCTTGGGGCTAGTTCAAGCAATCACCAATTACTTTAGTACCTTGAACCTCTTCACGCGTTCTTCTACTGAACGCGTGATTCACCAAAATCAAGTGTTTCGCCTAAAATCAAAGTAAAGAGCCTACTCTATTGTTTGAAAAATCAACTCCCTAGCAACGACGCCAAAAACTTGCTTGTGGATTTGTTTCATGAAACTCTCACCCAAAAATGTATTGGTTGTAGATGTCATTGTTTGAAATTGGGATTGTGTTTCATGGGACTTAATGTGGAATAAGTTGTGTCGTCCTTGATATTAAAATTAATTCAAATGTTACAAAAGTACACGTTTGTAAATTCGAAAAGCAAATGTTACAACTTTTGGACATTGCCTCAGCATGATTGTAGCTAGAATGACCATAGGGACATGGCCGGAATGTGCAAAGAGAAAAGTTGAACATTATTATGAGGTTCGTCAAAGGAAATATGAGGTTACTTCAAACAAAAACGACCCTTGCTCTGGTGGTTCCAGAAAATTGATTGGGAAGAGAGGAGCAGTAAATGACAAGATCGAGAACCGAATAAGTAAGCCATAGAAAGTTCCCCACTTGCAAATTAAGTAAATGTGATTGATAGCCTTTTTGACAATTAATCATATTTACTTAATATGCAAGTGGGGAACTTTTTATGAGTTACCCGTTCAGTTCTCGATCTTGTCATTTTCTACTCCTCTCTACCCAATCAATTTTCTAAACCACTAGAGCAAGGGTCGTTTCTACTTGAAGCAACCTCATATTTCTCTCGACGCACCTCTTAATAATGTTCAACTTCCCTTTTTGCACATTCTGCCCATGTCCCTATGATCATACTAGCAACTAGTAATTGACTTTCTAATTTTGATTTCTTCTTTTCTCTTTGCACATTCTGCCCATGTCCCTATAATCATACTCTTCCTTTTCTTTCTTTGCTGCTTGAATAGCATATTGTAATTTTGAAATATACAACAAATTTAAAATGAAACATACATACAATATACAATCTATAAATACAATTTATGTAATTCAATGTCAAGAAACGTTAATAAAATGCTAATTTTATGACAATAGATGTAAAGATCGTGAGAAGGTCAATAAAAACATACGAATTCAACTTCCATCTTAAATCCTAACAACACTATATTCGAATGCGATAATAAAACCTACAACTAAATCAAAATCTAAATAATTTGAAATCTAAAACGTAAAACTAATTTGAAATCTAAAAACTAAAACTAATTAACTAAAACAATCTAAGATTCAGATAACATTAGTGATATATCTTAATTTAACATATAATTGTCTTTGAGTAATGGCAAAGGCAAACACAGTTAATTTATTAATATTGAAACAACGAAATATAATACATAGCTATAAATTAATTTAACCCACTGTGAGTGAAAATATAATGCATAACTATAAATTCATACATGCATAACCATGGTTCGTGAGAAGGTGCTCTTTAGGCTCCCTTGCTAATCTTATGTTACATTAGTTCTTTTTTTTTTTTTTTTGTTCTTATGGTAATTGAGAAAGACAAACATTTACATCATAAGGTTGTTTCAAGAGTAAAATTTATTTTCTTTTCACTCTAAATTATACTCTAAGACCAACAATTTGTTATCGGTGTCATTATCAAATCAAGGATGAAACAAATAAATAGAAAAAATGAAGTGCTATGTGTTGTGTGACCAAATAAATGGAAAATAGGTCATATACATGACTACTTACCGAAATGAAGAGTGGTGGCATAAATGATGATAAACGGTGACGGCAGATGATGATTTCTTTCCTTCTTGATCTCTCTTGTATTGATCAACTCCTTTTTAGTTATGTGAATATATAGCTAAAAGTTAGTTTTTATAGGGTAGCTACTGACGCACATCGAAGACGTCAGGATACCTCCATATTCCCCAAAGTCATAAGTAAAAAGTCGGGGAATAGAATCCACCTCTCCTGACATCACTTCCATGGTTTCGAGGGAAGTTGAAAGATTATTTTATAGTATATTTTCCCCGACGTAGTCAACATAAACATCGGGAAAACTTTTACCTTCCCTGATGCTCTGCCCAAAGATGTCAGGGTAATGTAATAATTAAATATTTAATTTATCTGTTGTCGACGTCTTGAACTACATCATCAGGACTACTAGTAGACGTGATAATATTTAATATACACATCTCGATCAACGTGTATATTAGAGCATCGAGGATGGGGCATTTTTCCTAATGTTGCGTTCATCGACAAAGTTGCAACATCGGAAAAGCCTCAATTTTTTGTAGTGCCATCATCTATTTCCAAGTCCTCGTTGTGCAAGTTTTCCTATTGCTTGCCCAAGTGTAAGCAAAACAGTAGGTTTGCTAGATGAACCAAGGTCGACCACAGAGAATTGATATCAAAGCTTAGTTCTAAGGTCTACTTATCAACTAGGCGTTATGAAAAATGAGTTAAAAAAATATAAAAAGAATCATAACTACCTAAGTATCCTAGAGATTCTGTAAAGGTGACTTAAAGAGGTGGTTGAAAGAATGACAGTGGTATAAAAGGGGCACGCACTAACTTGTGTTTTGAGAAATATGAAGGAAGGTGTAAGGTTATCAAGCAAATAAGTTATACGACCACCTCAATGCGATATAACTCACTAAACTAGATATGATTAAGATGTGCTCCTCTCAGAGTCATTGAACGCCACATTTGGTCTCCTTTCGAGATTCAAATGATTCAGACTAGTTAAGTAAGGTATATCTAGAAGTAATTACTTATACTACTTATAGAGATTTGCGTTTAAGAACAGCAACCTCTCGATGCCTATTTTCCACACTTGTTCACCTTTGAAAGTTATCTAGCTAAGTCGAGAAAACTTTTTCTTACGCGTGTTAGCCATGTCCTTGATACTTACCCTCTTGGGCAGTTGGTGACATACACTGGCTAAGTGATGAAAATAGCTCGGCTAACACGATAAGCATTATAAGTACAACTTCCTATATCAAGCATGAATCATAAACCTAGACTACGAATAACTCAAAGACAAATGAGCAGTACATAGATGGATGGATTGAAAATGGTATAAACATACATTTTATTAAAGAATGTAGGCGTTCGGCCATAGTACAATGTGAACACAAATAATGTAAATACAAAATAGAAAGAAAAGAAAAGATAATACAAGTTAGGAGGAGATAGGATGGATCTTCTTCACTCAGACTATAAGCTTTCGCTCCATAAACTATCGAAGAAGATGAAGATGTACTTTACAGATGGTGGTAAGGCTAATCCATGCCACCAATTCTCTAGGGATGGTCGATCGATGCAGACGTCTTGCCTTTATGACCCATACAGTCCTGCTTTATTTGGTGGTGATGGAGCTTCTTATATAGGTATCTTTTGATGGGAAATCTATCATTATGACCATGTTAGCGCCTAAAGTTATCCTTTTTGTCAAGTCACATCACTCTAACTACTAGTTTTGTCTTTGAACAAACCTCTTCTCGGCTGGTGATTTGGTCTTCTCGCCTTGTCTCTACGCGAGTTCCTCTGCAATTTGCTAGCTTACTCTTTTGTTAATAATTTTGCGTTTATACACTAAAAGCGGGGTAAAGCAAGCATGAAGCTTATGTAAAATGTATTTCGAAATAATTATGTATTTACAACATAAGTTACACATTTTGCCACACATACCATTCGTCTTGGTCCCATTATTCTACCTAAAAGGCCATAATAATTTGTATTTCTACAAGTTATCACTATCTTGGCGGGTACTAAATATGCATGAGCTAGGTTTGGTCGAATGATTCCTTGATCATGTGCAAGCTATTCTTGGCCGTATATTTAGGCGTCTTGCCACGGTTAGATTGATTATAGGTTTGTTGGCTTGACTTGTGATTTATAGTATTATGTGATGATGATGTTTTAATTATTATTTTATTATCGATACATATTTACACATTCTCAAAAGCATGTTTTACGAGCTTTTACTTTTAAAAACTCGTCACTCACTAAGTTTTAGCTCACGTTTTTTAATGTTTTTCTCCCCCCAAGTAGCGGCCAAGGTCCAAGCTTTTCATTGAGCTTCCCATCATCATTTGTAGATTATCATTTTCGTATGTATATACTTAAGTTTTGTATTACTTCATGAAGTAGTTAGAAGTAGCAAGGGCAATGCTATGGATACGTGTTTTGAGAGATTTGTTAGTGGGTTGTAATTCTTTTGTTACTAAATATCTAGTTTGGTTATAAACTCTGTTTGAGACTCTCTGGAATGGAGTATTTTGGATTAGTGTGTGGTGAGACACACTTGATGTGATTTTGAGTCTGAAGGTTGCTTATATACCGAAGTGAAAATTTCTTCCCCTTTCAGATTTGACTAACCCATTTTTCATGGGAGGTGCTCCCAAAATTTTTGTAGAATTTTATATTACTTGTTCTGTAGAAGTTTAAGATGAATAATGTCGGTTTCAAAAAGTGTTTTCATGCCACGATCTTAGTTAGGAGGGAAAACCTAGAACAGGGTGTGACACACTAGGCGTGCGGCCAATTGAGGCCCGCAGTGTGTCCCTTAGGAGGTTAGCACGTTTACAAGCTAAGGGTTTAAGCTACCACATGTGAGTGACAAAATAATTTCTAAAACTATGATTCCAAATATGTTTTACAAGCTCTTATTTAAGTATGGCATTAATTTTTTAGCTGTATTAAGCATTATATCTCGATTTTAAGCATGTTTATGAAAAGTATTTAAGTATACTTATTTAGAAAATGTTTGCAAAGCATGAGTTTAGAAGTGTTTGGCAAAGCATATATTTATTGATAAGTTTATTGATGAGATTTGCAAGCAATTATTTAAGAGTGAGCTTTGAATTTTTTAAATAGAATTATTTACTATTTTAGAAAGATAATTGTAAAAAGCATGAGTTTCATAAGAAAGGTTTTAAGCAAGAAAACCATGTTGTTCTATATATCGAGCTCTCGACAGTCAATGTGCACACTCACGGGTATAGGGCTATGTTGACCACTTAACCGCTACCACCGAGTTCTAGCAGGATAGTATGAACAAAGCTCTGCTATCTTGACTAAGTTCAGGCATGATATAGTCATGGCCAAGATTATTTGATCAAGAATGGTAGGTCAAGCTAGTTACTATCGTGACCGAGTTTCCAGGGTGTAAAATAAACGGAGATAAAAGAGAAAGAATTGTTTCAGAAAAGAAAGAAAAATAGATAAGTAAGTAGAGATTTACTTTAGAAAGAAAGGAGCATTAGAAAGACAAAAAGTTTAGCACAAAGAAGTTTTAAGATTTTATACTTTATGTCTGCTTTATGAATGATTTATGGAAAAGACTAAAGTTTATGTATTTAAAAAGTAAGTTTTACAAAATCATCACTCATTGAGCTATTTAGCTCACCCTTTCAAATTTTTGACTTTCCAAAAAGAGATCGTGATTCGAAAGCCTGACTGTTGTCTCTAGTTTGTTGTGGAAATTTGTTAACAGTTTTTGTTGTTGTGGGTCAGTTCTAGATTAATCTATGTCATGTACATAAGTTATGTTTACGGTTAAAGTTAGTAAAGATGTTTAATTTTCGTTTGGTTTAGAATGTTGTTTGTAATCCATGGCATTTAGCCTTAGCTTGTTTTGAGAATTATGTTTTGAAGTTATTATTCTATGTTTATTATGTTAGTCCACTACATAAGTTTTAATTTATTCAAATTCGTTTAGCATTTCAAAAAGATTCAGTAGTCAGAGTCAACTGGTATTGTTCAGAAGGAGAACGATGTCGGTTGACTTCACTCCTTCTCTCGTGTTGAGAGTAGGTGATCCGAGAGGGGTGTGACATCTCTCTTATGGTAAGATTTATACCTACAATGTTATCAAATAAGCATGCCCCATTACAAAGAACATAGGTAGGATTTAGTATCTCATATCCCCCTCTTCCCCTCCCTCGCTTAAAAGAATTAGTTGACTATTTAAAGATAAATTGTAGGACCAACATTGGTAACTTTATGGCAGAAAACACCTTAACTAGGCTTAGTTCTTTAGATCTATTTGCCTTACTCTTGCCGTTCATATTTAGTTTTATGTGTTTTTAGACTTTTCAAATTCTCAACCAGAACTTTGAATTATCAATATACCTTCTGTATAGCGATCCTCTTCTGGTTGGTCATGTTTTTATTTACAAATATGAGACATTTCTTGACTTTTGCTTCTGTTTAAGTTTCTCATGTTCCAAAGGGTATAAATATTTATATGATATATGATATGTTACTGTTTAATTTGATTGTTTCGGTGTCTATCATCTTTCACATTATAAGTTGTGTTTAATTTTATTTCCATAGGATGACTTCATTCTCTATAGACGAGACTTCAAAACAAAGTTGTTCTAGTCCAATAAGATTGTTAGGAAAAAAACCTATTAAACCACCATAATCGGCATGGGCACATTTTATAAAGGTAGAAAAATGTGATCCTAAATATCCTAGGGCTTCTTGTAAACACTGTAGAGCTACATATGCTTGTGATTTCAAAAGAAATGGTACAACTGAAGGGATAAAAGCCCTATGGCAGCTGAAGAATTTAAAGAACCGTTCCTCAAATTAATTTTGGAATCCTAAAATACCAGTACATTGGCAAAAATTTAGAATCAAAATTCTAAATAAAAACTAAGCATGCTTTTAATTTACAAAATACAGAGAACTTACTTTAGATAACGTCTCTGAATCTACAAATACCGAATTGGAGACACCACCCGTCGGAGACCTTCCTATCCTCTGGGATGAGATTGGTTTGTGGGAACCAATTGGGATGGGAAAAACTTTAGAGGTAGTTGAGAGAAACTCTTTTCTTTTTCGCAAAGCAAAAGTCTTGGCTTTCTTTCCTTGAACAATTCGTTAAAGAAAATTTTTCTTCTAAATAATTATAACTCTCTTTCCTTCTTGGAATAGGAATAGGAGTAGGAGAGAATCATGAGATTCTATTATCAAATCTACTAATTAATTAACAATTAATCAATTAGTTAATAATTAATTAAATCATATTTAATTAATATTTCATTCAAATCTTATTTGAATGAATATCTTTCCAATATCTTATAGATTTATATTAATATAATTAATTAAATTATATTTAATTAATATTTCATTCAAATCTTACTTGAATGAATATCTTTTCAATATCTTATAGAATTATATTAATATAATTAATTAAAGAGAAATTTTTAAAAATAGTAGATTTTACAAAATATTTCTAACCTATAGCAAATTATATCACTGATAGTCATTGATATGCTATAGTGATAGAATGCAAAATTTTGTTATAGCTTATAAATATTTTGATTTATTTTGCTATTTTTAAAAATGCCCCTTAATTAAATCATATTTAATTAATATTTCATCAAATCTTATTTGAATGAATATCTCGGCAATATCTTATAAATTTAATTTAATTTAATTTAATTCAATAAAACTAAATTATTAATTAATTCTCCAATTAATTAATAGCTAAATTAAATATCTTATATTTAACTTAAATTAAATTTGAATCATATTCAAATATAAGTTTCTCGCATAACCAATCATTTTTATATGAATCCAATTCATATTAAATTAATATCTGAACTTATTCAAATGTTTTATCTCTCATAAATTAATTTTGAATTATATCCAAAATTAAATTTATATAATAAAGTTTCACAAACTTTATATTATAATGTATCATTATACATTAAACTAATTCCCAAAGTAATTTTTAACATTTCAAATTACAACCAATATAAATAAATCTCATTACCCTTTATGAGCTAGGAATGGGACCTAATGGATCTACAAATCAGAAGCTACAACGATCTGAGATTAATTAGTTAAACCCATTAACCACATTAATCAATATTCGTTAACTGTGTTTACACTCCACTAAAGACTCACAGCTGAACTCTTCTCAGTGTAGATATATTTCTGTGTCCATGGATATAGACCAATAATAGTAAGTTAGTCTTTCACGAGTGTTCGTAGCACCAACTGGGTCAATTTATCGTTTTACCCCTAGGTTACCTCTAATCCTTAAAGACCAGTGCTTCTCTAATGAACAACATGTTTATGATCCTACCAATAAACAGAAACCCCTCTCGTGCCATAGAGAGGGTAGGGCCCTTTGTTCAAGACCCGGAGACACCATTTAAGGAAACACTCATCTACTTACCCTAAAGTAGGGAATGAGTGAATTCCATCTTGTGTAATGTTTTCAGCTCTCCACTTGGTCTTGTCCCCAAAATGATAAGCTTATTGAGTCGATAATCTGGCCACTCTCACCCGTACAAATCAAAGGACAATCCCTCGCAAACAGGAGCTCATAATACATTTAGGATAAGACTAAGTTACCTAGGTCATCCTAGTGAAATAGAAATCTAACTAGTTAACGGAGTTACATCTAGTGGTTACTATTTCACGATCCGGTCTTATCCAAACTCATTGCATAAGATACCCTCACTCGTATGTCAATTACACAAATGAGTTGGATCATTGTGTTTGTATCAAATACAAAGTGAGTCGTATCCATAGTGTTACTAAGATAAGGTACCCAGCCTTATCCCTATACTATAGACTCTTTAAGTTGATCTCGAACATTGATCTCTGTATGTCTCTACATACTGTTCAAAACTCATTAAACAACGTAGGATGTTAGTTTATTGGATTTGAGTTATTAAGACAAAACTAATATTATGATCAATAACAATTATTACAATAATAACACTTTATTAATAACGATCAATAGATTATATTTACAATCTACGAGTTTTAGGACATAAATCCTAACAACTAATCTAAAAAGACATTAGAGAAATATAGGAAGTATACAAGCCAATTGGAAGATAATGTTGAAGGAGAGGGAGATTCTAAAAGTAGTTTGATGGTTACATCCTTCACTCAAAAAAAATTGTAGAACAATGTTTGCTCATATGGTCATCTTAGATGAATTGCTATTTAAGTTTGCGAAAAGTGAAGGATTTCATCAATTTTGTCAGGCATAAATTCAAAGTTTGTGATTCCATGAAGAGTGACCGTTGCAAAGGATTGTTTTCAAATGTACATAAGGGAGAAAAAAAAAAGTTAAAAAATTTCATTAACTCGAATTGGCCAAAGAGTTTGTTAACAACTGATACATGAACTTCTGTGCAGAATATTAATTATATGGTTATAACGTCTCATTTCATTGATGATATTTGGAACTTGCACAAAAGAATTTTAAACTTTTGTCAAATAGCTAATCATAAAGGAGATACAACAGGTAGAGCCATTGAAAAGTGCTTAGAAAGTTGGGGAATTGATAGACTTTTTACTGTAATAGTTGATACTGCGAGTTCAAATAATGTAGCCATTCCATATTTGGTTAAAAATTTTAAAGGCAGAAATGGGTTGGTGTTGGATGGGAATTTATTCACGTTAGATATTGTGCTCATATTCTTAATTTAATTGCTAGTGATGCTTTAAAAGATTTGCATGTGTCTATCATTTGAATTAGATATGTTGTGAAGTATGTTAGGTCATCCTCTGCAAGACTGCAAATATTTAAAGATTTTGCTAAAGAAGATAAGATGTCAACAAAATATTGTCATACTATAGATGTTCCAACATGGATGGAATTCAACTTTCACTATGTTAGATGAAGCAATTAAGTGTCAAAAAAACATTTGAAAGATTAGAGGAGCATGATTCTCGTTATTTGCCAAAGGATGATCTTCCTATCGCTGAAAATTGGGATAATGCAAAAGTGTTTGTAAAGTTCCTAAAGACTTTTTGAGAGGTAATGATAAATTTTTTTTGCATTTATGTCTGTGACTTCAAACATTTTTTTCACGAACTTTGTTTGATCAAATAAATAATTCGTGAATACTCGTTGTATGAGAGTGCATTATTGGGTTAGCTGGCATTTAGTATGCAGATAAAATTCAACAAGTATTGGGGTATAACTACAACTGAGAAGACCAATTTATTATTATATGTTTTTGTAGTTCTTGGCCCTAGGTACAAGCTGACTTATATGAACTATTATTTTAATGATTTTTTTAGGAAGATTGTGCAAAAAAAATTAATGAATAAGATTGAAGAAGCATTTCGCCGATTATGTGAGGACTATTATATGAGAATCTCAATTCCAAATGAAAAATATTCACAAACACAATCATCCACACCTATCGAAGGATTTGACTTTCAAAAGTCAAAATGAAATACCTTCTATCTCATCTAATGGATCTTATAAGGCACGTGTTGCTGTTCATGATAGATTTAAACAAAGTAATAAAACAGGTCTAGATGATGCTAAAACAGAGGTGACTCATTATCTAGATGAGGCTCGTATAGAATATGAATATTTAGATTTGTTAAATTGATGGAAGGTGAATTTCTCTCGATTTAAGATCACTAATCAAGTAGATAGAGACATCTACAGTATTCCTATATCAACTGTGTCATCTGAATCAGCCTTTAGCACTGGAGAGCGGGTGTTAGGTTCTTTTCAAAGTTCATGAACTCCTTAAACTATAGAGGAACTCATTTGTGCTCAAAATTGGATTCAATCTAAACCTTTGGATGACATGACTGAAGAAATTGACGGAGCTAAAGAAATTGACGAAGGTAATATTCTTTTTTAAGTATGCATTTAAATTATTTGATTTAAGCTAATTGTTCGTCATTTTGATCTAGAATTCATAAAGGGACACTTGCAAAAATAGCAAAAAAAATTATGATAATAGTGTCCATTTTCTAAATTTTCTAAATTGGAAAGGGACACTTGCACTACATTTTCTAAATTGCAAAAGTAGCAAATTTAAAAGCCAATAATCCTCTGATAGCCCTTTAATAACCCTAAGATAGCCATCTGATACCCGTCTGATAGCAGTATGATATTACTAATTATTTGTCATATTTGTCAAATTTCCAATATACAAAAAAGAGGTGTCATTGGCTGTTTTTTTTTAAATGTTTTTGTCATCTGATATAGAATTCATAAACATAGAAAATAAGATGGAAATTGCATTTGAGAATTTGAATCA
Organism: Cucumis hystrix; assembly: GCA_025688845.1. NCBI lineage: Eukaryota > Viridiplantae > Streptophyta > Magnoliopsida > Cucurbitales > Cucurbitaceae > Cucumis > Cucumis hystrix. The sequence continues at coordinate 11,537,450 of CM046886.1, forward strand.
GGATTCTATGGTCTAAATCTCTACTCACAATCTTTACTTACAATTTTTTTTTTTTTTTAAATTGCTATCTTGTTAAAAGTGATGGAAGCACGTTGGTTTCTACAAGGTGCAAAGTAGACAAATGGTTTAAGGCTTGAGATAAGCTGCAATTTTGATATATGTAGACAATGGATTCAATTGTAAGGCAAGAGAATGTATGAATGATTTATGTACATTGAGATTTTTTTTGTTTTTTTTTGGTTATTTACCATGCAAGTTTAAGAACAATGTTCATGGTTACGTGTGCATTTAGCATCATATATATGTTAGGTGAATTTATGTTGGAATTTATGCATATGTATGTTGCGTGAAATAATTGATGTAAGTTCAATAGCTCTGAGAGAAAATTAACGTGCTTAGGATTTTTGAACCACATAGGTTTGAAAGAAAAAAAGGAAGAAAAAAAACGACCAAACCCAAACTCGAGTCGAGTCTGGCACTGTTAGTACACAAATCATACCGTTCAAATTGGGTTAATTTTGAAGAAAACCGATCCAACATTGTCCAATTATACCCCTACTAAAATGTAAATTAGATATGATATATTTAGTATTAACTAAGATTAAGAGAAAGGAAGAGCACCTAAGCTCTTGGAAAGAGGCTAAAAATCATAAATGAGAATAACCGCTATAGAAAATTACTCGTGCCTCACGAAGGTGACCACCAAAAGGTTGCCTCACAAGATTTATGATATACATCTCCTTTATCTCCCGAATATTAATCAAAATTGATCGAAACACTTAATTAAATTTGTTCTTTGATTCCTTCACCACCTACCAATTATTTGCACTATTCAAGAGAAAAGGAAGAGAAGCTACAAATTGTACCAATTACAGTATGATTGATTGATTCACAAAGAGGGTTGCACTAGCATACTAGATACACAGTTGTCGATACAAACAAAAATCGAAATGTGCTAAAATTAGTGCATAAAAATTAAAATTAGAATGAAGTTGAAACCTAAATAAGTGCTGAAGGACAAAACTGAAACAAAATAAATTGAAATTAGAACCTTAATTTTGTGCGAACGAAGTCAAAGAATAAAAAAATCTTGAAGAAGAACAAAATTGGTGAAATGTTGGAGTGTTGATTGATTGAAATCTTATTGATGTTCTAGGGTTGAGAAACAAAGAAGAAAAAAATTGGAGAGTGAAGAAGAATGAGGAATGGCAGTGGGGGAGGTGAGGAATTTGCTATATTTTGTAAATAATTTAGTTAAAAAATTGTAATATCAATTTATTTTTTTATTTAAATTTCATAACTGACTCAAAGTCTATAAATATTGTTGATGGAATTCAAATGAGCTATAGAGAGTTAGATGAATTTTGCTATATTTTATAAATAGTTTTAATATTTTGCTATTTTTTAAAATGTTCTTTTATAAATGTTAAAATCCAAAATATTTATATTAGGAAATAAATTAATATTATGATTTTATTTACCATAAAATAAAAATGCCAGTTTAGTTTAAATTATAGATAAAATAAACCTGAACTTTTGGACATTTGGGGACATTTATGAAATTTATAGTATATAAAGAGTTTTTGGTATAAAAATCTCTAGATTCTATTGTTAGTATAATCCTCCTATGAGTGAATGTGATCTATCTCTAATAAATTTTGAAAATTGAATCTAAATTTTATCTAAATTCTTGTATATCTGCAAATTGTTTTAGTTTGTACTTTATACATAAATATTTGGAAAATTGCATCCATATCATACAGCCACCTGATAGTACCTCTTTTTTGCAGATATCACACTCTTTTCTTTTTGCAAATATCATACACTATTCTTTGCTATCGAACGGTTATCAACTTTTAAATTTACTACTTTTACCATTATATTTTTTGCAAATATCATACATCATTCTTTGCTATGAAATTGTTATCAACTTTTAAATTTACTACTTTTACAATTTAAAAAATATAATGACATGAACCTTATTATCATAAAAAAAAAAATGCTACTTTTGCAAGTGCCCCTAAATATTTTGGCTTAATTGCATCAATTCCTTGTACTAAAAAAGAATAATTAAACAAGTAACATTTTTAGAGTTAATAATTACATATATAACATTTTAAAATAATTACATATATAACTGAATCTATTATTATAAACTTCTCTTTAGCAATGTGAGCTATTTTTTATATACTGTTAAGAACTACAATCTAAATTTTTTCCATTGAGTTATGGTTGCAAATACGGTTGAATGAACTATTTGGAGTAGGCTGTAATTTAAAGGTCTTTTAGGGGCATTTTAGTCTTTTCGTGGAAGTAATAACGAAAGATAGTTGGAAAAGAGACGTGGGAAATCGAATTACATTAATAACATGGAACCAAAAAAGCAACCTTGCCCCACAAATACAATGCTGCATTCCCCACATTATCTGAAAAGAGATAGAAAAAGAAAAAGAAAAACACTGCCTAAAAACGCTGGAAATTGTAAAAACTGAATTTCAAGCTATCAAAACAAATATGTGATAATTCATCCCACTAGCCAAGGCAAGCATTTTAGCTCAAGCAGAGGTTGGAAGAACAAACGAATACGATTTGCTTTCGTCTAAGCCTGGTTTCCTCCACCGCCCCTTCCGCGACCTCCCATTCGCCCCCGTCCACGGCCATAACCTCGGCCCCCTCCTCTGCCTCTTTCGTATCCAGCTCCTGCAGTAGGATAATAATTGCTTGAAACGCCTTGTTCCCACAAGAGCATTTTGCAAACATTACACGATCAGACGTCTAAAGAGCTACATACACCCACCCTAAATTACTAGTTATAACTTTGAAGATAAATCAATGAGTCAAATGCCTTTCCAGACTCTCAATGTATTGTGTTTATATTCAAAACATTCCTGCAGTCAACTCAAGAACATACTTCCGTGCATAAAGAAAGAAACTTACCACGGTAGGCCCAGCCTCTACTCCGCCCACCTCCTCTTCCCCAATTTGAGTATCCACCGTTATTATCTAAGATGAAGAAAGCTCACGAGAGTTAAAAATCACACTCCAGAACAATATCAAGTCAAATGCAATACAGTGAAACTTTTGAAGCATTACTTCTATTGAAAATATTCGACTCTTCAATATTCACCTTGATAATATCCAGGTCCACCTTGGTAGTTGTCAGATCCACCTTGGTAGTGGCCATAACCACCTTGGTAGTGACCATATCCACCTTGGTAGTTGCCGTATCCACCTTGATAGTTCCCATATCCACCTCTTCCCCAACCACGCCCTCTCCCTCTACCACGCCCTCTTCCTTGGCCATATGGATCTGCAAAGTGGCAGTAATATGTCAAATCCCAGACAAGGTAGAGTTCCATAATCCAATAATAAAGTGTTGCTGAAATCACCTTCATTGACAGCATTGTGATAAACACGTGGTTGTCTGGGTGGTGGTGGTTGTGGCAGCGGCTGCTGATTGTTATATTGTTGCTTTGGCTGTTCCACAAAGTGTGGAGCTTGATACCTACCCACAGAAATTAGTTCGTCACATACATGCAGAAGAAACCAAAGCATGAAATATGAAAGAAAAGTAGCTAAATCCCACATTTTATACCAAATTTTAAAGTTCCCAAAAACAACTTACCCTGGAGAATTTTTATTTAGCTCTCGATTGGATAACGTAATTGAAATCATTGAGACATGACGAGTCATCTCCACCCTGTGTAACATGATAGAAGTTATTTCTTCCACATCTAAAGAACTAGGCTACTCAGTACAAACTCATAGAACATGCAACGAAGTTGCAAGCAATGCATATAGCGTGAGAGCAAATTAACTAAAAGTAAAACACAAATAAGCTTTCAATTATGTGTTGTACAATTAACGTTCATTGCAGAGACTAAGAAAACTTACGGTACGAGACCTTCCTCAATGGGTTCCCATACATCGGTTATGCTAACTGAGCTGATAGCAGTTTCTTGATGCAATCGTGATATTCTCTTCTGTTTCGAGGATACACATGGCTTGTGAATTATGAAATACACAATATTTGCACTCAAACGCACAAGTAGTCTTAAGGAAAATTAACCTTTAAAATTTCTGCAATAGCCACTGCTTTACTGATTGCCTGACCCATTGCTTTTAAGACGATCTCTCTGACACATTTTTCCTGAATAAGTTCCAAGGTCACCAATATTCTATGTATTACAGTTTCTTCTGATAACCAAAATACTATAGACAATTATTCAAACAAACAACATACACAGAAGAAAATTGTGCTTAAAAAATTACAGGAACAAGATTAAAAAAAAAAAAACAGAGAAGAATAAGAAGACGAATATGCACCAAGGCATTAAAGCTAAAGTCATCCATCTCTAGAACAGATGACAGTAGGACATCAATGTAGTGGGCACTTTATAAATTAAATATAAAAATAACTTACATGATGTTTAAACCTTACATGTAGAGCTTGGGGACTAATGTTTTTATTGCTTAACTGCATAGTTCTAGTTCAATGAGTTTCGTAATTAGTCCCCATCCTCCATAGTCAATCAGTCACCAATTAGAGTTTGTTCATTAAGTCTTTAGAATCCTCCGATATGTTTCATCATTTTTATTCAAATACTTGTTCATTGTAAAAACAGCAGGCACATCCAGTAAAACTAATTACAACCCAAAAAAATGTCAGACAAGTCATCGTTAACATACTAATACAATAAAAAAAACATCCAACGAAAAATACCCAAAATGATAAAACATTAAAACTGTTCCAAATAAAAATAAAATAAAAAACAACAACAGGAAAGTGGAAGAGAAGAGACACAGCATTGGCAGGAAATCAGGAAGAGGAAGTGGAATTTAAAGAGATGGAAGTGAAAGAGAAAAGGGACTGAATGAATGAGGAGAAGATATACCTGAAGAAGTGTAGAAGCATAGGTGATGTAGTTACGAATAGCACCTTGACTAGTGATTCGAATCTCATTTTCGTTAATGGGTGATTCGGGTTTGGGTTTCTCCACCTTTTGGTATCTATCCATGGCTTCGTGAACTGAAAGGGAGAGTGAGGAGGATGATGGGTTGAGAGTAAATAAATCAGCAAACCCTAACGGGCCACAATGGAATTTTGTGTTACTGTTCGCTTCCGAACAACCTAAAACCTCTTCGATGAAGGTTTTCCTTTTTTTTCCTTTTTCTTCTTTATGAAAAGGTTTCAAAGTACGGAATTTTTAACAATCATTTACCTCTTTTTTTCTCTTTGCACCCCCACATTTATTTATTTAAGTTTTAGTACCGTTTCCAAAATTTTAGAATTTAATTCTTTGGTTTATAATAAGATTGTTTATGAGATTTTATCTAATGATAGGTGTTGAAATTTGAACTTTTTTTAATATCGTAAAATACAACCTAATTTTTTTTATCTAATTTCTTTTTGGTAAATTTTCATAAATACAACTGAAACATCAAAATATTTACTATTCGTGTAATAAAATAAAAAAATTACATGAAGCTAGTAAAAAAATTTCATAAATTTGACATTTAGCATTGATATTGCCTTGACACTTCTCTTTCTTGTTTGATTTCTTCAACCCTCTCCCAGATTTTCTTTCTTCTATTTTTGTTCATATTCTTTTTCTTTTTTTCTTTGTTCATCTTCTCTTTCTTTCTTATCGCAACTCTTCCAGAATATCAAGATCATTTAAATATTACTTTGATGTAATCTAAAAGATCTCTTAGATTTGAAGCATTTTTTCCATTATTAAAAAGAACTACACAATTATTAATTTTCTACACAATCGCAGATCATGATCGTTTAGAAGAAAATTACACGAAGCATTTTTTTCGATCGTTAAAAAGAACTACATGATCGCGTATCATGATTGTTTAGAAGAAGAATTACACGAGCGTGTGACTGATGTTGATACTACCTACACGATCATTTATCATTTTCTATACGATCATATATCATTTCCTACACGATCGCATATCATGATCGTTTAAAAGAAGAATTACACGAGTACGTGTGACTGATTAATCGTGTGTTGACTGAAGCATTTTTGGTATTTTTTTTTATTGTGGGCATGTGGGCTTTTTTCATTAAATTGTTCTATATAATGTAAATCTATTATCCAGATTATCAAATTGTTATGAAGATTATTATCACAGTGAACAGAAAATCATACATAAATATAGATATGAGCTCAACGAATTCACATTGTCTCCTTAAGACAAATTTTTTCACCCTAGTGCTTGAAATTTAGAGTAATTGCCTCCTAGACGGATCAACTTTCTTCTAAGTGTAGCATCCAGTATAGAAGATCTACGAACGAAACCTTGTGAATCTACCGAACGTCAAGATTGTGGATATGAAGAGAAATTTGTTTATAGAAGACAAATGAATTTGATGTGTATTTTTTTCTCAACCAAAAGGACTTATTTATAGACTTTTCATGGCCATTCTAAAAGTCTTGTCCTTTAGTTAATAACACTTTTCATGAAATGATGCATTCACTCATGATGCATCCATTCATGAATAATCATAACCATTTATTCCAACAATCCTCCCCTAAATTGTAATTTGAAAAATGGGAGAAAATAAGCGTTCCGTATTTGTACATGAAAGAAGTTTGAGACGAGCCTCCATACTGAGCTCTGTTGTAGTTTGTGATCATATCTTGTAATTGTTGAATTAAGAGAGAAGCCACAGAAGTTGATTGTTGTTGTGGTTGATTTTCTTGCACCACGTTCTTCCCTTAGTCACCAGCTTTAACAAACAGGAGTTTGACTCGATTCAGCTGTTACACAAGTATGCACTGCTATTTTAAAGCTGCGATTTCGTGGTCTTGTTCATCAACAACCTTCATCAGGAGATTAATTTTCCTCTCCATCTCTGCCATGGCAGCCTCAACCGTTACATCAGCCATCATGACAGAAGTCACATCATGGTGTGCTTCTTTCTTTGACCTGCTAGAAGCAGAATCATAATCATTATATAAAAGATTTTTCTTGATGACAATTCCAGCTTTAGGAGATTCCATAAATTGCTTAAGGATGCTCTGTGCGATGGCGGAACCTTAATCTTGCTTTTGGACGATCCCCTTAGAACGACTACGGGTAACGACCCGTGTAGGTGTCGCTTGCAACTGAAGATTTGGATGCAGCTTTCTTTGATGACATTGATTTGCTTGTAGATCTAGATGACGTGAGATAGATGAGAGGTAGAGATGGTCCCATTTGGCGTGCCAATTTGTTCGCACGAGATTTCCAAAGAAATTTGATTCATGGAGTTGAACTTGAGTTGAAGTTGTATTTTTATTGATTTGATGCGATGTGGTTCGATCTCTAGAATTTAATCCTCTGATTCTCTCTTGATTGGATGCTTACGCTTGATTTGAGGAAGCGGAGCACGTGATGTTCTTGAAGTTGGAGTCTTGGAAGAAAGTTTTTATCTTCAAAGAAGCTTCAATCTTCGAGGGAAGTTGGAGTCTTGGAAAGCTTGTAGAAGTTGGAGTCTTGGAAGAAAGGTTGAAGATTGAAGTTGGAGTCTTGGAAGAAAGCTTGTATCTTCAAATGAGCTTGAATCTTCGAGGATGGTCGACTTCAAGAGTTAGAGAGTCTTCTAGCTATTGGGAGAATTCTCTCTGGACCTTCTGGAGTCAAAAATTTCCAGCCCCTTACAAATGAGGAAACTCCTCTATTTATAGAGTTCTCTGGTAGGCTTTATGGCCTTGAGCCTGGTTGGTCCATAGACCAGACCCATGGGCTCAATCATATGGATTTGGATTATATTTAGGATTTGGATTATATTAAGCTTATTTTTTGGCTTAATTGAACTTATTTCAAGTAAATAATATTTAATTGAACTAAAATAATTAATTTGATCCAACGATTAGGATGAAAACATGTGGCATTATCAGAAATGACCTATTTATGTTTTCAATTTTTTAACTTGGGACATATGTCAATTTTAATTAGTCCCAAATTCAATTATTTGCACTTTTCATCATTAATTTAATAAATGATGTGGCAATTTGTGATTGGTCTCAAAATTTCTTATTCAACACGTTATCTTGAAATTATTATTTTTTAGTTACTTGAAACGAAACATTAATATTATTTTTTTTATTAATTTTTTTGGACAATTCAATTTTTTAGAAGCACGAATATCTTGAAATTTAAATATATATCCATAAAAAAATAATTAATTTCCAACATTGACAAAATATAAATAAGAACAATATTTTTTCCAAGACAATATAATTTCAACTAGACAATAAGGTGTGCAATTCGATCACGTTCCTCATTCATCTTAATTTCATGAACTGAATTATCATGTTCTTCATTGACGTCCTAATGATTTCTTTCACAGATGTTAAGGCGAAGTAGATTTGGCTAAGAGAAAAACATTTGCAAATCCCTATATTTAAATGTATATGAACACACATTGAAAAAATATTCAAAGTATTTAAAAATAATAAAAAAAGAACAAAAAGAACGACATGGTGAAAAATAGATAGGAAAAAGAAATAGAAAAAATAGATGAAGAAAAATATATATTTGGGAGCAATTCCTCATTAAACACCAAATAAACTTTTGTTCTAAAATGTGGATGCATGTGTTTTCTCTAAAATGATTTATTTCATAATCTCATTTTTTAAAAAGTTATTTTAAACCAATGTCAAACACTTCAATTTATCTTAAAATAAATTATTTTAAAAATTAAACACTTTAAAAATCAATCCAAACACACCCAAAGTATCTTTCATACTTTTTAGAAACAAATTGCAACAATGATTTAATTGAATTTAATTGTGCACATAAAATTGATGGAATTAAATTCATAATTTACCAAGAACAATGGTGATTTATCTAAGCATTAAGACAATCGATCTTCAAGATTTGACATGTTTGATTACAAGCAATAAACAATTTTAGATTTCTTGTAGACAAAGATAATCAAATCAATCTTGCACTTTGGTTTTCCAAAGAAAATGTATCTTGTATACAAATTGATCAATCAAGAACAAATTCAAGAATTAATTTGCAAAAAATACTTGTAATTGAAAGTAGGAAATGTTCTTGATACAAGAAAATTAAATATTCAACATGCCTAATTGAAGGAAAAATACAAGAAGAATTCTCCAAAAAATTGAAAAATCCATTTCCTTCTTACCTCTTAGATGATTAGCTCTCCATTGGAAAAAGATTGCTGGAAATTAATTGAGGAAAAAAATGGCAGAATGGAGAGGAAAGTTTCTGGAAAATAAAATTGGAGAGAGTTTTGATGGAATTTGGAGTTTGATTTTGTGACTTCATTGTGAATTAATGAGAAATTAGGGTATATAGAAAAGAAATGAAAATAACTGTTACCAGAGCTTGAACTCCCTACCCTCAGGCTTTCATGCACACATTTTTTACGAAAATCAGAGAGTTTACAGAAATTTGGTAATTATTTACAAGATTGCCATTGAAAAATATAAGAAAAAAAATGATTTCTGCCAAGATTCGAAGTCAGGACATTAAGGACTCTCGTGCGAGGAGATGGCGACATGTGGCATCTTATGAGAGGAGGAGAAGGACGCGTGGATTGCTTCAAACAAATTGAATTTTAATTTGTGTCTAGTGGAGTTCGAACTTAAGATGTGGAGGACATGTGCAGAAGAACATCAAAACGACAACGTTTTGTGCTAGGAAAATCCAGAAAATAATGCTTTGTTTGGGGCCTAAACCAGTGACTTGAAGCTGGATTGCGTGTATTAACCAAAATCCCCTTGATCTTTGATTTAGTCGTTCTCCTTTGTTTGGACTCCGTTTTAAGTGTTTTTCATTGCATTGAGTCCGTAATGAAGTCTAATATTCTGCATAAAAATATAAGAAAAGTGAATATATACATGAAGAAGTCCGCAGTCCGTCCGGAAGAGCTATCTGTAGGACCATCCATTAGGAGTAGTCCGTAGTCCGCAGTCCGGAAGATTCATCTGTAGTCCGTAGGATTTATCCGGAGGACCTTCCTTAAGGGAAGAAGGGTCCTGGTTCCATCCGGAAGAGCTATCTGTAGGACCATCCATTAGGAGTAGGACTATCCGCATCCATAAAAAACTAGGAGGAGGACCTTCCTTAAGGGAAGAAGGAGGACCATCCATAAAGGAGTAGGACCATCCATTAGAAAGGGAAGAAGTAGGACTTTCCGTAATTAACGAAGGGCTGACTTTGCACCTAACTCGGTCGAGATATTTTTACCTATCTCTAAAAGGCGGAGAAATTGCAATCCCCTTTATTTGACTAACCTCCTCAGAAGAACTGGTCTCGTAAGACGCCGGTGTTTACGGACTAAGTCCTAATCTCCTAATGCCTTCGGATCCTTCTAATTCCTCTTGTTTTCATCGGAGAAAGCCTAGCCGACCTATCTTTCTTTGATACATTCTTATATGAGTCCGACTATCCACTAGGGAATGGTAAGAGGAGTGAGGCAAGATTTTTCTTGTAGTATATCCGCTACATGGAATAGAGTTGACCGAAGAAGGGGTCCCACTTGGAGATTCAGTCGAACTACCATACCTTGCGCGGTTGTCCCGAGAGAACTTGGGTATAGTCATAGGGAAAAGCCTATCCTCTTTCTCGTAAACAAAAGAGAGTAAAGCTTCTTCTCTCAACTGATCTTTATTTGAGGAGTAGACTTCCTTCGCACGTATTTCATCCATTTTGACTTCTTCATCTACTACCATAAAACTATGAATTGCGAAGATGAAAAGCGAGTCCGGAAGATTCATCTGTAGGACTATCCATATGGAAGTAGGACCTTCCTTATCCATAAAAAACTAGGAGTAGTCCGTAGTCCGCAGGATGAATCCGTAGGACCATCCATAAAGGAGTAGGGAGATTTTGGCAGGTGGTCCTAGGGCTCAAGACAGGAAGGGGGAGTTTTCTCATAATTCAGACTTTTGTCTTCTTCATCTTCCATTTCTCTTCCATTATACTAGTTCATCATCCATATGGCAAATAATTGCTTTTCAATAATCCGTCTTCCCCGAAATCAACTACTACTACAAAAAGAAAGAAGAAAAAGAGTCTCCATAGAGAGCCTTTCGCCTCTGACTCTACGGATCCTGGCGCGGACTATAGATACCCTTCTGAGACCAGCAGGTAAGCCTAAGCACCTATTGTCGAGTTTCTGCCTCTTGTTCTTTGAATCCTTCTTTTCGACTTTGATCCTTAAATATTGCTTTGTTAGTTCGCGGGATGGAGGCGCCATAGGACAGGGATATTCTTGAGATGAATGAGTTAACAATTGCTTGAACTACAAAAGCGATCAACCAGGATGTAGGAAGGGACAATGAATGAAATGCCCCTCTCCTTACAGTCGAGCCGCTTCGCCCCTATATGATAACCTTTATCCTCTGCGTGCGCCGATTGAAAGACGGATGATTCTACTTCCTTTCTTTGGGGGAAAAAAGACGATGACCTGCCAGCGGACTGGACTTCTGGTCGAGCAGCCGATTCAGATTCGCGCCGAAACGTCTTCCTTTTGATCTCGTGCCTTCGTGGATGTTCCCACTCATAGGTAAGGAATTGCACTTGTCTTCTTTTCTTTCCTCTTGTTAGTCTTTGTACTAATTTCATATGTGAAGCAAATCTTCCAGCAATATTCTTTGCGCAAGGCATCCTTAATTTTATTTATAGTAAAGCTTTTTTTGCGTAGTGGGCTCTCAATTACGTCTTTTAGCC
>CM046886.1:11588374-11627930 GCA_025688845.1 Cucumis hystrix
TGGTCCGAAGGCTAGGTTCATACGGATAGTCCTTCGGACGGTTAGCAGTCCTTCGCTTTTTTAGTGGGTTAATATGGATAGTCCGGAGGTTCAAAGAATATTGACTAGACTTCCAGGAGCAAAGAATATTGCGAGGTGCAGTCTAATGGATAGGACTGAGGCGCAATGAAATATTCGAGGTCCATTAGAATGAGCGTCCTCCGTCATTGATTCTTCCCCTCGTTCCTTGATAGTCGAATCAGCAGGACCCTTGATAGTTCTGGACCTTTGTTTCCTGCGGACTACGGACTACAGATGAATCTTCCGAACCCTTTATAGTTCTCCGGACTATCCATTAGAAGCGCCTCACATAGCCTGAACTGATCAAGTCTGATTCTCTTTCTTGATCTTCCTTCACAGACCCATTATGTAACTAGATCTTTTTACGACGTATCTTTCTTGTCTTGATTGAAGACATCATTGAAAGAATCATGCGAGAGGTCTACTACGTCATGAATAAGCTACAAACAAATGGGTCAATAACTGGTTCAACATTCATATAGCAAGGATGTAAGACATTATATCGCATAGGGTACAAAGATCATCTTAATTCAACTTTAGCAAATTTCACACATTCTTCAAAAATCATCATTTCAAGACATAATGTCAACATCAATAATAATATTTACAACGAATTAAACATAAATGCAACACAAGACTTAGAGAGGATGCTTCAAAACATTTCTTCTACTTAGAAAATCATTCACAAAATACTTCTTTTCTATTTATAATGAGTTCATTTAATTTATAAGTCACATACATTTCAAAAATGGGAAGACATAATGGAAATCATATGTTTCGTGGTTTCAAAAGAATATATTAAGGAGTCAAACACATTTTAGAAACCCTTTCATTTGGTAAGAAAAACCACTCACTATCACAATCAACTAGCTTTTCCATCTAGCTTTTTAGCCAAGAGTTTCCTTACATTTTCTTGCAAATCTTTGCCGGATAAGCTTTGATTTCAATCTTTGAAAACCTAGAAAATCTTCTAACTTTTCTCTTAAGGAAGCTCAGGATGAAATCACTCCAAAATGACTGAAATTCTTATATTTATAGGCCATTTAGGGTGAAGTCTCCTATGCTGGAATGATTACTTCTAACCGCGCGACAAGGAGTGGTCCAATGTTAAAACATCACTTTTCTTTGCCATATCCTTATCTCATTTTTGAATTGGGCGGCAAGGTCAAATCAATCGCCGACTTCCTTACGTGAGCAATGACACCATTACTTCCCAGTGAAATAGGCTTGTATCACAACAAGAGTTTGTCACGTAGTCTCTTTTCTTATCGCATAGTACTCCTTATTGCATAGAGTCTCATCGCTAAAGGTAGTTCGTGATCAGGGTCTCATTAATTTTCTTTCCAAGTTGAAGTTCAACTTCAGCTTTCAAAGATTTGAAAATGTCCAAAGATTGCAACTTCTCATGAATTAAAAATAGGTTCCGATATCTTGAATAGTCTTTTATGAACATAATAAAGTATTGTTGTCCATTCCAAGAAACTGTAGGGAATGGACCACAGATGTCTGTATGTATTAGTTCCAAGACGTCTGAGCATCTGTTGACACCTAATTTTCTTATGTTTGTCTATTTTCCCTTAATACATCTCACTTAAACTGTAAGGCCTTGATCCATAAAAAGGATCCTTGTTGGAAGGTTGTTGAAAATAAGTGATGAGATATCCCAAAAGAAAGGATGAGAAAAGAGAGTAGACGATGGAAAAGGAAAGGCGTAAGTCAAAGGTTCTATCGCGTGAAGGTAAGAAACACGATGAGGATGACTGGCGAAGAAGACATTGCATAGCACCAAGAGCGAGGCGTTTAGCAGGATACTACGAGAAAGAGCATCGGTGCCCAAGAGATTGAGGCGAGGAGGTGAATGTCTTATCAAAGCGACTTGACAACTTGTTGGGGAAAGAAAACGACTGTGGCTTTTCAGGAAGAGAAAATGGTTGCCGAACAATTAAGAGTTTAGCTTCCCGAAGAGGTAAGGTGTGCATCTCAAGGGAAAGTCAAATCATCGTTAATGGTTAGATCGAGTTTGAGTTGGTGGCATAGTGCAACTTGTTAGTAAGGCGACATGTATAAAACATGAAAGTGACCTTTGGAGGTGAAAGACCTCTATAAATAGGGCCGAAGGCCAAAAGAAAAAGAAAGTTTTGTCGAGAGACTCCAGATTGTCTGATGAAAATGAGAAGTGAAGGTTGAATGTTGAACAAACGGTTCTTTCAACCATCAGACAAGAGGAGGAGGACGAAAGCCGAGAAGGAAAAATTGAAGCTAAGTATCATCTGTGAATGACAAAATAAATTATACGTTCTGTTTATGAGAAATACACTATTTTAGAAGTATTGTTTGAAAGTAATAAATGTGATTTATAAACATCTCCAATGATTGTTTACTCTTCTGTGAATAATCAAATATGTTTTATATGTTTATTGTTGTAAGTGATAAAATCTATTTTATAAATGATTGTGAACGATTAAATGTTTTCTGTGAATAGATATGAGTATTCTTCTAATGGTGATAAAAGGAGATCTATAAACAGTTGTGAATGATGAATCAGCTTTTGAATGTGAGTTCTAAACTTTTACCCTCGTTTTTGAAAAAGAGATGTTCTATAAACATGATCTTTTGAGTATTCTTTCCTCTGCGTTTGTGTTTATAAGATGCATCACTAAACTTTGCTAAAATTAAGCAGTGAGTCGTTGCTCCCTTATTGTATTCACATGGTTGTGAGAATGATTAAATATGGCAAGACACTAGTGAACATCCCAGGTAACTTGCATGATACTGGTGAGTGTGAATCCCAGATCTAGGCGAGGGGAGAGTCTTAGGTCTTAAAATTGAACTTGTTGTGAAATGAATCCAACGTATGGCATTGCTTGTTGTTAGATTGTTAAGTTATATGTGCATTGAAAGTAGTCGTGGATATGGCGATATGAGTTCTAAAGAGTTGGTTATCAAGCGACAAAATAGGATCATGCAATAAAAGGTGCAATTCTATCCATACGTTGCTACATCGCAAAATGTAATCGTTATCGTGCAAGTTTTCCTCTCATTCGTCCAAGTGCAAGTGAAGAGAGGTTTTGTGGTAAGTTTAGGGTTGAACACAGGAAGCTTAAGTTCCTATTTTACCTTCTCATGCTGCTAAAATTATTCGGTATAAGTTATACAATATGAGGTATGAACAGTATGTTCTCTACTCTAATCTATTATATACATGTAGTGTGTCTAGTGGTGCAAGGTGATAAGTCGGGATGACAAAAGATGAATAATGAACTCATTATAGACATGGAAATAAAGGAATATTTTAACTATCTAAGCGCTCTAAAATGTATTTGAAGGTTTGAAGCGATATAAAGCATACTTTAACTAAAAATTAAGGCGAGATGCCTCTTGATGCTCTACCATACTTGCTCTCCTTTCGGGATTCAAATACACAGAGTTAACTTATGATTTATGTCTTATCATGCTGTAAGTATTCTAAGTTTCTTTTCCTTGATTAAGGCGGACAACCTATCGGTGCTTTCACCACACACATTGTCATCTTTGCAATGTATATAAAGGATGAACTTGACAATCAAAATACATTACTGCACTATTTTTGCCAAATGTTGAGCTAAATGTCTGTTTTCATATGTTAGATGATCACGAACAAAGACATTGTTCATCTTTCAAATATACAACATCTTTAACATTCACGTTTAACTTAGTAAAACTTAAAATAAAAACATCATGACCTTCAATGACTTCAAAAGTACATTTTATCAGTACAAGCTAGTTAAATATAGTAGAAAAGAATAGAAATAAGACTATGGGTGAGTGGAATGTAAAATATAATGTATTGAAAACAATAATTGTAGACCTTTCAACCTCAATACATACTACAATACAATACAATATAAAAAGAAAGTGAAAAAGAATAGAAAGGGAAACGCCTTAGAGTATGATTTCTCATCCTCTTTGACTTTGTTTTGCGCCTAATAATGAGGGGGAAGTGAAGGGTATGAACTCTCTTTTTCTCTTTTGGTCCAGGTTCTCACCTAGAAACCTTAGAGACAAAGAGAAATGAAGATGTTTGTGCTTGCTCTTCGACCAGAAATTACACATCGAGCTTTGAAGAGAAAGGCTCTATTTAAAGGCGAAAGTTGATGTTGACAAGAGGTCACACATCATTTAATGTCTGAAAAGCTGCACCGGCACTTCATAGGCTGTCCTTTCGTCCTTTTCAACTTTCATGTCAATAAAATTTTTGTCTGCTACTATTGCTGAACGCCTTGATTGGACGCTTCTTCTCGCCTATTCATTGAATCGCTGAGCTTCAGTTCTCTTGCCTAGAAATCATGTGATTTAGTCATTGAAAAGCTATAAAATGGGGATAAGGCTCTTTCATGCTATGTTATTGTACAAGTTAGCCAAATTGATTACTTTTCCTTCATTTTCTTCTATTCGTATGTGTTTAGACCTCATTATTTTACATAAAAGACCGCAATAACTTGTATTTCTACAAGTTATCACACCCCCAAATTTAAAATAATGCTTGCCCTCAAGCATCATCTCAAGATTCTAAGAATGGTTTCTCTTGGATGGCTCACTAAAATTTTCAGAGTGCAATTTTATTCTATCTTGTAGTCTAGCTTTTCTCCTTTTTCTTCACTACTTTAAACTTGAAAATATTTCGAAAGTCCAAACGAGGTAAGCTTAAGTCTCAAAATACCATTGTTCAATTCCAAAATATCTTATTTTCTCTTTTTGCGAAATGGCCTTTGTTTAAAAAATTCTTGGTTCCTTTCTTTTTCTTGTAAAACCTTTATTTAGAACATTTATACACTTGAATGGGGCGTTGAGTAGAAAATCATAGGTACTGTATGAGTTGGTTCCTCTCCTCAACTATAACTCTTATTGCCACTTATTTACTTACTTTCAACTTTTTATGAAGCTATGCTTCTTATTTACTTTTGTGAGAGGCGACGACATAGGAGTTTGTTATTTAAGTTAAAATAAAAATTTTAAGTTTTTTCTTAAAGAAAAGAAAAACACCTTAAAAGGAAGGGTTCCTTGATTTTTCAAACGCTTTAGCTCGGACATCACACACCCCCAAATTTTGAGTTGCGCAAGGTCCTCATTGCAAAAAAGTGAATGCTAAGATGAACTTAGAAACTGTTACAAAAGATGTTTGAGGTAAAGCTTACGAGCCTAAAAACTACAAGAAATATTTACTAAGTTCATTTTGCTAAGAAAATTGTCATTACTAGATACAAAGTAGATTAACTTAGCATAGGGCTCATCATGAAAGTTATCATTGCGCGCAAAAGCGAAAGCATGAAAAGAACCCACTAATGACGCAAATGACAAGAAAGGTAAAACACATAAGTATGAAAGAAACAAGATGTATGCAATTGACTAACCATGTTACTACACATACAGTAAAAGAGTGGGAAAACAAAGATAAGGAAAATAATTTAAAAATTCAATCACTTCACCCCCAAATTTAGTTCTCCAATCGAGGTTCAGTCTCGCTAGGAGGAAGATCAGGCTAGACCAGAGGGAATAACGTCATTAACTCAGGAACGATAATAGGCTGAGGTACACATTGTACAAAGACTACATGTGTATAATCCATTTGTATTGGGAATTGCCTATCATGGTGTTCTGTGACTTGATGCGATTGGTTTGAATGTGCAACTATCAAACTCATGAGGTGTTGTAGTGCTGAGGAAACTTGCTAAAACAAAGAACGAAACAGAGGGTCTATGGTTTCCAACCAATTTAATTTGGCATTTAACCCTTCTATAATTGTGCTGAGGCTATCCATATGCTGCTTCAACACTACATTCTCTTCCAACACTTTATCAAAGGTCGCTTGTATGGGCTTTACGATGACATTGGTCAACCTTGTGCAAAGCCTTTCATCATTCTGTTCTTGGTCTCTGACTTTAGGTTGAGCTATTTTTGCTGAGCTTGTCTCGCCTGCATCTTCTCTGATAGGTATGTCGCGAAGAGTGGGTCATAAACGATCAACGAAGTTCTTGGGTCTGGCAAAATCTCCTCATGGGTTGTAGTATCATGCAATGTTTCATCATCTTGGACATCCTCTATTGCAACGTCACCTTCAGATAGGGTAATTATCAGAACATTTAGGTCAGGACACTCATAATCTATCACACCCCACCCTATAGAACTGCTTGCTTGTCTAATGAGCGTTGCGACTTGAGCATCCTTGACGCGGTTAAACGCCAAAGACACTCGTCTTAACTTCGTTAGCTTAGCTTTATCCCCAAAACACTTAACTTAACAAACATTCTTAGGCAATAAAGAACTTAACACAGAAAAGATAAAACAAACTCTAAACTTTTATTACCAACAAGGCGTTTAGTACAACAATATACAGAAACAACACTTAAACTTAAAACGCATGGCAGCTCCTTGCCTAGCAAGTCTAAACTTCCTCTCCTTTTTGGCCTCAACGCCTAAGTCTTTTCGCAAAACCTTTTCATAAATCATTTTGCTAAATATTGTATATCGCATAACACATTTATAATATAACAATTTCACACAAGGATTTTCTTTCGTGTAAATGCATCGTCTTGCATAAACACATTAGTTACCAAATATTTCCTTTGACAAGGATCCCAAATCACTCTCTACACTAGGTCATATAACTTTGCGTTTAGATTACTAAGTTCTTCAGCATCCGAGAGTATATAGATTCATCCTTGTTGCTTAGGCCACTAAGCTTTGTACGCTTCTTCCAACGAATAGGCCAACTTCTTATCACCATGTAGCCCTATACACCCCATGGTGGCCTTGACTATTTATGCACATAAAAGTTAGCATCATCTCAAGGAAACAACTAATGGTTTGAAAACCATTTCATAGCATTGAAATCACAGTCATCAAATCATATAAACTTTTTGTAGAAATTTCTTTTGGAACACTTTCTTATTTGAAACCATCTTTCAAAATAGTAAAGAAGAATCACAAAACCTTTAAGAAGAAAACCACTCACAAACTTTACTAAATAACTTCTCTTCTCTTTCTCCAAGCTTCTCTTCTCTTTCTCCAAGCTTCTCTTCTCTTTCTCGTGAGTCTCTTCTCGCAAAGCTAAACCAACATCACTTCAACACTTTTATTTTTCTCTTTCAAACAAATGACTGAGATCCTCTATTTATAGAGCTCTTAAACCAGCTTAGTCATGCTTAAACTTTTCTTAGTTCGCCAGCTCCTGCTTCTTAGTGGAGCACGTGTAAGCTTAAAATGTGTCCTTAATCATGCTTAACTTAAATTCCACACGTGGCCCATTAAACACACTTAGGAAATTCCTCTGAATTTTCCTTAATTCTTCTCACCAAACTACACTCCGCGATGATCCTTACTCGTTAAACCTTTCATGCGAACAACCTTATTGTGTGGTCACACTTGAACTCCAATAACTCTTCCTCGCAAACTAACCAACCCTTACTCTCACAGACCTCTTATCGCAAACTTAAACTTCAAGGCTTCCTCGCAGACTTCTTAATTCACAACCTTCAATTTCCTATTTTTCCTCACAAATTCCTTCTCCAAGAAACACTTGATTCTTCCCGCAAAGACCACACAAGCACTAGGGAAGTACTTAAGACATAATTTTTCCACCGTGGTTGGGAAAGGTTAGGCACCCTTGGGATGCTTCATCCATCCAAGCAGTGCTCCATTTATCATCCATCCAAAATTGAATGCTTGCTTCTGATGGAAACAGTAGACATGCGCAGCGGAATTAGGATCAAAATTTACTCTAATTACAACTAAACACTTTAGTGGTACACATGCATCACAACCCTAAAAAGAAACAAAATAGGGTTAATAGAAAACTCACCCTTGATGCTTTTCTATTATCGCAATCTTCTCACTTGCTCTTCACGATCTCCTCACGAAATCAAAAAAACCGGGACTACCACTAGTGTTGACCCGCTAATCTCTGGACTTAGAACCGAGTTGTGGGACTCAAACGGTAGAGAAAAATAGAGAGAGAGAGATGGATTTAGGAGGAAGAATTTGTGGAGAGAACTTTTTTGGAGAGTAAAAGGAAAATTGGTTTGATTTTGCAATTCCAAATTACAAAATCAATTTTTCAACAAAAAAAACAACCAACCCTTTTTATTTCCAATCCATTCCTTTTATAAGCAAACTACATGCAAAATTTGCATGTAGTGAGCTTCCACTCTCCACACTTGGCATATTACCAAGTAGGTGTCTCACATGCATGAAGCCATTTGTTATTTACATGCAATATTCTTCCAAGGGTAAAATGGTAATTTGACATTTAAAAATTCAAAAAGTCAACATTTTGACTTTTTACCATTTTATCCCTCTTGACTAATTTCAATCTCCTGAGTATGAATCCGCATTCATTTTTTCAAAATTCAAATCATATTTGAATATAAAGTCGGTCAAAGTTTGATTTTTCAAAGTCAAAAGTCAACATTTTGACTTTTTACATCTTTGACCTTTTTCATCAATTCCGAGCTTTCAAATATGATTCCATATTGATATTTAAATCATATTTAAACATGAAGCTCTACTTAAGTTATAACCGATGACGATATCAAATATATTTATCGGTTTCTCTCTCTTTACCCATTTTGAACAATTCAAATTATTTCATCATAATGTTCTAAGTTGATTCCTTATGAGCTAGCGGGAGAACCTAATGGACCTATAGATCATGGGCTCCAACGATCCGAGATTAACTGGCTAAATTGTTTAGACCGAGTTAATCAACCTTCGTTAACTAACGGGTCATTCCACTAGAGTCCCGTAGTTGCACTCCCCTCACTATAGATATATTTGTGTCCATGTGATATGACCATGATAAGTAAGCTAATCCTTCACAGGTTGTTCATAATCTTGGCTGGGTCAAAGTACCGTTTTACCCCCGAGAATATATCTTTTCTCCTTAAGTCCCACTGATCCACTATTGAACAATTGGTTTAAGGTCCAACCTTTAAACCGAATCCCTCTCGGGCCAATGAGAGGGTGGGGCCCCATGTTCAAGACCTGGATTCAGTCCTTAAGGGAACAACCTATCTACTAACCTTAGAGTGGGTAGGAGTGAATTCCGTCTTGCACCCTATGTCCCTAGCTATTCACCCGATCTTACCCCTGAAATGGAAGGCTTATTGGGCCAGCGCCATTGAGCTGCCCTCACCTATACAGATCTAAGGATAATTTCGTGTGAACAGAAGTTCATAGTTAGCTCAGGATTAAGATTAAGTTACATTGGATATCTATAAACGAAATAGTCAGTTTTACAAAGTTAACGGTGTTATAACTTAAAAGTGACTATCTCATGGTTCCAGTCTTATGTAAACTCTTTACATAGGATGCCCCCACTTCCATGTCTCTACATGAACGATTTAGGATCACTTCGTTTGTACTAACTACAAAATGGGCTGCATCAATAGTATCTCCCGAATAAGGCGCCCAACCGTATTCGTATACTATAGACTATTTAGGCTATTTACTCGAACTTGATCCACGTTTATGTCTCTACATAAAGTTCAAGTTTACATAAAAATAGCCTTGAGACCTTAGTTTATTGGCTTTAAAATTATAGTATTAATAACGACTTATTGAATAGAATATGATTACAAACTACGAGTTTTAGGACATAAATTCCAACAGCTTCTTCATGATATAATATAGAAGCAACGTATATTCAAGTGATATCTATTGTCATGCCTTGTAGGAAGTATCTTCTTCTTGACAAAATATAACCAAATACTGGCTTTAGTTGTCAATTGGTGAGGGTGTAAGAGCAGCTTCCCACTTGGCTTATTTAACCAAACTACACCTGGCCAGGTGATTATGTTTAATGCTTTGTTCAAATCCCCTTTTGTGGGTCTTCTAATGATTACTTGGCTAGGGTAATCTTTTGGTTTGTTGGAAGGACCATAGAGGTCATTGATTTCTTCGGTGGAGAAGGGGACCTTTTCCCTTCCATGCTTGTGAATGAATGAACAAGATGATACTTTTCCATAAAGAATATGTCCACAACAGCTAATCCGACCTTTGTTCTCCTCTGAAGAATGCTCCCCACTTGAATGCCCTGATAGGTACTTAAAGAAAGTCTAGTAGATGTCCAGTGAACGGGTTGAGAACTTTCTCCATTTTAATTAGTTTTTCTAACTCCTGGGCACTTAAGGACTCAGTTGTTTAGGCATCCTCAGATCTAGATGCCCCCACTTTTCCTTTACCCTTCTTTGATTTTGTTGGATCAATAAGCTCGGGCTCTTCAAGTCTTATTTTTGGTTTTAAAGGACACATCATCTCAATCTCCTCGTCGAGTTCTGCTGCAACAACCTCTAGGCGATCAACCTCGTGCTTATCTGTAGCTTTGCTTCTTGTTGCAACACTTTCAATTCGCTTGCTTAGGCCCATAAGCTCCTTCTTCTTCTTTTTCTTGGCGGTTTGGATTTCTGCCAACTTTATCTGCGTGTCCACTAGGGACTCAACATTCTTTCTTTTATCCTTGAATGTTTGGCGGATATAGTTTTCTTCCTCGTGCTACTTATTTTGTAGTTCACCACCTCTTCTTCTCTTTCCTTCTCTTCCATCATACGCACTTTGCTGGCGCGTTCCCTTTTTCTGTGCTCTTCGTCCATCCTGGTTCGTTCTTCGTCTAGCCTAGCCCTCTCGTCTCGCAGGGCTTTTTCCTTTTTCCTTGTCTCATCTTCTGCTTTATTGCCTCATTTTCCTTCTTTTTGTTGGTCCTAAACTCAACTCGTCTAGAAACTTCAACAGTTGGCCCGCTAACTGAACTAGCTAGTACTTCAATTTCTTCTTCTATATTTGTGTCCTCCAACTCCACGATCACTTTTCCAACCCCATGTTTCACATGTTTATATGTTGGATTATTATCCTCAAGTTGTATTGAACTTACCTCTTGTTCTAGGTCAGTTAGCCCTTGATATATATTCTCTTCACTTCTGAACCATTCTTCAGCATCAAGAATTGGTTCTTTGGTGTGTACCTTAGGCTGTTAAGCTTGCTCCGAATTAGGTCTGACAAAATGCAAGCGAGAGGACGATTCAGCTCCTCTCTTCGGGGTATTTCTGTTATGGGGTATTTCTAGATGAGTCATCGTTCTTAGAGACTATCCCAAATTGAAGTGTAGTGCTTGGAATTTTCTTTTGATCTGGCATGGGGTTGCGAAGGTATGGTGAAGAATTTCTTTAAACATTGAAAAGCTTCGCACCTAAGAGTTAATTTGATCTGCAAGAACCTCTAGGATTTAGTAAAAGTTTTTTATGACGAGGCTTACCTCTTATAGCTCAAGGAGTCATCATGGCAAAGGATGGTACATTTAATGATCCTGACACCAGGCGGTGCATCACTTCGAAGTCTAAAATGGGCGTTGCAATGATGATATTGTTCGTGATCCTCACATGCAGCACGTTAATCTAGGCATTTTGAATTTCAAGGTGGTAAGTACTTTATACTATGTGACTTAGTTTCATGCCGCATGCTTTTACTCTACCCTTGTTTTGCATAGTAATTTCCTGCATATCCCTTTAGGCACTAAAGAGTCTAAACTAAACTAACTAACTAAGCTAAAATGCATTAAAGAAAGCTGTAAAAGAAAGCGGTAAATTGTGAGATAAATAAATAACGATAAATAAAGGGATAAAGATGCTTCAGAAATGATACATTTTCTTAATAAATTAGGCATGTAATGTGATACAAATGCATCAGTGCGTTTCAAAGTACTGTTTATGATGGTGTTTTACATTAAATTCATTGAAAAATTCATACGTTCCTCATCTTTAAGGTATGCCTTGAGTCTTTGGCCATTTACCTTAAATGCATTACTCCCGTCCAGCATGGTGATCTCCACAACACCATGTAGAAAGATTGTCTTGACCAAGAATGGTTCAGACCATTGCGAACAAAGTTTACCATGCCTTTGTCTTCAAATGCAGCTATTGTGCCATGCCTTTGTCTGACATGCAATTCGTGCCGCCAAATGCAGCTATTGTGCCATGCCTTTGTCTTCTCTTTATAAATTTTGGCATTCTCATAGGCTTGAGAGCGCCATTCAGCTGTAGTAACCTAGCTTCTTCTGCGGCTTGATGGTCAAAATTTAACTTTTTACAAGCCATAAGTGCTTTATGCTCCTACTCTAGTGGTAAATGGCAGGCCTTCCCAAAAACTAGCGCATACGAGGACATGTCAAAAGGCGTCTTGTATGCTGTGCAATATGCCCATCAAGCAGAATCCAGATGATCTGCCTAGTCTTTGAGGGATGGATTTACCACTTTTTCCAGTAACTTCTTGATTTCCCTGTTGGAGACTTCCGCCTGACCATTTGTTTGAGGATGGTAGGCAGTGGCAACTTTATGGGTAATATTGTATTTCGACAATAATTTGGCCATGATGCGGTTGATGAAATGAAAGCCTTCATCGCTTCAAGAGCTCTTGGTGTCTCAAATCGCGAGAATATGTTCTTTTTCAGAAATTTACTGACTATGATTGCATCATTCTTCACACAAGAGATGACTTTAACCAACTTAGATTCATAGTCAACAACCAACAGATGTATATATTGCCATCAAATGGAGGAAACAACCCCATAAAATCAATTCTCCATACATTGAAGATTTCAATTTTCAGAATAGGCTGTTAGGGCATTTTGTTACGATGGGAGATGTTTTCTGTTCTTTGGTACCGGTCACACTTGACCATAAAATTTCTTGCATCTTGGAATAAAGTAGGTCAGAAATACCCACTCTAAATAACTTTTGCAGTTGTCTTTTGTTCACCAAAGTGTCCTCCATATGGTGCTTCATGACAGTTAGCAAAAATTTATGTTGTTTCATATCCAAGAACACACCGCCTTAATATTTGATCTGACCCCAATTTATAGAGAAAGGGCTCAAATCATCTGTAGAAACAATATTCGTGAAACAATTTATTTCTTCGCTACCTATTAAAGTTTTGCGACCATGTATTGCATAAAATGTAATTGACTATGTCAGCATACCAAGGCTCTTTCACTTCAATGCGAAAAAGTTGTTTATCAGGAAATCCATCTTCAATTTCTTTCTTCTTGCGTTGAAACTTTTTATTATGAAGACGCTACAAGTGATCCGCCACTTGACTCTTGGTGCCCTTGTGGTCTATAATCTTTAAATTGAATTCTTGGAGTAACAATATCCATCTGATTAACCGTGACTTGGCATCTTTCTTGGCCATCAAATATTGGATCGCAGAATGATCATTGCGTACCGTAACCTTGGAGCCAATGATGTAGCTCCTAAAATTTTCAATTGCAAAAACTACTGCAAGTAACAACTTCTCAATTGTAGTGTAATTCTCTTAAACTTCATTAAGAGTCTTGCTCGCATAGTAGATTGGATGGATCACTTTATCTTTCTTTTGACCTAGCATAGCCCCCACTGCTTGCATGATGAGGATAGGCGTGAGGTCAGTGCGTCTTTTAAGATCTGAAATGCCTGGTTGCATTTTTCGTTAAAAATATAGGGTTGATCTGCACATAATAGATTATTGAGAGGTTTGGCTATCTGGGAGAAGCCTTTGATAAATCTTCTGTAAAAGCCAACATGTCCAAGAAAGTCCTCAACAGGTTTACATCAGAAGACGATGCAACTTGCTTACCACATCAATCTTTGCAGGGTCCATTTCTAATCTTGCACTGGAGACCTTCTGCCCAAGCACAATTCCCTCTCTAACCATGAAGTGACACTTCTCCCAGTTCAAAATTATTAAATGAGACGTGTCTCTTCACATTTCTCCAAGACTTCCTCCAAACTGTTCAAATAGTCTTCAGATGAGTTCCCAAATATCGAGAAATCATCCATAAATATCTCTACAGAAATCTCCTGAAAGTTTGAGAAAATTGCCATCATGCACCTTTGAAATGTCTCTAGTGCATTGCACAACCCAAAAGGCATTCAACAAAATGTGAACGTGCCATAGGGACATGAAAATATTATTTTATGCTAATCTTCAGGTGTGATTGTGATCTGGTTATACCGAAAGTAATCGTCTGGCAAGTAATAATATTCTCTTGCACCAAGCCAGTCTAACATTTAATCAATGAAAGGCAGGGGGAAGTGATCCTTTCTAGTTGTCGCATTCACCTTGTGGTAATCCATGTAAATTGTCCACCTCGTGACTGTTCGTGTTGAAATTAATTCATTATTTTCATTTTTAATGACAGTTATTCCACCTTTCTTTCAAACACATTGTACTGGGCTTACCCATTCACTATCTACGATTGGATATATAACCGCGACATTGAGCCACTTGATAATTTCTTTATTCACAACTTCCTTCATCCCAGGATTCAATCGCCTTTGAAATTGAACAGCACCCTCTTGACCTTCTTCCAACCTGATTTTATGCATGAAATATGATGGACTTATACCTTGAATATTTGTCAGGGTCTATCCTATTGCTTTCTTGTGGCATTTAAGCATTTTCAATAACGCCTTATCTTCAGCATTATGCAAATGGGCAGAGATAATGATGGGCAATGTGTCATTTTCCCCCAAATATTTGTATTTCAGGTGGTTTGGTAACGACTTAAGCTCTAGCTCTGAAGGCTCTTCTATTGACAACTTTTTTTTCTTATCGCCTTTGGTTTGCAGATCCAAGGTTCAAACTTTCTTGCACCAGCTACAATGTTCATTTCTTCGACCTCGTATCTTGGGTTGTCACACCCCACCTCGAGCACCTACTTGCTTGGTTCGAGACGTGGCGTGAAACCAACAAATATTGTCCACTTCAAGAACGATACCAGCTGACCCTTAAACCTTAACCCTTAAAACAATGAACAATAGTGGAAGCTAAACACGAAACAACTGAAGTATCTCTTCTTGTTTAAAACGAACTTTAGACAAGTTTATACAGACAACACGACACCTTATTTACACAACAAAACCCAACACCAAATTCTCAAACCTAAGTCCAACATTACAAAGACTAACAAAAGTACTAAACAAAACAAATAGGATAACAACTAAACTTATCAGCAGACAACTAGTAGGGATTCAGGCTCCAAGGACACGGTCTGTACCTGGAAAGTGGAAAACATTTTGAAGAGTATGAGCTAAACGAGCTCAGAGAGTGGTAACTTTTCTAAATACTTTTCATAAATCTTTGTAGCATTAATATGTAAATCCTTCAAACAGTAAACAATAAATCATAGCGAGAAAGCTTTAAATCTTTAAGCATTTATAAAATAGTAACATAATACTGGGTTTTCCTACTCGAAACTCAAGTATCTACTCTTGAGAGGTAACTGTCCCCACCTCTAATTCCTTGGCGCCCCTGCCTCATAACAGGCAATTTTAATCTTGCCTAGTTACAAATAAATTTTTAAGTTTGCCCTGTTACGAGTAATCATGTCCCGTTATGAGTAATTTTTTAGATAGCTTGGTTCTAATAAAACATTTAATAATACCTTGAGTAATTTTTGAGTAAGCCTTAAACAATAATGCCTTGATAAATTTTTCATAACATAACTTAAACATAAATCATTCATAAATCATAGCTTTAAAATCATGCTTGAAATCATGTTAATAAAACATTTTCCACTCACAAATACAAGCTTAAATCCTTGGTTTATAAATTTGTCCAATCTCCTCTTGTCTTGATAGAATGGTACAATATTTCAATTAATTCTCTTTTATCAAGAAAATATCAAAAGTCTACTAAAAAAACCCAAAAGCAGCTTAAAATGTCACATGACACTTCCTGGCGTGCAAGTGGTGGGCAGCAGGGCCTTGGTCGCACGCAGAGTTACCGAGTGCTAACCTCCCAAGAGGTTTTTTGCGTGCGTTGGTCATGCCCGCATGCTAACCTCATGCACAGGCACGACTCACGTCTCATCTGACTGCATGGGCGTCTTGCGATACCCTACTTGCATGCATCCTTAACCGCGTGTGCCTTGCTCTCAGGTCGTGCGTCCAAGGCTAACATTCTCGCACACTAACCTTTTTTAACATCAAAATGCCTACTCATCTCGCCTAGCTTACCATGACACTTGGCCAACCACTAACTTGCCCAGAAACTAAATTTCTGTCCAGAAACGTAACTCGACTTTGAAAAATCATAACTAAAAATTCAAAACTCTTTTGAGGAAACTTCCTTCTATAAAAATAATTATAAATGTCTTAACGTTCTTATCTCAAAATTTCAGCTATAGATTTCATAGGATGAGTGCTCCAACCCTCTGAAAGTCCATCTTGCACAGATTCACCCAAAATCTTACATTTCTTCTTTTCTTTAACTTAAAGTCAACTCTCCCTTGGTCTAAATCGTCTGATAGCCTCAATATATAAACTAGACTCAATTTTTAATCTTTTGAGAGTAATTTCAGCCAAAAATCATGAGTGATTTGGGAGAAATGTTCATCCGAAGAGACCTATTTATATTGGAGCTTGCACAAAGCTCTATTGACACCTCCTACTAGACAAAATCTAAGTTAAGCACGCAAGGACACCTGTAAAGCACTTCACCCTTACCTTAACAGTTTTTTCCTTGGTTTTAATAACTTGAAACTTATAACTCAAATACTTAACATTTAAAACATAAAGGTTTATAAATTCTTACCAGTGATTATCTCTTGTGCATCATCTTCCTCCTGTTGCATCATTGCGAAAAAATTTCCTTGTTGTTGAGGTTCTCCTACACCTCTTAGCTTACTATCACTTGGTCTCTCTCCTCCAGATGTTATAGTTTTCTATTGACTCACTATTTGGGATCCTTATTTCTGGTTGTCATGTATAATCACTTTACTTTCCGTTCCTCTCTTTCTACTTTTGTATTCTTTGTGTAATATATATTGTTCAAACTATACATGGCCAAAGGCTTGCATTCGTTGATATATTACATGTTTATAACCTTTTCAATCTATCATTTCTTTACTTTCCATTTGTTTGTAGCATTTTATGTTGGTAGTAAGTCTTTAACAAGAAGTCTTGCTTATAATACTTATCGCGTTAGCTGAGCTACATTCATCACTTGGCCAGTGTATGTTGCCAACTGCTCGAAAAGGTAAGTAGCAAGGACGTAGCTAACATGCGAAAGGAAGAGTTTTCTCAACCTTCGCAAGATGACTTCTCTCATTTGTATCCAGAGAGTTGAACAAGTGTGGACAAAAGGTGCCGAGAGGTTATTGCCCTTAAACATGAAGCTCTATAAGTTTTATAAGTAAATATGTATAGACATATGGCACTTAAGTAAGATTAATCATATGGATCCTGACAGGTGACCATGTGTGACGTTCAATGACTTCGAGAGGAGCACATCTTAATCATAATCTAGTTAAGAGTAATATGTCGCGTTAAGGGTTCCACATTACTTAAGCTTCTTACAATGCATGGATTTCCGTCACTCATTCTTGTATGCAAGTTAGTTCACATCTCCATCTTGACATAATCTATTCCTCTTTGCATGAATCTCTAGGCGTAAATAAGTAGTTGTAATTATTTTAACACTCTTTACATTTTTTTATTCATTAATACAGCCTAATTGACAAGTAAACTCTAGAACTAAGTTTTGATATCAATTCCCTGTGTTCGACTCTAGATCGTCTAAGAAAACCTACTGTTTCGCTTACACCTGAGCAAGCAGTAGAAAAACTTGTACTCAACGAGGAATTAGCTATTATGCGATGAAGAGGTACATAGTGAGTATTTTACATATAATGATCTTGACCAATGACTTATCACACATAATCAATCATGCACATATATAACCCTAAATCCGAGCTAGTTCCACAATAAGATCAACAACCAAAACTAAAAAAAAAAATATGAACAACTAATGTGATAATGATAGTAGACAACACAGGGCAGAGGGGAGAGAAAGTATCAGAGAAACATAAAAGATGGTAAAAAACGTAATCCAGTAGTCATTCAGCAAACCAGTAAGAGGAGATTTTTTTTTTTTTACCAAAATAGTGTATCAAATGGTATGCACGGGTATGAAGAGAAAAAAGCATGACAAATGGGATAAAAAAATTAAAGAATAGGAAGTTCAATTAAAGACAGAGAGAAAAACATGATCTTCGTAGACATGTACAAAAGAAATGGGAAAATAATCTAAACGACCGCATTTCATAGAACATAAACAAACCATGGAAACATACATATCCACATAAACTATTAGAAGAACAATCTTCTCTGTCTTGGAAACCTTTGTAAATAAAGTATGATCAGAGTGCCCCTGACTATATCCTTGGGACTTGACAAAAGTAGTAAATCTGTCAAACGATGCTCTGGGAGACTGTTTCAGACCATATAGGGATTTCTGGAGTTCACACTTGCTGACCAAACTGGGTTTCAAATCCAGGCGGGGGGGCTCATGTAGACTTCCTCTACAAGGTCTCCATCCAAAAAGGCATTCTTAACATCCAGCTGGTATAGAGGCCAATCTTTGTTCACAGCAACAGATAGCAAAACTCTAATAGTATTCAACTTAGCAACTGGAGAAAAAGTTTCTGAATAGTCAATACCATAGGTTTGAGTAAATACCTTTGCAACTAACCTTGCCTTGTGTCTGTCAAGAGTACCATCTGCTTTGTATTTGAGAGAGAACACCCATTTGCATCCCACAGTTTTGTGTCCCTTGGGTAGAGTACAAATGTCCCAAGTACTATTCTTTTCAAGAGCTTTCATCTCTTCCATGACAGGATTCTTCCATTCAGGACACTCTAAAGCAGTGTATATATTTTTTGGTATTATGGTAGTGTCAAGGCTTGCTGTAAAAGCTCTGAACTAAGGAGAGAGATTATTGTAGGAAACATAGTTGCAAATGGGATGTTTAGTACAAGACCTGGTACCTTTTCTCAGAGCAATGGGAATGTCAAGAGAGGAATCATACTCATCAGGTTTTCCTGTATGACCCTGTTCCGCTTCATTATTACTGGTTTCTATTCTGACCTCAGTCTCATCACCACTGTTCTTTTCTTCCACATTTTCAAGAACAGCAACATTAGACCTGTCATTCTCACTTATCGTATTATTAGTATAAGGTTCAATAGGATTTTCCATACCTTGATCTCGAGGAGGTTCAGAGTCTTGGACTGGAGCCGGCGGCTGACTAGCAGGAGAACCGACTTCCTTTTTGTGATTCCTCCTGTAATACGTTTTCCAGGGAACTTGGTTTGTGGGTAGGACTATGAGATGAGGATCGATGTCAGACACGACACTAGGAGTAGGTTTGATAAATTCAAAGGTGTTGTTAGACTCTTCACTCACACTCTCCCCCTGAAGATGGCTAACAGGAAAGTAGGGTTGTCCTCACAGAAAGTAGCATCCATAGTGGCAAAGTATTTCCTGGACGGCGGGTTAAAACATTTATAACCACGCTGGTGAAGGGGATACCCAACAAACACACATGCATGAGCCCGAGGGGTAAATTTGGTCTGATTAGGTTCAAAATTATGGACATAAGCAGTACACCCAAACACACGAAGAGGAACCTCAGAAATAAGACGAGTAGATGGATAGGACTCCTTAAGACAATTTATGGGAGTTTGAAGATGGAGAATACGATAAGGCATTCTATTGATTAAATGAGCTGTTGTAAGAATTGCGATCCCCACAAGTATGAAGGAAAGGAAGTGGAAAGTATAAGGGAATAGGCTACTTCCAGTAGATGATGGTTTTTTCGCTCGGCCACTCCATTTTGTTGAGGAGTGTAGGAGCAAGAGTTTTGATGAACAATCCTCTTGGAAGCAAGAAATTCACTAAGGTTATGGTTTTGGAATTCCCCACCATTATCACTCTGAAGAATAGCAATTTTTTGATGGAATTGTGTTTCAATGGTGTGATAGAAATTTTGAAAAGTAGAGGAAACCTCAGATTTATCAGTGATAAGGTAGATCCAGGTAAGACGGGTATGATCATCAATGAAGGTTACGAACCACGGTTTTCCAGATGAGGTTGTTATCTTGGATGGTCCCCAGACATCACTATGAACAAGAGTGAAGGGTTGGGTTGGTTTGTATGGTTGTGAAGGAAAAGAAACTCGATGTTGTTTGGCCTAAATACATACATCACAAGATAAGGTAGACATCAATTTTAGAGAAGAGATGTGGAAATAAAAGTTTCATATATTGGAAATTAGGTAAGAATATTGCTTTGCAGTTTAACTCATGAGTGATCTTGCTTATCGAAAGCAAATTATAAGACAGTTTGGGCACATGCAAAACATTATGTAATGAGAGCCCTGCACAGGGGGAAATCTTTCCTTTTCCAGCCATGGGGGCCAAGGAGCCATTTGCAATTCTAATTGTCTTGTTCCTAGCACAAGGAATGTAAGACACAAAATGTTCAGAGGACACAGTCAAATGATCTGTGGCTCCAGAATCCAGAATCCAGGGGTTCTTCCCATCAACACTAACAAGACCGAAGGAGTGAGGTATACCTGATTGGACAATGGCACCTAAAGTAGCAGGACTGGGATCGGTTTGGTTCCTGTGTGGATCAGATTGTTGAGGAGGTTTAGTAGACTCACTCACATACGCCCGTCCTGTGTTCTGTTGGTCGTTGGAAGGGCGTTTCTTACCTCCTGGGGGACGACCATGTAGCTTCCAACATTGTTCTTTGGTATGCCATTGTTTTTTGCAATGCTCGCAGACAGGAATTGGTTTTCCATTATGCTTGTCACTGTCACTGTTAAAAGACCTTGCACTAAAAGCAGCGGAGTCAATAGTAGGAGTTGTAGAAATATTCATAGCACTTGTGCGATCTTCCTCGAGGCGTATTTCAGAACAAACTTCCATCAGGGAGGGAATCGGTCTTTGGCCTAGTATACGCCCTCGAACTACATCAAACTTAGTATTAAGACCAGCAAGAAAGTCATAAATCCTGTCATTCTCTTCAATTCTTGAGTACTGCACACCATCAGTGGGATCACGCCAGACTAGTTCTCTACATAGGTCCATTTCTTGCCATATAAGAGAAAGCTTATTAAAAAAGGATGTGACATCCATGGTTCCTTGTCTGCATTCATGAACTTGCTTTCTCAGTGTATAGGCGAGAGGCAATCTGACGTTTGGAGTAAAGTGTCTGGGCCGTGTCCTAAATATCTTTGGCTGTTGCAGCAAACAATAACGGCTTGCCAATTTGAGGTTCCATACTGTTGATCAATATGGACCGAAGAATATAGTCCTCTGCCTTCCAATATCGTTCATGTGGGTCGCCCGGTAGGAGGCGAGGTAATTCCTCTGTCAGAAAGCTAAATTTATGTCATCCTTCGAGGACCAACCTCAAATGTTGAGTGAATTTGAGAATTCTTAACATTGGGATGGTAGCTAGGATCAATGGGTGGCTGGACATATAGATTTGACGGCAGAAGCGGTGGTGGCCGATTGGAATTAGGTGGCAGAACATAAATCGGGGCGTAGGGAGCAATATAGGCCGCTGATGAAGAAAAGGGTTGGACAGATGGGATGGCCGACGCCGTCTGAGGATGAAAACCAACGCGTGAAAATCCGGCGGCGGCGCGTGAGGTTGCTTCGGCTAAGCGGACGACTGCAGAAATGACGAAAAATTATTTTCAGACATTTTTTGTAGCTGGCTTAACCATTCGTCCATGGCAGCACTCACCCGAGCATCGACGGCAATGACAACGGCGGCACTAAAATTGGTGGTTGTCTCTTCTATTTGATTTTCATCAGTGGTTTGGTTTTCTAGGGTTTCTAGGGTGTTTTCATTGTCCCGCTCTAATACCATATTGAAAGGAGAGACAAAGAGCACACACCAATTTACGTGGAAACCCGAGTATCGGGAGAAAAACCACGATTGTTTGTTGTTATTATTTTCTAATGAATAAAACAATAGGTACAAGGGAGAATAAATAGAGTATACAAAGGAATAAAAAAGGAAAAGATTTAGGAAAATAAGGAAAACATTCCCATAATTATTCTAGGATTCTAACAAGGAAAATATCTAGAAAAAAGGAAAGAATTCCAACAGTTTTTAATAAGTTGATTTGCTATCCTTAATAACCATATTTTTTTTTAATGTTTGTGATTGTGTTGAGTTGTGGATTTTACTTTTTCTCTTATTTGTAGGCTTGTTCTTCGACTTCATACTCAACTTTTTCTCCCTCTCCTCACTTCTAGAACAACAAGCTTCATACTCAGGTAGAATCTCTCTACTATATTTTTAATTTCCTCCATTACAACGCATATTCTTCCATCCTTTTGTGCTTCCTCCACTGCTCTCTGAGCTCCCACCCCCCTCCTTAAGCTTTGCCAACACACTTTCTTCTTTTATCGTCAATGAAATTGAATGAATATAGGAAACACTGTTTCAAACTTTGCAAATTTTTGGTTGTAGATGATTTTGATTTTGTTTCATCTTGCTCAGCAAAAATGCAAATCGTCTTGATTGTATGAGTTTGACCTGTTGCATTTCTCTCTACTCAATTCGACCTTGACTGTTAATTTTTCTTCATTATGTTTTACTTGTTACGAAAATCGTTTTTAATATCACAAGGGTCGTCTCTTTATTTTCTCCCATACTTGCGGTAACTTTGCTTTTACAAGATTGATAATGGGAAGGAGTATTATCCTTACACCACCAAGGGAAAGATCCCACATTGAGTAGCATTAACGAACTTTGCAACAATTGGAGGAAACTTTATTTTCGGGTATTATTCCTTGTTGCTTTGGATGTTTCTTTAGCTTGTTTTTGTTTTGATGTTTAATTTAGGCATCCTCCACCCGTTTCAAATTTGTGGCTAGGTTCTATATTTTTTTGGATATCACTTTCTATATATCTCAATGGTGAAAAGAATATCATTCTTATAAAATAAATGTTTCTTCTACAGGTTGTCGAGTCAAAAATTGGGAGTTATGATGTGGAAGTATCTTCTTTGAGACATGGAATAAAAGAGCTAAAGGAGAGGTTGGAAACGTTAAATGCAAGGGCTCAATTGTTTGAGAAAGAAGCAAGGATTTTGCTACAAGAAAAAAGTTCATATTGTAGCTTAGACATGTATATTTTGTTGATATGGTACACCTTTGGGCTGCACATATATTTTGTTTATATTTAGACATAGATGAAAAGTTTGGGATGTTGTTAGAAGTTTGGACTATTGTAATTAAGTATGTAATGACCAACTATACATATGGTTCATTGATATATGCAATTTGTTAAAGTTATTAGTTCTTTTATGGAAAGTTTGGGTCGATTCAATTGTTTAATTTAATATACGTAGTCAAGCAACTTTGCATAATCTCAAAGGCTCTACTTATATGTGTGTGAATGGACTTCAAAACAGGTACAATATAATTATATGAATATTTCAAATTGTACAAATTTTTATTTGAAAAAAAAAGTCTTAACATGCAAAACGTGTCAAGAATAAATAAATTCTTGACGCGTAAAAACTGTCTAACAAAAAACCCCTTTATTCTTGACACTGGATTACTTGATGAGTAAAAAACGTCAAGTAATCTCATATACTTGACGCTTTTTACTTGTCAAGTATAATTGTACTTGACGCTTAAAAACTGTCAAGTAAACTTCTCTTATTCTTGACACTGGATTACTTTACGCATTGAAAAGTGTCAAGGAAACAAATACTTGATAGGTAAAAAGCTTCAAGTATTGCCAGTTTTGTAGTAGTGACAAAAGGCGTTGAGAGGTTGCTGTCTTTAAACGTGAAGCTCTATAAGTAGTATAGGTAAATACTTCTAGATATACCTCGCTTAGCTAGGCTTAATCATTTGGATCCCGAAGACCAAGTGTGGCATTCAATGACTCTAAGAGGAGCACACCTTAATCGTAAACTAGTTTAGCGAGTTATATCGCATTGAGGTGGTCATATGGCTTATCGCCTAATAACCTTAGATCTTCCTTCACCCCCTTCTTAACACAAGTTAGTTCACTCACTCCTCCATCTTGCCATAATTTATTCATCTGTGCCCGAGTCTCTACATGTAAATAGGTAGTTATGATTCTTTTTATATTCTTTTAACTCATTTATCATAATGCCTAGCTGAAGAATAGACTCTAGAACTAAGCTTTGATATCAATTCTTTGTGTTCGACCTTGGTTCATCCAGAAAAACCTATTGTTTCACTTACACTTGGACAAGCAATAGAAAAACTTGCACAATGCGGACTTGAAAATAGGTGGTGGAGACATTGAGAGCATTTTGCATGCAATGTCCACTTGCATGATGAAGAGAATATTGGAGAGCATTTTGCAAGCAATGATCTGTATTCAATGACACGTCATTACATCACAAATATGCAAACTAACAAATAAGTTTGTGTGCTTCGATTATAGGCAAGTTTTTTTTATAATATTGTTCTAAAAGACAGCACAACTTATTCCACAATAAGTCCCATGAAACACAATCTCAATTTCAAAACAATCAGGTTCACAACCAACACAATTTTGGATGAGAGTTTTATGAAGAAAATCACGAGCAAGAGGCAAGGGAAATTTCGAGTGGCAAGGCTAGAAGACCAACCATGCAATGAACCACAATTGTTCCTAGGAAGGGTTTCAGAGGCCTTAAATGGGGAAAATGAAGCTAGCCAACGAAACCCAAAAATGGACTGTGTCACGTTTCAGAGGCAACACAAATAAACGCTTCCATCAACAAAATGCAAATCCATCTCAAATTCACAATTGGGGAAAAAAAGAAGGGGGTCGAGGGTTGGAATAAGCAAGAAGAAATGGGGAAAACCAACCGGGGGAGTTGAGGACCGATTGAGATGATGAACGGTGAGAAGGAAACCCAAATTTGAAACGGGGAAAGAAATCAACAAACCTTCGAAAGGGGGACGACGAAAACCAAAGTTCAAAAGGGGAAAATATGATAACCAACCTCCAAAACGGTGAAAGACAAAAAAGGTGAAGACGAAGCAAAATAACTAAAGAGAGAGGTAGGGTTATGGGGGAGTTGAAGAGGGATTGAGAGGAAAGACTAAGAGGGAAAGAAATGTGCGTGGAAGGGTTATGAAACCCTAAAACAAGGGTTATGATAACCCTTTCCCCAAACAAGGATAACTCGTGGGCCAAACGGTACATAATTTCTTTTGCTATACATGCAAGCCGCTCAACGAAACGACGAAAAATGGTTTCGTTTCGTTGGATCAGTCGTCGAAGGGAATAAGCCACGCGCCTCTTTGGACTTCACTGCCTTCGCAGATTCAACTCGCAGGCCCTTTCTTCGTTCATTCTCTCTCATTCCCAGCAAAAAGCAAATTCATGGCTAGCAATCCTTCACAGTTACTACCGTCGGGTTCGTTTCTGCTTCTCCTTCGTTTTATATTTCTTATTACCCATCCTATTTTGCTGCAAACGAACTCTTATTTACTGGGTTTCTTGTTGGGATTTTGCAGAGTTAATCGACCGATGTATTGGGTCTAAAATATGGGTAATAATGAAGGGCGACAAAGAGCTCGTTGGAACTCTCAGAGGATTTGATGTTTATGTCAACATGGTTCTTGAGGATGTTACTGAATAGTAAGAGCCTCTGCCAAGATCTATACTCATTTTTCTTTGCTTTGCTCATTTGGACTGTATATGTTTTGTATTTTGCGTTTTTTTCTTCAGTATCTTCTGTATGTTCACTTTCTTTTACATAGTGTTTGATGTGCCTGTTTCTGCGTTGGAGAATGTGAGGCGAATAGAAAAATGTATTAGGCTTAGTGGTGTACTTGTCTGTATTTAAAGGATTGAAAAACATGATTTGAGCGACAGAGAAAGTTTTGAAAGACCAATTTGAATAATTGATTTATGCAATTTCATCGAATCCCTTCTGTTCTTTTCCAATCTTAGGAGTGGGGTTGGAGGTTAGCTTTGGAGAGATTTTGAGTTGAGGTTTAAAAAACCCCTTTGTTCAACTTTTCAAAGGGAACTGGACAGTGGAGGTTTCTTCAGAAGTTGAAGAAAGTGATCGATAATCTGTGCCCTGTTGACATAGTAGGAGAAGAGTTAATAAGAGTCAAGAGAGGAGCGACCTTATCCATGCGCCATTTCTGCTGAGATTTTGTCCATGCTTGCGCTGTTTTCTCCAAATCTCTCATAACGTTGAAGATAAATGTTGGTTTAAATGTCCAGGAAGTGCATTGTTGTTGATACAGTTCTACTTTTATACAGATATAACTTTTCTTTCTGGTACTTATTCTCAACAAATTGGGGCCTGTGAACTGGTACTTTTCGAACATCTCTCATTACAAACCTAGGGTATTAGTGGAGGGTTGGGTTTGGAGTAACATTAGAAGGGTGGAGTATTAGTTCTCATTATTGGTAGGCTGTGGAGAGGATTTGAGCTACAAGAGGCCTTAGACAATAGACAGGGTCATCCATTATCTCTCTCTCTCTTCTTGCTTGCGATGGATACACTTAGCAAGATTGTCTTGAGAGGGTTGGAAGGCAGGATCAGATGGGGCTTTAGAAGTGGACCAAGATAGAGTTTCTTTGTATCATCTTCAATTTGCTAATAATGCTACCTTTCTGGAGGAAATTTTTTTCCTTGTTTTGGAACATATCTTCTAAACATTATCCAGGCTTAAACTTAATAGGGAAAAATGTTAAACTATGGATTTCACTGTGACCTAAGTAAGATGAGAAGTTGAGCTAACTTGATGGGCTGTGAGATTGAGTCTTTCTTTGCTTCCTACCTTGTTCTTCCTCTTAGCCATAATTAGAAATAGTCCTGTTATTTGCAAAATTTGTAATTGGAAGAGAAGCTTTTTCTTTAAGGGTGGAAGATTGACCCTCATAGCTCAATATTGTATAGAATTCTGATTTATTTCTTTTTCCTTTTTAGAGTCCAGTTTTCTATTTGCTATATGCTAGAGCAGCTTATGGGGGATTTGAGGTTGATGAGGAGCAAAGTACGCAGTGTGTGAGTTGGCAGAGGGTGGGGAAGGTTGTGAAACTTTGGGGAGTTAGAGTTGGGGAATTTGAAGGCTCATAACCAAGCTTTCCAAGATAATGGCTCTAGAGGCTCCCTCTTGAGTCTACTACTCTTTGGCATAGGATTATAGGGAGTTAGCACAGTGCTCATCTGTTAGAGTGGATGTTAGGTGGGGTCAAAGACACAAAAATCCTCGAAAATTAATTTCTAGTGAGCTTCGTTCCATTTCCTTCTTGGTCTAATGCTTTGTGGGTGATGCTTATTTTTTGGGATTATTAATGGGTTGGGGATTGTCTCCTTTTCCCTTCTTTTCCCTTCATTTCCTTGTTTATATCATTTATCCTCCACAAGAAATTGCTTGATGGTTGATGTTTCACCAGGGAGCTTCCCTTGTTAT
This sequence comes from Cucumis hystrix, assembly GCA_025688845.1. Classification (NCBI taxonomy): domain Eukaryota; kingdom Viridiplantae; phylum Streptophyta; class Magnoliopsida; order Cucurbitales; family Cucurbitaceae; genus Cucumis; species Cucumis hystrix. The sequence continues at coordinate 11,615,718 of CM046886.1, forward strand.
AGCTTGGTTTTTGTTGTTCAATGTTTGACAGGAAAATGATAGACATCTTGGCCCTCTTATCTTTGATTGTGGAGGTTAACGCCACTGAGGTTTTTTCTTGTAGCTTGTTTTTTAGTGCTTGTTGAATCCCTCTCCGGCTAGCGAGTATGTTTTTGTCAAGTACAGGGAAGGTGAAATATGTCTACTTTGGTTTGGCTTTTTAATTTCCTTGTTTGTTGAAGGGTGAAAGAAGATCTTGATCATATTATCTGGAGTTGCAACTTTTCTGCGTGGAAACTCTTTTTCTTGATGTGTTGGACTCATAATGTGCTAGACAGGGAGGTTACAAGGAGATGATTGAGGAGTTCCTTCTTCATGATAGAAGCGAATGTTTGGCAAGTAGAGGTTTATGCTGTTTGTGGGTTTATGGACGAGAAGCAATAGGACCTTCACAGAGGTCGAAGGTCTAGAGGCACCATTGTGACATTTAGGCCTTTTTCAGGTTTTATGTTTCTCTTTGGAAGTCGGTGCTGATGGCTTCTTGTATTTACTCATTAGGTCTGGGGTTGGTACATTGATAGAACACCAATAAGATGTGTTCTTATTCAATTGATATAAACCTCACTATTACAAAGAAGAATTGATGAATATCAATCATGAGATGAAAATGCAGAAAGAAACTAATAACAAGTAAAATACTACCCTCCCTGCCTATCCTCTCTCTCAAGAAAGGTGCTGTAAAACTACCCACAAACTGATCTCCCCTTTCTTCCCTCACCAACTTCCTATTTATAACCATGTAACTGCCTATATATCTAATTACCCTTATACCCCTGTCTTATACTAATCTAGGTATCTAACAGACATTTGATGTGTATTGTGCTTTATCTTTTTCTTTTCTAGTTGTGGAGCTACCATTGTTGTGCTTTATCTTTTCCTTTTCTAGTTGTGAAGCTACCATTTTCTTGCTTGATTTTCACTTCTATGGTCTGGTTATGAATATATATGTGAAATGCAAACTTCATGACAGATTGGTGAGACCATAGATTTTAGAATGTGATTATCGTGTTATTTTAATCAATCCATCGTTTAGACTTCTCTCTCATCTTTTGTGTGATGTAACCATAATTTTTCTCATTAAACATGTGAATTGAATTGAAATACCAATAGCTCCTGAGAACAGGAGTAACGATTTGGTATGTACCCTAGGAGTACTATAAAACTTTGTTACATTGTCGTAGAAGTAATGTTTTGGTATGTGCACTAGAAGTAAGCTTTATATATTTTTTCAGCTCATTTCTGCTGTTTAGTACTCGGTTAGATGATTCATTTCATTCTATTACGGTGTGGCTCCATAAAGCCTACGGTTAAATCATTATTTACAACCACATGATTGGCCTTCGAGGAGACTCTAGATGGAGCAAATATCACCATTGATGACTGTCATTTCTGCGCTACCAATCAAAATATTGAGCTGTTCTATTGAGTCTGAATTTCCTATTTTGGCACATCTTTTGTGCACGTGGCAGGCTTGAGTTGCTGTCTTTTTATGAACCTAACGATTCTTTATTTTTTTCAAATCACGATCTACTATATGGTTTGACTCTTTCCATATTACATTGTAGTGAGATCACTGCTGAGGGGAGGCGGATAACAAAGCTGGATCAGATTCTACTCAATGGGAACAACATTGCTATTGTAAGTGACAACCACAGTTTTAATGTTCACATGCCCTTATTTAGGGAAGTAACGAGTCTGTGAACGATTTCCCAGACCAACAAACAATGATTGTGTAAGAGGCCAAACTTCATGATTGCCATGGTTGATGTCTAATCCACGCCTTAATAATGATAGTGATGGTAATTTCATTAAGTGAACCATCATTGTTGGTCTCAATGGTTAAATGGTTAAGTCAAATTTATATTCCTTATATGTCACTGTTGACTTGTAGGAAGGAGATTAGTGGTTTTTATGTGTTAGCCTAGTGGTAAAAAAAGATTATGGATTAAATAAAGGACGTGAGAGGAATGAGTTTAATCATAGTTGTTGCATATTTAGAAATTAATATTTTACCGGTGTTAGAATTAGCGGGCTTGTTGGATGTTGAAAGCCCAAAGGTTTTTTAGTCTTTTATGATACCTTGATTATCTTTCATTATTTTAACTAGGCTTCTATTTCCTATAAATTAATGCTCTCTTGTATCATTAGTTTTATAAGAAAATAATAAGAAAGATTTGTATCGTGGTTTTTCTCCATGAACTATGGTTTCCACGTAAAACTTGTGTTTGCTCTTCATCTCTACATTTAATATTTTATCAGAGCATGATATTGACCAAACTGTAGACAACGCAACTCTTGATGGAAACAACCGTTGGTATCAACGCCGTTGTCGATGCTCGGATCAACGCTGCCATGGATGAGTGGTTCCTCTAACTTTAAACAATGCTGGCCAACATGATTCTGTCACCCTTTCCATCGTCTGCGCCTTCACACGCAGCCACTGGGGACCTCCAGGACTAGTCTAACAAGTTCAAATCATGTCGACCAATCCTTCTTTGCCACATAATTCTGTCCAACCACCACCGCTTCTGCTGCCAAATCTGTATGCGTTGCCACCCACTAATTCTATTGCAAACCCCAGTTATCATTCCGAGGTTAGGAATCCTCAAATTTACTCAACATTTGAGGTTGGTGAATCTTCGGCACATTCCAACTCTAACGTGCAAGCTTCATCTTCTTTTTCGAGTATAGCTCCCCAACAACTGGAAGGGCTTCGACAATAGATTGCAGCAATTGAGACTATCTTAGGGACGACATCCAACACTTCTGGTCATGGCCATCGTACACCTTTACCCATGTATTCTGAGAATCTGATAACCTTGTTCCTCACTTTATCTTCTTATGCAACTAACACAATGACACAGTTTATAGGATATTTTTTAGGGGGAAAATTGAACGACAATAACTATTTCTCATGGTCTTAGTCAGTGAAAATGGTCCTTGAAGATTGACATAAATTTGGTTTTTTGGCAGAGGAAATATCTTGTCCTTCATCGGGAGACCCACAGGAACGAAACTGGGAGGGAGATGACTCTCGTCTTTGATCCATATTGATTAATAGTATGAAGCCATAGATCAACAAACCCTTACTATACGCTACAACTGTTAAAGATATTTGGGACACAACCCAGAAACTATATTCCAAATGTTAGAATGCTTCTCGCCTATACACACTATGAAAATAGTTTCATGAGTGCAAGTAAGGAACCATAGACGTCACATCCTTTTTTAATAAGCTCTCTTATCTGGTAAGAAATTGACCTAGCAGAGAACTAGTCTGAAACAGTCCTAGTGTTGGTGTGCAGTACTTTAGAATTGAAGAGATTGACGAGATTTGTGACTTTCTTGTTGGTCTTAACCCTATGTTTTATGTGGTTCACGTGCGTATATTGAGCAAGAGACGGACTCTCTCCCTAGTGGAGGTCTGTTTTACAATCTGCCTTGAGGAGGATTGTACAAGTGCTATGAATATTTTGGCAACTCCTGCTATTGACTCCGCTGCATTTAGTGCAAGATCCTCTACTAGTGATAGTAACAAGAACAATGGAAAACCAGCTCCTGTTTGTGAGCATTGCAAGAAACGACGAGATACGAAGGAGCAGTGTTGGAAGTTACAGTCGTTCTCAGGAGGTAAGAAACGCTCTCCCAACGACAGACAAAACACAAAGTAGCCTTATGTGACTGAGTTTGCTGAACCTTCTCAACTACCCAATCCACATGGAAACCAGACCGATCCTAGTCCCGCTACTCTAGGCGCCATTGTCCAATTAAGTATACCTTATTAGTGTTGATGGAGAGAACCCTTGCATTTTGGATTCTGGCACCATAGATCATTGATTGGTTCCTCCGAACATTTTGCCCTATATTCTATGTTATGGTAACAGAACAATCAGAATTGCATATGATTCCTTGGCCCCCATTTTTGGGAAGGGGAAGATTTCTCCTTGTGCAGGATTCTCCCTTGTATGTGTCCAAAATTTCTTATAATCTGGTATCTATAAGCAAGATTACTCCTAAGTTAAATTGTAAAGCAACATTTTTACCTACCTATGTTTCTTTTCAGGACTTGAGCTCGGGGAGGATAATTGACACTGTCTGACATAATAGGCAACTCTACCTCCTTGATGACGACCTCTTCTAGTAGCATTTCTAGGACTAGTCTTTTATCATCCTATTTTACTATTTTTGAACAAGATTGTATGCTATGACATTTTCGTTTACACTACCCTAATTTTAATGAATGAAACATTTATTTCCACATTTTTTCTCTAAACTTGATGTGTTTACTTTATCTTGTGACGTATGTATTCCGATAAACAACATCAGGTTTCTTTTCCTTCATAACCATACAAACCAACCCAACGTTTCACACTTGTTCATAATGATGTCTTAGGACCATCCAAGATAACTACCTCATCTGGGAAACGGTGGTTTGTAACCTTTATTGATGATCATACCTGTCTTACCTAGGTCTTTCTCGTCTCCGACAAATTCGAGGTCACCTCCATCTTCAAGGACTTCTATCACACTATAGAAACGCAGTTCAATGCAATGATTGCTATTCTACATTGTGACAATGGTCATGAGTTCCAAAACCACACCCTCAGTGAGTTTGTCTCGCAAAGGGATTATCCACCAAAGTTCCTATGCCTACAGCCAAAAAAAATGGGGTAGCCAAGTGCAAAAACCGTCACCTTTTGGAAGTAGCTTGTTCTCTTATGTTGTCTACTTCCATTCCTTTCTATCTTTGGGGCTATGTTCTCACTGTGGCCTATCTCATCAACCGAGTGCTTTCTCGCTTAAAGAGTCATATCCCTCTACCCGCCTCATTTCTGATGTTCCTCTTCGGATATTTAGGTGCACAAATTATGTTCATAACCATGACCCTAACCCAAGTAAGTTTTCCTCTCGGGCTTGGGCATGTATTTTTGTTGGTTATTCTTTGCACCAGCGAGGCTAAAATGCTTTCATCTGTTTGATTTTAAGTATTTTGTCTCCATGGATGTCACCTTTCTTGAGGATCGTCCTTTCTTTCTCGTTAGCCTACTTCAGGGAGAGAGTGAGAGTGAAGAGTCTAACTGAGTGATTTTCTTAGAGTCTACCAGTCCTACTCTTGTTACCCTACCTAGCCCAGATCCTTACAATATGGTCCTGACACCTATGAACAAAGTTCTTTGGAAAATCTACTATAGGAGGAATCATAGAAAGGAAGTTGGGTCTCCTACTATTTAGTCGGCTTCGGTCCAAGATTCTGAACCTTTACGAGATCAAGGTATGACTGATTCTATTGACTCACATATTGACAGCCAAATGATTGAAAGTGACAGGTTTGATCTATTCTTGAAAATATTGGTGAACAGGGTAGTGTTGAGACTGAGGTCATTTCAAATGGAAAGGGCGGTGATGATGGGAATGAGGTCAGTGCAAAAGTTACTGAGAATGAAACTAAAGAGGATCACTCAGAAAATATTAGTAAGTTCGATTTGTCTCTTGATTTTCTTATTGCACTAAGGAAGGGTACTAGGTCCTCGACAAATCACTCATTTGCTAACTATGTTTCTTATAAGAATCTATCTCCCAGTTCAAAGCCTTTATCAAAGAATGGTTGCCTTTGAATGCTTAAAGTGGAAAATTGTAGTCATGTAAGAAATGAGAGCCTTGGACAAGAACAAAACTTGAGAGCTTTGCACTCTCCCTAAGGGACATAAGACTGTAGGATGCAAATGGTTTACTAGCAAGTACAAAACATATACTCTTGACAAACATAAGGCTAGGTTAGTTGGAAAAGGGTTCACTCAGATTTATGGGGTTGACCTGAGACTTTCTCTCCTGTTGCAAATTTAAACACTATTAGAATCTTGTTGTCTGTTGTTGTGAATAAAAACTTGTCTTTATATCAACTTGATGTTAAGAGCGTGTTCCTACATGGGAATTTAGAAGAGGAAGTGTATATGAGTCCACCAAGGTCTGAAGCCTAGTTTGACCATCATGTTTGCAAACTTTGGAAGTCTTTATATGGATTGAAACAATCACTAAGATTTTGGTTTGACAGATTTACCACATTCGTCAAGTCTCAAGGGTACACCCATGGGCACTATGAGTTCACAAAAGTCTCTTAAGTTTGGAAAAATTACAATTTTGATAGTCTATGTTAATGACATTGTTTTATCTGCAGATGACACCAATGAGATTCTCCAACTAAAAAAGAAGATTGGGGGATAGATTTGAAATTAAAGACTTGGGGAATCTGAAATACTTCCTTGGGATAGAAATTGTCAGATCTAGAGAGGACATCCTTGTATCCTAGAGGAAATACACCCTTGATTTATTAACTAAATCCTTGGGTCTTTTTTACATTTACGGTCCAACATGAGGGGGAGTGTTAGAATTAGTGGGTTTGTTGTATGTTGAAAGTCTAAAGGTTTTTTAGTCTTTTTGTTGCTCTAATTGTTTTTCATTATTTTAATTAGGCTTCTATTGCCTATAAACTAATTGCTTCTATATCATTAGTTTTATAAAAAAAAATAATCAGAAAGATTTGCACAGTGGTTTTTCTCCCTGAACTAGGGTTTCCACGTAAAACTTGTGTTTGTTTTTCGTCTCTACTTTCAAGAACAGGTTTCCGTGACAACAAAATGTTGTAGGGTTAGGCAAGCTATTTCTTGAAATTAATCTTGGTGTGCATAAGCTAGCCTAGACACCCATGAATGTGATAATAATAATAAGTCAACATGTGAGTAAGTTGGGAACTCATTTAAACAACCATCATTGGTTGGTCTAGTGGTTAAAAAGGAGATATAGTCTCAATAACTAACTAAGAGGTCATGAGTTCAATCCATAGTGGCCACCTACCCAAGAATTAATTTTCTACAAGTTTCCTTGATACTCAAATGTTGTAGGATCAGGTCGCTTAGCCTGTGAGATTAGTCGAGGTGTGCATGAGCTATCTTGAACACTCGCGGATATAAAAAAAGGTCATAAGTTGGGCAGGATACTCACAAATATAAAAAAAAACTCATTTAGACACTGAGGGAACATATAGATAAAAAAACACTAATCAAAAGTCACATAGGCACGGTAGTTCAATTGTCAAAATTCACATAGTAGTTGTCTATGAGTTTTACCACGTTAGTTCAATTGTCCTAAACAATTCAAGCATGCAATTTTGTCTAGTTGTCCTTTTAGGATTAGTCAACATGCACGTAAGCTCATCTACACAAAACGAGCAGCTCTTATTGACATATGATTGTTGAAACATTTTGTTGTCTATGTGCAGCTTGTTCCCGGTGGATCGCCTGACCCAGAATAGGTGTGAAATATGGATAGCATGTGGTTTTGACCGGCAATCTTATGCATCATTGGTATGAGTTGCCTCCGTGCACCCAACATTTACTTTATCTTTTGATATAGAATGACTCAAGTGACAAATTTCATGTATTTGATTGAAGTAAAGCGTTTAAGTTTCTTCAATATGAATCAGTGTTAGTTAGATTCCTTCATCTTGACTGCTTCCAGTAGAAATATATTGGCTTAATTGTGAAGAGAGTTTGACTGTTTTCAATGGACTCACTTATTCTAACCCTAGATTTAAAATAAAGCTAGAGCTGTATTGATTCTAAACTAAATACTTATCTTGTAAGAAATGGAGCTCTAAACTAAATACTTATCTTGTAAGAAATGGAGCAATATTGATGACGAACCAACCCACACAAAGTAGGTTTGGTTTGGTTAGCACTTTGATGCCAAACCAAACAAATATTATTACGTTAAATTGTTTGGTTAGACTTTTAGATCTGTATTTATTTGGTTTCTATGTCTTTCAAAAGTGACTCATACATCTTTCAATTTTTTGTTTACAAGTTCTTAAACTTTAAAAATATCTAGTAAATGTTTAAGTTTTCAAGTCTTTGTCTAACAAGTCTTTGACCTCTTCAAAATTTTGAAACTTTATTGATTTATTATTACATAACTTTGTGTTCAACAACTTTATATGCTTTTCAATTTTGTGTTTGATAAATTTTCTTCGTATTATATTTTTTTATAGATGATTTATATAATAAATTTAAGAAGATTAAGTTAAAATATAAAAGAAATTATTTGTTTAAAACATTACAAAAGTTTTCTAATATTCTTAAATTTTAAAGAAAAAAAAATAATGCCCAAACAGTTGAAGGTATTTTTGAAAATTTCGAAGTTTCATTAGAATTAATACTTTCGATCATATTAAAAAATATCGTTTACATTTACAAATATAGCAATTAAAATATTTACAAAATATAATAAAATTTTATATTCTATTAGTGATAAGCACTTTTATAAATGTCAAGTGCATTGATATGACAGAAATTAGACATGTGCAGCGAAAAAATGAATTGAAATTCTACTCTAATTGCTAAGATCAACATGCAACTCTAAATTAATACAAAATAGAGTTTTGAGAAGAAAAAAAACCTTCTTAGCTTCAATTTCTTGAAAAACTATGCACGTCCTTGACTCAAACCACCACTAGAGTTGACCTACGATCTTGTGAACTTAGAATTGGGTTGGGAAATTGCCAAAAATAGGCCAAAAATGGAGTAGAAAAGGAGTTTTAGGATGGATTTTGAAAAAGTTGAGACTTAGGACAAATTTGGAGTGAAATGACCAAAATGCCCTTATTTAATTTTCCCCTTTACTTTTCTTCTCTTCAACCTAAAAACAAAACAACAATAAAAAAAAAAAACGTAAACTTCAACTCTCCCACTTTCACACTTCGACTTCAACTTCGGTGCCTCCGGTGAACGTCTCTTCCATCCATTTCTTCTCCACGGCTCTCTGTTTTTAGTTTCGACTTCAACTCCGGTGAACGCTTCTCCACTCTTTTTCGATTTCAACTTCGTTTTCACCGAACCTCTCCATTCTTCTCCACGGCTCTCTGTTTTAATTTCGACTTCAACTCCGATGAACGCTTCTCCACTCTTTTCCGATTTCAGCTTTGTTTTCACCGAACCTCTCCACTTCTTCTCCACTCCTCTCCGTTGGCAGTGTCGTATCCATCCTAAAAAAAATCAGAGTTTTTTTTTTTTTTTTTGTATTTTTTATAAATCATTATTGTTTAAGTTTTCTGTTAAGCTATATGAAATTTTTGTTGGACACATTTTAGATATAGCATTAAATTTGTAAAGAAGAAATGCATATGTCCTACAGGCACACACACATAGAGAGCCTTGAAAACATGAAAATTATGTTTTTAGGAAGAAGAACCATATAATTAATAAACATATTGGACGAAGAACCATTTCCTTTGCAATCTACTGTAATAATAGATAATTGGGTTAATAATCTATTATATTTGTGCATGCTACAAATATATATACATACCTTGGAGTTTAGAACATGAATTCCTGCATATTTGGTATCCCATCTAAACTCAGCAAAGCTACCAGTAGAACAATGTTGAAAGACATTATCATTTTTAAAATTAATCACATTATTATAATCAAAAGCTGCATCAGTTCTCTACTTTGTTGATGTTTTTAGTGATGTAGTTCCAATAAAATACAATCTTTGTTGCCTTGTATAACCAAGCAGCTCCCCATATTAATTCGTCCTATGTCGAACCAGTTTATTTAGGATTCATTCTTAGAGAGAATTTGAAAACAAATGATTCAATGAGTTTTGTCCCTAAATGTAGGCTTTCCTCCTACTATTAATCATTTTAGTAAAGGTGTTACAATATATGTTTAGGTGTAACACTCAAAATTTTAAGGTATATTTTTATTATTCAAATCAAATTTGCTTTGTTTTTGGTGTAAAAGAAAAGAAGTAATGAAGGGAAAAGGAGTTGGAAAAGTAATAATAATCATATATATTATTATTAAATAAATAAATAAATAAATAAAATAATAATAATAATATTAATTAACTTTTTTTTTTTCTTTTTTTTCTTTTCCCTTTCTTCTTCTTCCCGTACACAGCCCCCCCCCCATCTTCTTCTTTCTTTTTCTCCTTCTCCTTGACCTAGCCGCCACCGCCAACCACCACCGCCGTTTCTCCCCTTGGTCACGCCGTTTGGAGCCCCATCGCTGGGTCTGCAGAAGACGAACGCCGGCCGTCAATCACAGTTGTTTCGTCCGCCCGAACTCTGTTCGCGAAGCACCTCCGTCGTGCCGTGTTCTCCCCTGCCGTCGTCGGCTTCTGTCAAGGCTCCCCGTCCGACCAAGCCGACCTCAGAACCAAGCCGCATCAGTCTTCGTTCGTGAGGCAGCCGCGCGTCTCCTTCCAGCCACGCATCTCCTTCCAGTCGCGTGTCTCCTTCCAGCCGCGCGTCTCCTTCCAGCCGCACGTCTCCATCTTCCAGCCACGGATTGGAAGCCGACCCATGCCCAAATCTATTGCACAATGTCCTTTGCTAATCTTGTGTGCCGCTGCCGCTACGTCGTTGTAATTTCGTTGGGTAAGGATGAAATTGATGGGTTTAAGGGTCTACATTGAAATTTCATTGAGTTGATGTTCGTTTAATTGATCGATTTAGTGTTTGTTCTTGAAGGCGATATTGGTGATTTGAAGTAAGGGACCTTGATTTTTTGCCATAAGCTTCGTTGGAGTTCGTTTCTCCACTTCTTGGGTAAGTTGTGAGATTTACATATGGGTAATTTGAATGAATGAAACTAATTAGAAGGATGTTGATTTTATGTTTGGTTATGTTTAGGAATTCATTTATTGGAATTTGTTCGATTGAAGAAATTGCATAAGAGTGAGGTAAGGGACTTTCTACGGGACTCAATAACAAGAATTAAGGTGTATTGACTATATGGACTGAAATGTTATATCTGGACTGAGTAGGGGATGACGGTTATGATGTGCGTTTGGGTATGGACTGAATGTTTAACGTATATTGTGTTTGACTTAGTGAAATTTATATATGTATGTATGGATTGGCGTGGACTTGTGGGGAGTGTATGTTGTGACCGCTGGGCTATGTATGTTGTTGACCGATGTAGTGATATGTTCTTGACTGTCCTTGGGTGAAATTAGGATAATATGGTTGTTTGAGGTTAAATGAAGAGCTTATGTGATGAGGAAATTTGGTTGTATTAGAAATGATTGTTAAGATGTTTAGAATGGACGGAGGGGAATAAATTATTAGTTTCCTAGTGGATGGTTACCTTGCGGGTGTCCTACGGGATCATCACCCTTTATGTGCGTCCTTCGGGAGCACTAGACTGATATGTGTTTCTGCAGAACACTAGATTGATTAATGCTTCCCTCGGGTGTTAGACTGATTATGTGTATCCTACGGGATCACAAGACTGTGACTGTGGATGGTATTCCATAGGAAGCTAATAATTTATTGTTCCCCTAACGGGACCAGTAGTGGGTCCCTTACTAGGTATGTTAATACTCACCCTTTTTATGTTTAACTTTTCAAGCAGAGGTAACTCGAGGGGTAGACCGACGAGGGACAAGAAGGAATCGTGATTGCCATAGAGGACTGTCTTTTAAACTGCTTCCGCTGAGGGTTTTTTTAAAATATTTTTGATTTAACTCAGTTTATGAACAGTTATTTTTTTTGTAAACAGCACTTTGAACTTTTACATTTTTAAATAGGGCCCGATTAAAGTTTTTCTTCGATTTCTTATGGTTTCAACTAAAGTTGCTATGTCTTTTGTCAACAAACTATTTTGTGTTAAAGTAATGACTTAGATTAGACAAGGTCTGAAAAGTCTGGGTTGTTACATTAGGAGTGCAAGCAATTTGATTTAGTAAGCCTCTTATGAACTTGTCAACCCCCTATCACATGTTTATTTAGCATGCACTTTCACATGTTTATTGCTATGGTAAGCCTCTTATGAACTTGTCAACCCCTCTCTTATGAACTTGTCAACCCCTCACTAGCAATCTCATTTTAGTAAAGGTGTAACAATATATGTTTATTGGACTTTAATGTTTTATCTCGCACCTATCTCGCACGTATCAAAATTTCAATAAGAGTTTCAAAATGAGATTGCTAACCTTCCTAAACTGTTTAGAATGGTCCTATGTATGTTTATTGAGCCATAATGTTTTATCTCGCACCTAACTTGCATGTATCTCGCACATACCAAAATTTCAGTAGGAGTTTCAAAATGAGATTGCTACCCTTCCTAACCGTTTAGAATGCATGTTTAGCTAGTTTATTGGGCTTTAAGGGTT